>JANAVB010040693.1:0-10486 GCA_029216955.1 Iris pallida
GGCGAGTGAAGCGAAGACGATCCAATGCAATCATCCTCGAAAAAATAGCGATAATCACGGCTAGAGCTAGAACACCTGCGAAAGATAAGAGCACACACCTGGAGAGATAACCAGGTCCTCAGATGGATGTAACAAGACATATATATCATGCCATGTAAACTGAATAAATATTGCTCAAATAAATAATTCAATTGGATTATAACATGGTCCAATACACACCTATTGAACGAGCGTACCATCCCCCCAACCAAATAAGGACAGGAGATGGTAAACTAATTCATGGTGACGTATCTTTCCATGCCATGAATCCAATATGGTATCCGAATCCCAACAAGGTTCAATACCTTCTCATCGAAGTAGTAAGTCACACCTACAACCAAACAAGGACAAGATGTGACTAACTATTCTGCGACAAGTTATTGTTCCAAGCCACGGTCAGATACAAGTACCCAAACCAAAAGTACTCGTACCTAACGGATAAAGGTGCCTAACCGTTCTAAGTGAAATGTAGTTAAGAACAATCCTTCCTATGCAAGGGCCCTGGCTGAATAGGATCGGCATGGTCCCCCCCTGGGGCGCTAGAGGCCCAATCAATAAGAGCATGACGTTCCGCAGAACGTCAGTGGCCGTCAGTAATCATGGATCAACAACCCCGTATCACCAGCGGAGAATCCGGGTGATAACGGAAAGTGCATCGAAGCCCATACGCTAAGGAATTGTCCTCCCCGCCCAATGCCTAATATGTTGTATCCACAACAAAAAACCTCTATAACCGCTAAGTCAAACTAGCATGCAACCTCTATTAGCGGTTATTCCTATCGCACGGCTTGTACGTACTGGTGGCCAGCCAATCACGCACGTCCATGTTCTACATGCGACACACAACTTCTTGTTACAACGTGTCAAGGCCAATGAATGCAACACACAAGGTGGTCCCGTAAATCTAGGTTTAATATGTAAGAAAAATAATACTTAGCAGGAATATAAATGAACAGTAAGTTCTAACAGTTATGCCATGTATCACAGTTTATTTTGCATAAAAAAATAAATAATGCATGAAATGAGCTAAAATAAATAAACAGCAAATGGCAAGGTGTCTTGCCTGATAGTACGCCTGGTGTTGCAATGATCACTGTGGCATGAACTGCGACTTCGATGTAACAACTACACAAGGGGATCTCTGTTGGTGGCACGGATAGTTCCATCGGTTCCAGGATGGTCAAATTAGTTAGGGTAGGCATATGGGAGTACGAAATTGGTGAGGAAACGGGAGTAATAGGGCGGGTCATGGGCAGAAGGATAATCAGAGGAATAATATATATATGCGATTTTGGAAAACTATTTATAATATTGAAATACTAGTTTGAATCTTAACTAATTATTGAAAAATACTTGAAGCCGAGAAAATCGTTTTTAGGCTAAATTGTAATTTATAGGTCAAAGAACTATATTTTAATTATATAGAAATTCTGCAATAATATTCAACAAAATATTTTTATGAGTCAAAAATATTTTTAAATAATTACCTTAAAAATTCTAAAAAATCAGTTTAGGGCTAAGAATCTTAATTTGAAAATATATGTAGGGTTAAGTTCACTATTGTATTTGTTACAAAATAAGTTTTTAAGATTTTTATCAAAATAACTATTAAGCAACAACAATTGTAGTACTAAAATAATAAGAATATTAATAATTAACAGAATACTCATGTTTTTACAACATTATCAAAGAACAGGGATTACAAATAATAATGTTAATAATAATAATAATAATATAATAATATAGTATAATATATAATATAGTAATGCCAATACTTATAAGAACATAGATTATAATATAATAATAATGATAAAAAATCTGAAATTGCACTGTGTACCAACAATTAGTAGCTGGAGAAAAATAAAAAGAGAAAAAAAAGAAGGAAGAAGAGCTGGAGAGAGAGGGGAAGATGGAGGAGAGTGATCGGGTGAACGAGAGAGAGCGGGGGAAGAGACAGGAAGGTCGGAAGAGAGGAGAGGGGCGGAGGCCGGCGGCGGAAGCTACGGTCGGCGGGTTTCGGTGCTGCGGGGAGGAAACAGAAGGAACGGTGGGGAAGCGGGGGTCGGTCCGGCCAAGGCGAGGCGGAGTACGGCGGAGACGAGATCGGGAAGTCGAAGAGAAAGGGGTAACGGCTGACGGCGGTTCACCGGACGCGGCACGCTGGAGGAAGACGGAGGGCGTCGGGGAAGTAGGTTTTTAGGTCTCGAGGCGGCGGGATCTACGGTGGGGCGCGCGCCAGGCTCGGCGAAGCCGAACGCAGCGGATTCGGCAGAAAATGGGGAGAAGAGCGGAGGGAGAGAGGGCGCTTGCTGGCGTGAGGCGGAGGGTGGTCGCGGACAGCGGTCGCGGCGGCGGAGCGCTGTACGACGGATCGTCGGGGACAGGCGGGGGTCGGCCGGGAAAGGTAAGGGTTTCTTTTTTCTCCTCCTTTGTGTGGTGGTGGTTGTGGTCCGCGGTAGCGGCCGGAGTTTGGTTTGGCGATGGTCGAGGTGGTATTTCGATTTGGATTGATGGTGAAGTCTGGTGGTCGAGGCGATGTGAAGGCTGTACGGTGGTGATGGTGTGTTGATGGCTGGTGGCTAGGTCGGGGTGACTGTGATTGGGTCGGGTGATGGTGCTGTCGACGGCCAGGGGTCGGGTATGGCGAGGAAGCTTGCTGGGGGGTTGGTCGAAGTTTTGGGGGACTTGGTGGAGGCGGCCAAGGCCGGGGAGGCGGCTCGACTACGGCTAGGGTTAGGGTTAGGATTGCTAGGAATTGGATTTTAGGCTGTATCGAGTCGGGGTTGTCCTACGAGACACGGATTTGAATGTCCGGGTGTGTCGGACGGAAAGAGTCATATGTATATGTAAAGGAAGATAAGTAGTAGATGGGACACGGACACGGTCATGGACACGATGCACTCACTTTTGGTTGAGGAGTTTGTGGAGGAATAATGTGGAGAAAATAATGGAGGAGTACCTGTCTATTTATTGGATGTGGGAATTCTCAATTGGATAAGAACTAAAAATATTAAAACCCAATTAGATAACTCACAACTTAATTTAAAATCAAATCTAAATCTAAATACAAATCCAATTTAAATCAAATTAAATTTTTAGTTTAAAATTAAATCAAATAAATCAAATTCTAAATATAGATATTAATTTAATCTATTTAAGTAATCCAAAAATTAAATCAAGATTTAAATTGCCACAATATTTTCAAATATGTTTTCAAAAATACTAATAATAATAATTTCAAAAACATTATTATTTACAATTAAACTCAATAATATTTATGAAATATATATGTATACGCGAATAATATTATTTACTAGTAATAACTGTTTTTCACGAAAGACTTTTTATAAACAATAAATAAAATAATAATTCGAAAACTTTGGTACGATAACAAAATAATTATTATGTATATTATTTTGAAACTATAAATGATAGAAAATATTTTTCTAAAATATGTACGCTCGCACATATTCGCACTCGTCGAGCAAATTCGAAAAACGAACTTCCGCACACGACGTACAATACGACTACGTGACGTACAATACAAAATTTTAAATCAGTACCAAATTTTTTAAAAATAAAAAAATAGTAAAAATTTAGGGGTTTTACACTAATGGGCATGTTGTGTAGCTTGGCCCATTGGTGATGTTAGATTATATTTAGATTATATTTGTAACTAATGTAAATATGGCCCGTAAGCCCAATCTTGTAGACCCTATATATTGTAATCAGCCCCCATCAATGAGAATAAGGCATTATTATTTCCTACATGGTATCAGAGCCTCCCGAGAAAGCCTAGCCGCTATCTCCCGAAAAACCCTAGCCCATCTCCCACGCCGACCGCGGCCGACCATGCCCGCGCCAGACAAGCGCCGATCCTCCCGCGCCAGCCTTGCGCCGATCCACCAACCGCCGACCGTGCCGATCTGTCGACCGCTGCCGCGCTGATCCCTGATCCGCCGACCGCGCCGATCCGACAAGATACCTGATCCGCCGCGCTGATCCCTGATCCACCGACCGCGGTGATCCGCGACAGCCTCGCGTTGATCACCCCTGATCCGCTCACGGGTTCCCGGCTCCGACTGAGCCGTCCGATCCGCCCGATATGCGCTGATCCGCCCGTTCCGCGCCAATTCGTCGGATTCGTCGATTCAGCGGCCGATTCGCCACCGACCCCGTTTATCAGCGGCAGATTCGTCGGAGTTGTACAAATTTTTGTACACCCGACATCCGCTCGCCCCTACGCGCCAGATCCGGCGCCCCTGATTGTGGCCGATTCGCCGCCGACCCCGTCCACCAGCGGCTAATTCGTCGGAGTTGTACAACATTTTGTACACCCGACATCCACGATGGTAGATGATGCTGCGTCCAGCTACTCCGTCGCGACTGGCGGTGGTGGCGCACACAACCCAAATTATCCTAATCCGAAGGATCCATATTTTCTGAGTTCTGCTGATCAACCAGGAAATATCATTACTCCTATTGTTTTTCGTGGACCGAACTATGCTAAGTGGTCTCGGTCGATACGTCTCTCCCTGATCTCTAGGCAAAAGATCACTTTTCTGGAAGGTACTGAAGTCAAACCTGTTAATGATACTAGTAAATTGCTTGATTGAAGATGTGTGCAAACGCTATTGGTTCAATGGGTTCTTAATACCATTGATCCGTCTCTGAAGAAATCTTTGCCGTACTTTGAGGTGGTTTATCCATTATGGAACTTGTTGGAGAAAAGATTTGTTGTTAGCAATGGTACTCGAAAGCAACAAATTAAGGTGGCTTTGGCTGAGTATAAACAAACGGCTTCGATGTCTGTGAAAACCTACTTTAGAAATTTGCAATCTTTGTGGGATGAACAAGCTGCTTATTTCCCATTGCCTACTTGTACCTGTGGTGAACTTGCTGCAAAGCTACAGGCTATGATGGAAGACAACTTTCAGGACTATGTATGGGTTGAATGCTGAGTTGTATGGTCATACTCGATCTAATCTTCTGGCTCAGGATCCTCAGCCAAGTTTAGATCGGGCATACCAGGCAGTCCATGAGGAGGATATGCGTCAATCTCAGGTCGAATCCGCTGCGGAGGAGATGTTGGCGCTGACTATCAAGACTTCACCTCGCCTTTCTACTACTTCTAATAGTAGAACCTCAGATTCCAGGGACAAATCAGGTATAATCTGTACTCATTGCAAGAAAACAGGTCATGATGTTGCAACTTGCTTTGCAAAGATTGGCTATCCAGAGTGGTGGAAGACTCGTCCTCGGCGTGAGGGCGGACGTGGTGCTGGCGGAGGCAGAGGCCCGACACCATAGCAGAGACGTGATGGAGGGCGCGGTACTGGTGGCGCAGGGGTTGCTCATCATGTCACCACTGCTGGTCATGGTGTCCCTGCTGGTCTTGCTAGGAGTTCGACAGACATGATGCATGGAGATTATCCTTCGTCACTCTCAGGTGAATAATGGCAGAAATTGATGAGCTTGCTGGGTAACGACAATCCTTCCAAACCTGGTTCATCAAACTCTGATCGTCTGATGGATAAGAATTCTTCTGTCCCTTGGATATTCGATACTGGGGCTACTCTTCATGCGACAGGCTCTCGTGACTGTTTAGTTTATTGCTTTGAGGGCCCTGTCTGTCTTGTGATTTTGCCTGATGGAAGCACTATTGAGGCTGTTTTGAAAGGCAAGGTATCTTTGACTGCTTTATTGGTGTTGACGAATATTTTTATGTTCCGACATTAACTTGCAATTTGATCTCTGTCTCACAATTGATTGGTGCTAGAAATTGTGATATGTTATTTATTCCTGATTTGTGTTTTTTCAGGACCGAAGTACGAGGATGGTGATTGGAGCAGGTGAACAAAGGGGTGGACTTTACTTCTTGGGGAGGTTCCAGCTTCTTTGGCTTCGGTGATCCTGGCATGCAAAGAGAGTGATTCCGAGGTTTGTCATAGTAGACTGGGGCATCCTTCAGATAAAGTAATACAGACTTTACCTTTTCTCTCTGGTAGTAGTGTGTTTTCTCATAAGGCTTGTGATATTTGTCATCAAGCTAAACAGACTCGTGATGCCTTTTCTGATAGTAGTAGTCGGGCTTTGAGATGCTTTGAACTTATACACTGTGATCTGTGGGGACCATATCGTGTTCCGTCATCCAATGGGGCACGATATTTTTTGACTTTGGTGGATAATTTTTCTAGAGCTGTTTGGGTTGTTTTATTGACGGATAAGTGTGCTGTTTATTCTGTTTTCTTAAATTCATTGCTATGGTGAAGCGTTAGTTTGGGGCTGATATACGTCGGGTGCGGAGTGACAATGGCACTGAATTTAATTGTTTACGAGATTATTTTTCATCTCAAGGTATATTGTTCCAAACATCCAGTGTTAGGACACCTCAACAGAATGGAAGGGTAGAAAGAAAACATCGACATATTTTAAATGTAGCCAGGGCATTGAGATTTCATGGTTCTCTTTCCGTGGACTTTTGGAGCGAATGTGTTCTGGGTACATGTTATTTGATAAATCGAAACCCTTCTAGTATCTTGAATTTTAAGTCTCATTATGAAGTTTTATATGGTTCGGCTCCTTCGTATGATCATGTACGTATTTTTGGTTGTCTGTGCTATGCGTATGATTTGAAATCCTGACATGATAAATTTGCTAGCAGGAGCAGAAAATGTATCTTTGTTGGGTATCCACTTGATAAAAAGGGATGGAAACTGTATGATTTGGAGACTGGTGAATTTTTTGTGTCCCGTGATGTTACTTTTTATGAAAAAGAATTTCCTGGGTGTGGCTCTGCTAGTGAGATGTCTTCTGCGACATGCCATACATCTGTTGAGGTGCCGGAAGACGATATAGAGGCTTTTGGGATGGTTCCGGCTACGGTTGCTGAGGCCGGAGTGGTTGCTGGTGGCTCGGCACCGAGTGGCAAGGATGCACAGGTAGATATAGAAATCTTCACAGGAGAGTCCGCTGGGGGATGCGGATACTACTAATGATACAAGGGATACAGTATTGCCAGAGGTTAGTATTAGGAAGAGGAATGAGAAAGAAATCACAGCCAGTGCGATTACAGGATTTTGTGACGAATGCTGTTCGAAGTAAAATCCCCCCCTTCACCACAGTTTACATGTTCCCGTCACTTCCTCAGGTACTTCGTATCCTCTAACACAATTTCTACGTTATGACATATTCACTGCTGGACACATAGATTTTTTTGCAGCTATCACTGCAGTTGTTGAGCCTACTTCATATTGTCAGGCCTCGCGAGATTCAGGCTGGCGTGCAGCTATGCGAACTGAAATATAGGCTCTGAAAGATAATGGGACATTGATTCTTGTCGATTTGCCTCCTGGGAAGAAAGCATTGGAAAGTAGATAGGTGTACAAAATAAAGTACAAATCTGAAGGCAGTATTGAGCGCTTAAAGGCACGGCTGGTTGTGTTCGGTAATCATCTGGTTGAGGGGATCGACTATTCAGAAACATTTGCCCCGGTAGCTAAGATACCTACAGTTCGGGCGTTCTTGGCTGTTGCAGCTGTGAGAGGCTGGACTTTGCACCAAATGGATGTGCACAATGCTTTTCTTCATGGAGATCTGACAGAAGAAGTATATATGAAGTTGTCGCCAGGTTTTTCGCATAGTGAACCCAACAAAGTGTGTCGCCTGCGTAAGTCTCTATATGGATTGAAACAGGCACCACGTTGTTGGTTTGCTAAGCTTACTGCTTCTCTGATATCCTATGGATTTATTCAATCACATTCCGATTATTCCCTTTTCTCTTTTTTAAAGGGAAGGTAGAGTTGAAGGAGTTTTTCTTGGGTTTGAGATGATTGTTTTTTTGGGTTTGCCATAACTTTCTAGAAGGTTTAGCCTAGTTGTGGCATTAGGCCTAGCTTTGGCCTTTGACCTATTCTTCTTCTGTTCTAAGTCTCTTTAGAGTTTGAGGGTATGTAATAGTGCCTTGTAGGTGGAGTAGATCCTTTGCTACATTAGACCAAGAAAGAGAGAGTTTGTCTATCAAGCATCCTATTTTATGCTTAGTAGAAAAGAAAGTTCCCTTGGATTGAACATGTCTTAGGTGTTCTTGGAATTCATGAATTTGGTCATTTATAGGTTTGTTATCTACCATGATATATCGGTTGAATGTGGAGGAATTGAATCTGTCAATTACAGCGTCATCACAACCATATTCTTCTTCCAAACCATCCCTGAGTTCTTTAGCGCTTTTATATTCAAAAAATATGTCGTAGAAAGACTCAGACATAACGCTTAAGATTCTGTGGAAGCAATGGTATATTTCTTTAGGGGTCTTGGGTTTGGTAGATTAAGAGGACTTGGATACCCCTACGTTAGACTCAGTCTCATCAGAATCATTTGTGATGGGTGTGGACCCATCAATGGCAGAAATCAGGCCTAAAGTGGTAAGCCAAAATTTTATCTGGCTTTGCCACCTCTTAAAGTATGTGCCATTTAACTTAGCGGACTTTGCAGAGTAGGTCTCTTCCTTAGCAGAAATGATTTCTAAAGTCTGTAAAATTTATATTTACTCAATAAGATGGCCTAAGCTAAAAATTAACAATTTAAATGATTTTAGTAATAGACCTTTAAAATTTTTGTTTTTCAAGTTTTGATAAGGTTGGATTAGTTGTAGGGGTCGGATCCCAGCAAGCGGTGATGTACTAGGAACACTTAAGTACCGGTCGCTTAGACGAATTTTTGCCTTGTTGATAGAAGGGCCCTTTCGGCTTGTACCCAAACAAATCTCTATTTTAGAACTTTAAAAATTAAAGGAATTTTACTAGATCAATTAAATGTTTGATTTAGCCTAAATTTAAAAAATTGAGTAAAGAGAACAAATATTGACAAAAATACCACTACAATATTTGGTGTGGGAAGTGTCAATTCCTGGTTTGTAATGAATGTCTAACAAAAAAATGGTACTGATATAATGACAGATGTATATGAATCAGTCTAGCAATTTTTTCAAATAATAAAGAATAGCAATATATTACTGATAACAACTTTGATATGTTAGAAAACTTAGCAGAGATCAATTTATTCAATAGAATTGATTATTAACAAAGGCTAATATATGAAAAACGTCAGCAAAGTAAGCAATCTAATGATATTTGTTTAATTCTAAGGTAATTAATCTAATGGTATTTGTTAGAAACTTTTGTTCTTTGTCTCAGCAAGCAAACTTGGCAGTAATGTAATGGTATTTGGGCCGCAAACTTTGTTCTTTGGGCCGGAAGCAAAATTGATTTAAACGTGTATTCTTTGAGGTAGCAAGCAAAATCGATTTGTGTAATGCAAGTAATGTACTGGTAAGCCAAATTGGCAGCAGGCCAGTAATCAAAATTGATTTATGGTAGTAAGCAAAATTTGTAGCAAGCTAAATTGGCAGCCAGCCAGTAGTCAGCAAGTAAAATTATTGCAGTAAGTGAATATTTGTTGCACAAATATTTATAGCAGCAGTAAGTATTTTGTATAAAGGAAATAACTCTTAGATCGTTGGAGTTTCTTTAAAAAATTCTTTGTTTTAAAACTGCAAGAAAATAAAAAAATTAAATGTTACCGGCCTCTAAGGAAGTCGCGCGTACGTAGCATTGTCCTAAGAGTTAGTCTGGGTCTATGTGGACTGGATCCGAATTCCCCTAGTGGTAAACCTCCGCTCTACCGGAATCTCGTTGCCGAACACGATGCAGAGAGATTGACCCCGTAGCTCTGCCAAGAGCAAAAACAGAACAATAACATCAATTCGAAGGAGACGAAAATTTTAGAAAGGTTTTCTAGAAAGAATCATTTCTGTGTATTAGACGAAGATAAAGAACATGATATATATAGGCACTTTTCAACGTTGCAAACAGCTAGGAGAGTATAGCAGATTAATAACTAATTAAAACGACCGTTACAGAAACATTTACACCACATGAAAACACATGGTTCAAAGAACCTGGACAGAATTCAAAATCCAACCGTTACAAAAATTAAAGGAATAGTAACGGTCAAAATTTGAATAGGAGCAAAAATGGTTTTAGGGTCTCAGAACCCGACGATAAAATCGAATCTGCATCCGGGTCTATGTGCGGACTGGATCCGAACGCCCCTAGTGGTAAAACCTCCGCTCTACCAGAATCTCGTTGTCGCACACGATGCAGAGAGATTGACCCCGACTTAGCTCTGCCAAGAGCAACAACACAACAACAGCATCAATTCGAAGAAGGCAAAAATTTTAGAGAGGTTTTGTAGAAAGAATCGTTTCTGTGTATTGGACGAAGATAAAGAACAGGATATATATATATAGGCACTTTTCAACGTTGCAACAGCTAGGAGAGTATAGCTGAATAATAACTAATTGAAATGAACGTTACATAAACATTTACACCATGAAAAACACATGGTTCAAAGAACCTGGACAGAATTTAAAATTCAACCGTTACAG
>JANAVB010040694.1:0-104410 GCA_029216955.1 Iris pallida
CTTGAGACCAAATGGCATCACTGTGTAGCAATAGACTCCCCGAGAAGTGCGGAAAGATGTGTGTTTTTCATCTTCGGGATTCATCTTGATCTGATTGTATCTAGAGAATCCATCCATAAAAGATATTCGCTCGAACCCGCATGTATTGTCAATCATGACGTCCGTAATAGGGAGAGAAAATTCATCTTTCGGACAAGCTTCATTAAGATCCCGAAAATTAATACAGACTCGAACCTTACCCGTTTTCTTCAGGACTGGAACAATATTGGCTACCCAATCAGGATGTTGTTCTTCTCGAATAAAGCCACAAGCAATAAGTTTCTTGACTTCATTATCAATTGTGTCCATCATTTCAGGCTTGAATCGCCGTTGTTGTTGTTTGATTGGTTTAGCATTAGATAGAATGTTCAGTTTATGAGTAGCAATTTTGGGATCTAAATCTGGCATGTCTTCGTAACTCCAAGCAAAGACATCAAGGTATTCTTTAATGAGAAGAATCAACTCTTGCTTATCTGCTTCTGGAAGATTCTTGCTAATAAAGATTGGACGAGGTGACTCACTTTCTCCTACATCAACTTGAACTAATTGATTTTCAGTAGGAGGTTCCTTTGTTCAAATCGGAGTACCCACTGATTATCCATCTGTTGAGCCCAAGGATCTATTTTAGGATTTTTTCAACGTCCACATCATAGCCTTCCGAAAGTTCAGCGGAGACCATATTAGAAGATACGATCACACGATGGACTTTACCAATGCTGGTGTCAGAATCCCATGACCTGGAATCAGAAGAGTTAGAACGTTCTTCGCTATCAGAGTCGGAAACTACTGGGGACAACATCGGAGGAGAAGCATATCCGAGACCTCTTTTGGTCTTGCTGTAATACATATCAGATTTTCCTTTTGGAACAGCCGTACAAATAGGAGTTCGTCTACCCTAACCGTAATTGAGGCCATTTTTAAAGTCATAACCCATCTTACGGATGATGTCTTTTAATTGTTGACTATAACGACGAAGTTGTAGATGTCCTGTATCGTTAAGCTTGCTATCATCCGTATAGCTGAATTGTTGTTCTGGTCCTTTACTAAAAAGTATTAGACTTTCGCCTTTCTTTCGAGCAGGGACAATACGGTAAGAGTCATCTGGATCTTCAAATGAGACTTCTGTTTGAAGAGATTGTACAACTCCCATTGTAAATGATTTGAAGCTATCTAACATATCCAAATAGCATTTAGTATGATAAATAACATCAGTATACTGGAAAGTAGATGCTTTTTCATTAATTTGTATATCTGTATTTACAGCAGGACCTTTAGCCTTAGCAGGCTTGGTCAGATTAATTATAAGAGGGGGAGAAGAAGAACGTGGAAGAGACTTGTTATGACGGAGGTCGATGACAAGCGGCTAAGAGGAGGTGAGCTCCCTTTTTTCCTTGTTGTGAGTTAAATCAACAACAAAAGGCTCAGAAGAAGTGAGCTGCTTTTTGTCCTTGTTACGACGCAAGTCGATAACAAGTGGCTCAGAAGAGGTGAGCTCCCTTTTATCTTGATCACCATCAACCGGTTTCTTCTGAATTGGCAAATGAATAGCCAGTGGTTTAGAGGACTGAGGATAGGAAATACGCCCTTTGACAGGTATAATAAGAGTGTCTTTAGGCATTGCTTCTTGGTCTTCTTCAGTATCCATAGCCAATACCACTTTCATAAATTCTTTCTTATACATACGAGCATCGTTGCAATACGCTTCGACGCCCTTGAAAGGATAAAGGTCTGCAACTTCTTTGTGAACTTCTCCTTTGCCATCGACATATATAAAGCATTGATGAAGAGTTGATGGAACAATGTTATGTTCATGGAGGAAGGGTCTTCCCAAAAGAGTGTTGTAAGAACAACCATGATTGTCGATGATATAAAAGGTCACCTTTGTGCGAAGATTGCCTATTTGGAGTTTTAAGCTGATCTTGCCCAAAGGTTCACTCCTTCCTTGGTTGAATCCCAAAATAGTAGTGATTGTGCTTGAAAGACTAGGCACTGGTATCTTCAATGCATCTAGCATTGTCTTTGGCATGATGCTGAGAGCAGACCCTGGATCTATCAGGATACGATCGACTTTTATCGAATCGATATACCCTGTATAGTAGAGAGGACGATCATGTCTATTATCCTCCAGTAGCATATCATCCTGAGTGAAAGTGATGTTTGGAATCAACTCCAGGATACTATGACAATGACAACAGGAGACTGGTTCTGATTCTGGCTTTTTGAGCAGAGTTAAGCAAGTTTCAGCCTGCATCAGAGCTTCACTTAAAGTTTCTCGAGTCTCTTTGGAAAGGCGCAAAAGCTCGAAGATTGATAGCCTAGCCAGTGTATTGGCTAATTGAGCCAATATATCAAAGTTGTATGGCTTTTCAAGTCCTGTAGGAGATAATTTCTTCAGGGGCTTGTCAAAGCGGACTTGTTGCTTGCCTTTGTCAGCAACCACCGGCTTGGGAGGAATAGGTACTACAATTGGTGAGGATGTGGAAGGAATCTCTTCAGAGGAAGTAGATTGTACTGGAATAGGTTCAGAAAAAGAGGCAGGATCCTCTTGAGCTTCAGAATGATCTTTCAAATAGGATTTCCCTGATCTGGTGCCTAGCAGAATTTCTTCGTCAGCTATGGGGTCAAAAGACACCATGTTGCAAGTCTTTGTCTTGCCTTTAGAACGACCTTTCTTTTTGGAAGAAAATGGCACTTCTAACTCCGGAGCAAGATCGGGATGAATCCATATAATTTCGCCGTTGTCAAGAGACAAAGGGACGAGACCTTCATTTGGTGGAAGAGGAAGATTCATAATCTCAAGAGTAGCTTTGGGAATAGGAATGACACTGTGCTGTACCATCTGCGGAGGAAAGTCACCAAACTGGACTGAAACCATATTCGCAGTAACAGTCTTCTCATCCTGCTATAGAGTAACGACACCAGCATTGACAAGCTCTTGAATTTTGCCTTTGAGCACGTAGCATACTCGAGTAGGATGTCCAATGAACCTGTGGTAGATACAATATTTAGGATGATCTGTCTTACCGACTTCATTAGGTTTCTTTGGGTCTGGAAGCTGAATCTTGTTGCTTTTGAGTAAGCAATCAAAAATGCTTGCAGTGTCATTCTCGTCGAAGGAATATTCTACTTTTGGACGAGGTTCCTTCGGTGGAGGTGCAGAAGGAGTGGAAGTAGATGTAGGCGGAGCTACATTAACAGCTAGAGACTCTTTATTCTTGTTCAGATTGATGTTCAAAGTCTCTTTTGCTTTGCGGTTGTTCTGGCGGTTACTACCACCTGATGTCTGGTGTTTATCTCGGTCGGGGTTAGACATTTGTACCCCCAATTGCTTGAATTTTTCAGCACTCACTTCCCCAGCTTTGGCGTTGACAATGAATGAAGGCCAATCTTGGAACTGGGTAGATCCTGTCCACATACTGATGATAGGCAAAAGATTTGCCTTACAAGTATCAATTGTTACAGCAGCTGGAGTTCCGGGAGGCATCTTCAAGGCTTCACGGCGGAACCGTTTGATGAAACTCTCAGCAGTTTCATTGTGTTTATGTTTGATTTTGTTGAGAGCCGACATAGTCATGTCGTTGAATCCTTCATAGAACCATTCCAGGAAGATTTGTTTGAGACCTGAGAAGGAAGTGATACAACCATCGGGCAAACTTCTGTACCAGTCATATGCTACTCCGGGTAAACAACCGACGAACACTCTGGTAAGAAGGGCGTCATTTGGTTAGAGTTGAACGGTCATTACCTCAAAATGATTGATGAACTGACTAGGAGAAGTACTGCCGTCAAACAAAGAGATCGTTGGGATCTTGTACTTTAGTGGGAACGGGACTTCTTTCCATTCAACTGGATAAGGCTGCTTGATCCCCAATCTTTACAAGTTGTCTTTCTCTATGAAAGTCTCGAACTGGGTTCGCAAGAGTTTGACAGCTTCATTGGCGTCTTCAAACGACGAAGAAGGAGTAGGTTGAGTTAGAGTGGTAGGAGGAGGAACAACATTGTAAGCACTACCCCCAGCTCCTGATTGACTAGGTGTAGTTTGAACTTGTACTTGTACAAAAGGCATTTGAGGAGACACTACCCCCAACCCAGTATTGGCAGGTACTGAAGATGCTATGATCTCTGGATTTACAGCAGTAGGTACAGTCGGTGGTGTGACATGTTGTGCCACTATGATAGAATGCATACTAGCAACCATTTCAGCCATAGTTTTTAGCTTATCTTCTAGTGCAGCGATTCGCTGTTCTTGATTTGTAGAAGTTGAAGCATCTGGATCTTCATTGACAACATAAGCTGTCACTTCTCTTGGTATAGTAGAAGACACTGTCTATTCAGAGCTTTCGCTGTATGTATCATAGTCGGAGAAAGAGTCGTCTCCTGACTGAGAAGTAGGAAGATAACCTGAAGGGTTTTGAGGAAGATTCCTTTGACTGATTACATCTCGGCTTCGAGAACGGGTATGTCGAAACACTCCTTCAGAAGATTCTTGGAGTAATTCTAAATACCGTTGACTTGGCTTACGAGGTTTGCCATGCTTAGAGCACCTTCTACCCCCAGTGTCTTGGGAAGTCATGTTGATAGATGCATACAAGACTTCATCTTCTTTTGACATAGCTTCAGATTTAACAAAAGTCAAACGATCAAAGACAGATCGTTTTGTTGTTTGACAACAACATTGGATGATGACTTTGTGGTTACAATGATGATCAGATGGTTGAACTGAAGGTGTTGAAACATTGTCTCATTTTTGTCTGAGATATTCTCAGAGATCGGGAACAACAGCAGGAGGAGAAAAACTCTGAGGGATCTGTTCTTTGATAATGTTCGGAACATGATTCCGATTCTTCAAATATTTTGTCCCTTGAGTATATAGGGAAGTGCTCACTTCATTGGCATAAGTGTCGGGATTTTTAACCCTGGAGATTTGTTTTTGATGACGTTTGGTCTTCGGCATTGGCTGTTTGCGTTTCACCGAAGTGGGTCTATTAAGATAAGTTCTGAGATCAGCAAATTCACCCCCGGGGGTTTCTGTTTGAAACACCAGCAGTTTTCCCTGCCTGGAACAGGAAATCTTGAGAGTTGGGAGGTCCTGAAATTCTGCTACCAGGGTAGGCAAAATACCTCTTGGGTCAGTACAAGTTCTCTTGTCATAAAGGAAAGAGGAATCCTTGTTTGAAAGAGTTCTAGTACTAATTGGTGCCGAGGCACGTTCAGATTGATCTTCTTCGGTAAAAACTGAAGAAGATTGAGAAAAGACCAAAGGGCCTTTTCTTTTGTTTTGTGAGGGAAGAGGAATAGCCAAAGGACTACCCCCAGTACATTGCACAGAAGCAACAGTGTGTTTGGGATGAGGAGCAGAGCCTTTTCCCTTATTATAGGAAGAAAAGAGTTTAGCCAAAAGGCTGTCACTCTTGGATTGTGCAGGAGCAGTTTGCGCATAAATGGATGGAGCACTGGTTTTGGCCACAGAAACTATGGTTTGCGCATCAGGAGTTCTTGCTATAGAGTGCTTAGGGTGGACTCTGGATGCTGGAGCATTGGACTGCGCAGACAGATTGGCAGCCAATTGCGCCAGAGGCATAGGAGTCTTGCACTTGGCTAAGGCAGCATATGAAGTCTTCTGTGTACTGGCAATAGCAGATTGCACAGCAGTGGCAGAGACAGATCGTGCAGCAGGCTTGGTGACAGAAACCTTTTCCCCAGCAGAGTCGCCATTTTGTTTGCAAAAACAAAAGTGTAAAACTTTATTGATACAAACTTTGTAAAAGATTACAATTTGAATTCTGGGAAAGTACAACTGTAGGAATCCAATCTAGAAGACGATTATTTTATCCCTTGGACGATATGAACTTTGAAGACGATAGCCTCTGAAGTTGAAGACAACTCTGGAATTGAAGGCAAAAAAAGCCTCAGAAATTGAAGGCAAAAGCCTCGGAAGAATGCAGCCGCACTTGGACAAGAACTCCTGGACTCTCTGAACTTTGAAGTCTGGTCTCTCTATAATCTGATCTATGATCTCTGATCCTTGATCCCCTTTGAATGGAGACTTGAAACTCTATTTATAGAGTTCTGAGAAATAACTAACTTTTAGTTATTCTGGACTGCGCATGATGGATTGCGCAGCAATTGGATTGCGCAACAGTAGACTGCGCAGGCAGTTGCTGGATCATGGGCTAACTGTCTTGGACACATGGCATCATTTGATTGAAATGCGCATGATCGTGTATAGACGGTTGCCACATAATGCACAAATGATGGCATGAATGCCACGTGTATTTTGTCATTTATGTTGATAGAACGCGCAACCTGAATTGTGCGGACTTTGGATTGCGCAGACTTGGATTGCGCAGGAATGGATTATGCCAACATGGATTGTGCTGACATGGATTGCGCTGCCAGCTGTCCTTGAGCACCGTGCTGCACGATTAAACGAATGGTCGCCTCATTCTCCGCGCTGTCAGCTGTCAGAAGATTTGATTTGTGTCAGGTAATGATGATGATCTGCCACGTCAGCCTGCGCGCTTGGTAGTGTACGCAATCTAGTATGCGCAATCTGTATACTGCGTAATCTGATGTCTGCGCAGTTTATTTGAAAGATTCATTTCTTGATCTTCATGACTTTGTTGATGTGTGCAACTTGATTTTTTAGGACCTACACTCATGGCCGTCTTTCATGTCTGTGTTGCGTGGACCGCACTAAGGCTTTCTGTTTGAAACATGGAGGCAAACCCCCTTCTTCAATTATCATCGACAATTCCTGCTGAAGGATCATGCATACCAGAGGAACAAGAATGCTTTTCGTGTCAGCATTATAGAAAAGGCCAATCCACTGCCAAGGTGGCCCGAATACACGATATGGAAGAGGTAAAAGATTTACCAAGTGCTATCGAAGAGCCTTCTAAGGGCTACAAGTGTGACGGATTTGGTCGAACGCATAAGTGGACAAAGAGGAGTATATTCTGGGATGTGCTATTATAACTACCACATTTCTAAAATATGGGTATTTTTTGAGTTTTTGTGAATTTGTTTATTTTAGTTATCATTCAATTAATTAAATTGTGTTAGTGATCTAATTTGGTAAAAATCGTAGAACCACATTGATAAATGATTAGTCTTGACCAATGGAGACTTAGTTAGTGAGTTTAGACAACCTTAAATTCTTTTATAATTAGTTAGTTAGTCTCTAATCAAGCTAGAAACAATTTAGGATTTATTTGACTAAAACACTAAGTAAGATTGGACCCTTCCTTAAAAACTTGTCATGACAATTAGAGAGGGACTCCTTCGATTTTCTCTATTAGACCTAAACCCTACCGTACATCATATGGCCGGCCCACATAACCCTCCCCTTCCTATTTATATCACAACTTCATCTTCTTCCTCCTCTCATTTCATTTGAAGCATTAATTTTAGGAGTTTTCCCCCAAATTATTCTACATCCATTTCTCATCCAGTTTCTCCCAAATCAATTACACTCTCTTCCCCTTGAAGAGGAGAAGCCTCTATTGGCTAGCTTGGGAGAATTTGGAGCAATTTGGCCATTGGAGCTTGGTGGAGATTAGATCTAAAGATTTGTTCCTTGGGAATCCATCTCCCAAGTAGTAAGAGACCTCTAAACCCTCTAATTTCCCTTCCTTTATTATAGATGCATTCATTTAGGATCCCTATTACTCTTGGTGTGCCTTGGGTCAATTTTGGATCTATTTGGAGTGCGTATCATGGGCAAATTATACCGTATCGAATACGTACCCCAAGTATTTTTCGAAATGGCCATTAGGACTTTTGAAACTCTAATTTCAGTTTTAGCTATGCTTTTCTAATAGTTATATACTGTGTTACCTATATTGGGTGTTACCTAGTGGTTTGGAGATGTTTGGATTAGTGAATGTGGATATGGGGACTTGGGTATAGTGTTTGCTCACTGTTCTGTTCACTGTTTCATCATAGTCTGCCCTTTCATTGATGTTCACTGCTTCATCTATGTACTATCCCTATCATTGTTCGACATCCATTCAGTTGTTCAGTACTTGGTTCAGCTAATAACATATCTAGATCTAGGGTCATGTACTGTTCATTCGAGATTAATGTCCTATCCTTGCCCAATTTGCTCACTGCCCATGAGTATCAGATGCCACAGTTATATCCACCATAGTTGTGGCCATTCACTACATTCAATGTTCTGCCCTACCTACATCAGGGATGGAGTTATCAGCCTTTATTCATACTAGTATTCTGCCAATTTTAGTTTACTGATGTCCTACATCAGTTAGGATATCAGTATATTCTCTGTTTTACCCATATTCTTCCATTTGTTCTGTCACGATTGCATTAGAGCTCAATCTATAACTACTCTTGCCCAACCCTTGTAGATGTCCCTACATATATGTGTGTTTGGTTCAGTCCACATCTCGTCATCCTTTATAGGTTAATCCTTAATAAGTTGTTCAGTCACAGTACGAAGCCATCCAAGCCTTTCCTTCTTTAGAATTATCTAACCATCACTTCATCATCTGCCTGTCCATTTTAGATTTAGTTTGGTCCTGCATTATTAGAGTTTCAGTCCAAGTAAATGGATAAGGATACCTTAGATGAAAAGTTTATATTTATGTATGTTTGTTCAGTTGATGCATCCAAGATGAACTATATATTCAGACCTTATCCCCTATATCGATTGGCAATGTATGAGTTATTTATTATGTCCATATGGAGTACTGATTAGCCCCATTAGTTCAGTCATTACATATCCCATGGTTCAGCCATGCTTCCTTTTAAATATCCAAACCTTCATTAACTTCATATATTAATGCTTTCCACTTAACGGCCCTGTCCTATTTCCATCTTCAGCAATATATGTTCAGACTCTAGTTCACTGATCTGCCCTGCATCTTGATCAATCCCCACAGGATGTGAAGTCATGTATATGTAAATAGTTCAGTCCATATTTAACTCTAGGATTCAATTAGAAATGTATCAACCTATATACTTGTTTTATCCTTACAGAGGTTCAATCTTAGTCTCCAGGATTATGTATATGTCCAGCCCTTAATGAGTCTTTCCCTTTGTTTATATTGCCCTGCCTTTAGACTTTTTAGTTCAGACCTTTACCCCTCTTTATATGATCTTTCCATATACATTTATATCCTACATATAGGTCCTGGAACCTCTAAAGGATGTACGGATATATGCAATTGGTTCAGTCTGGGTTATCTGAATCCCCTGTATACTTTGTTCTTCCTTCTCCAGTTATACTCCCAGGTTCATAGCACAGGGTCCCCACATTGCTTTTGTTCAGTTCTTCATCTTTTGGTTTTAGTTAATACTTGGTAGTGCAGACCTCCTTAGTTCAGTCTTCCATACTTGTCCTGACCAGTCCAGGTGATGTCCTATATTACTTAGGATATCTGTCCTTGGTTAGTGAAGTTACGTGTAGGCAGATCTAGAGGGGGTGAATAGAGTTTGTGCCGATAATAACCAATTAAAAAAGCAACTCTATATCAAGTCCAAAAATCAACTACCAAGTGAGTAAGTAGTCAAAGAGTAATGCGAAAATAAATAGAGATCAGAAGAACATACACAAACACAGCGATTTAGCCTGGTTTTCCTCATGGAGGACTAGTCCAGGCCTTAGAACTCTCGCTTAGGATTGAAATCCACTATTTGTGAAATAGGGTACAACCACGTGCCTTTACTCAGAAGAGCATGCCAACTTCTTACATCTTCGTAGAGGTGAAACTTGAAATTATGTAAGTGACTTTTCTTTCACACTTGCACACAACTTCTAGCTAATATCGCACTGACCACCTTGGCCTAAGGAGTGTTATGGCTTATGAGATATGGAGGAGTGGGGCTTGGAGTAGTAGAGCTTAGAAAGCTTGAATATTTGAAGGTGAGAGATGATTTGAAATGAGAGAATTCAAGCTCTATTTATACTAGTCTGAGGAGGCAGAATTCGGCCAGAATTCTGTCCCAAGAATTCAAATTTTCGAACGTTGGGCAGCTAGTATCAAACAGGCCCTAAAAATTAGCATCCTAAAAATTAGAAGGCAGAGTTCGGCCCGAATTCAATTTCAATGGGGCCAGAACATACAATGGGCTATGAGAGGATTGGTTTGGTTTGGTGATTGTCTTGTTTTGTATGGTTGAGCTTGAAGAGTGAAGTTTAGGTTCGAGATAGCTCAGTTCGACTCAACATACATGTTCATAGACTCAATCAAATGAAAAGTACAGACTCAATACAAGTACAATTGCAATGATTAACTTGTTGATGACGTATGTCTTGAGCATGATATGTTGTAGAAGATATTCTTGACTTTGAGCTGACTGTGTCGTATTGGATCATGTTAAATATTGTTTTGTTAATTCTCTAAATTAGGTTGACTGTGATCCAGTTTGGGTCAACAATCTCCCCCATTTTGATAATTGACACAAACGATATTTGTATGTCGTAACATTTATACCTGGACACATGTTGAAGGGAGTAGTTTGTATTGAATTGCTCTCCCGCAAATAGATATGTCGGATCCCCCGTAATTAACTATTTCGGTTATGTCCTGATACAAAAATCTTTTTCCAAGCGCAGCATAATATCCAATATCATATAATATCCAACAACATATAAGATCATATCAACCAAATATCTATGCTTCTCCCCCATTGTCATTTAGCAAAATGAATCATAGCTTCCCCGTAAAGAGAGATAAATGTGACAAAGTGAGGATAGCAGGCACACAATTCATAACCATAACCAATTATCATAAGAGATAGCTAAGCAGTTTTGATAAATCCAAAGGAAATAAACTAGAAGTTCATACATGATAAACGGAGGTCTAAAAAAGCATAGTACAAAGAGTGCTAAGACATGAAAATGATAAAAACATAACTAAAGTTAACATCAGCAGCAGCAACAGCAGGTAGAAGACCACAACCATCACGGAGCATGAGAACGGAATGGACTGGCTGACTCGGACGGCTCGCTAGCAGAGAGACGAGGATCAACAAACGTCGCATGAGGATCCAAATACCGCAAGACCCATGGGTTGTAAATTCGATAGCCTTCGCGAGAAGGGTCCTGATCCGTAGGAAATAACATAGTAGGATGTCGGGCCATGTTGTAATGGATATCATACAGGGTGTTGCTGATGGCGCTCATCTGCAAAGTGGTCCGATGGTCCAGCTGGTGTAGCGATCGTCTTTCAAACGGAAGCGGTCGTGCAACATGCCGCGAATGGAGTCGAGGGTGACAGGAGGCTCATGCTGTGGGGCATCTATGTCAGAAGATTCCTCCTCAACTGGAGCAGAAGTAGGGGCAGTCCTATATGCCTTGGACAGAAAGGCAGGAGCCGGTAAAAATGGACACTCGTCCAAAGGGACGTTGAAAGCAGAAAAGATCATCGAAAGATACGTCGCAAAGACAAGCGATTTTGGCTTCTTCCATGCATGAATCATCCAATCCATCATCGTGCGAGAAAAATTGAAGGGGATGGTGAAGTAAAGATAATAAAGGGCAGTAATCTCATGATAAGTAACATCATCGGTAGATCCTACTTTTAGTAGGATGGAAGAGAAAATGATGCGATGAAGTTCATAAAAATAATTGTTGCGAAACCTAGCCCAAAGTTTTCGAGGACGGGTGTTTGGTGCACACATCAAGTCTTTGAACCCATCAAGAGTAATATCCCCAGCAAAAGTGAATTCTCGGGCATCAACAATTTTCTCCCAAGAGTTGGGATCGAGAAGTTCATGATATTTAGTAAGATCAAAATCATCAAACATAATATCAATGCCGACGACCCGAGAGTAAATTAGGTTGTCGTCGTGAGTCATGTTTGTAGAATCATGAAAAAGAAGAGAAAAATGATCCATGCGGCCAAGGAGCCGCATGCGGCTCAGGAGTCCCATACGGCTCAAACACAGAGGCAGCTCGAGTGGACTCCATACGGCCCGTAGAGGGAAGCCACGTGTCTTTTTAGAACGGCTGTACCCAGCGTCATTCAAACACAATTAATGCTCTGACGGCTGACAGCTGACAGCTGACAGCCCTGACGTAAAGTAGTCATGATGACTGACACAAGAGCACTATCTTCCTAGGGAACTGGAGAAAATCTTCACAGCTTAGAGGCAAGTTTATGCGGCCAGACTAGACGAGTTCACGCGGCCAGTACAAAGAAACATATGCGGTTCAATCATGAAGGTCCCCCATGCGGCTCGGCCATGAAGAAATCCATGCGACTCGGCCATGAAAACTCTCATACAGCTCGCCCGTGAAGACCCCTATACGGCTCGGTCATGAACATATTCATGCGGCTCGGTCATGACAACCTTCATGCGGTTCGAGTATAGAGACTATTCATGCGGCTCGGTCATGACGACCTCCATACGGCCCAAATATGAACGCTCCTCATGCGGCTCAACAAGGATGACAGGACACGTATCCTAAAGATAATCAAATTTTAGGTCAGATCCCAATAATTTGGGACACGTGGCAAGAGAATGAATTAAATTGATTCATTTAGATTTACGGACATCAGCAAATCATCATAATGGGGATTTATTACAATCAACATTAATTACTGACATGATTTGGCATAATCCTCATTAATGGCCCAGATCCTTCATGCTCAAGATTAATGGCCCAGATTGATTATTTACCAGGCCGCCGCCACATTGAGAATGGGCAATCATTGCAAACCCTAATGATGCCCTCTACTATTATAAATAGTAAGGTGCCATTCCCTTGCAAAAGGACGCTCCCCCAATAATCAGAGAGAAAAATACACAGAGATCAATCCAAAGAGAGAGAAGCCAGAAGAGGAATACAAGGAGAGCAAGAAGAGCATTTCTTCGTCAACGCCAAACATCTCGTTACAGGAGCCAAGGCTACGTCCGATCGTCCAAGGAGTAAGGCAGAGCTGCCGTCGCTTTCCCGAGCCTCTACCGTCACCACCCAGAATCAAAAATAAACAATTTTACTTAGATTGCTGTACCTAGGTTTTCGTCCCTAGGCTTTCTTTGTACAAGCGAGTTTGTAACGTGAAGTATGTCACGCCCCAGAACCAGAATACTGGAGAGCGGGGGCAGACATAGCCAGCTACGTATATGAAATGGGATTCTATCTCGCTATACGGTCACGGCTGTCTAGATACATGAGGGTTTATCTACAAGCCAGCAGTCTCTTAAGGTCATGAACAAGCCTATTGTCTCAATCACAAGCAAGTAAGTAAAAGTCACAAGATGTATGATCATTAAATATACAATAGTAAGGCGTCCCAAATATTACATATTCAGCTGATCATGAAGCTAGTCGTTATAAAATGTTAGGACTAGCAAGAGTTTAGTCATACATGATCAACCCTAGGATCTTTTAATCATGTTACAGCCCGTAGGCAGACAGTAAGTAAAGGTGCAATCGAGCTAAACAGGTGCTCGTCGGCTAAACGCCTCAAAAGAATATTTTTACAATAAAGTGGGAGATCAAAAATAAACCCACTCGTTGCCAGGGTTCCGTCTAGTGGCCACCATCTGGCTGGAAGGTCGGTAGATCCTCTGGAGCTGCTCCGAAATATGGCCACACAAAACGAGCTGGGTCAGACCCCAGAAAGAGCAAGTGCCACAAAGGAGGCTTCACTTAGGAACTAAAACCAGCAATCAGCACAAGAGTATAAATAAAGTAAGAACTGGAAATAATGAAAATACATCAGGATGATATACGACGAGATAGCCATGGAACTATTCAGATAACCAGGTTACAACCCGTAAACCAAACAAGGACCGGGGTTGTAACCCTTCGTCTAAACAGAACTTGGAATTCTCACCATTTATCGGTAAAATAAATACAGGCATTCAGGTCAAGCAGTAATCTGGAACGGAATAAGGACAAGACTAGACTGGTTAGACTTCATCCAATCATTACACGGCCAAGCAAGAATTACGGCTTTATACTTTAACTAACTAGGGTTGTCACAAGCCTAATTACTAACAAGATACAGCAAGATTGTTCTACAGCCACAAGCCCTGCAGACCATCCAGGTTACCCAGGTCGAAAGATTAGGGTTAAAATTAAGGTAGGTACATCGTCCAGGAAATGCATGTACCCTTAAGTAGCTTGAAGGGTGCAACACATGACAGTGTGCTGGAAATGTGCCCTACTCGACGGCAGGCTACAGATCCCAAGCGCACCCAGGTAACGGGATTGCTTGTAGCTGGGAAAATCTCTTCATGACTACTGTGTTATTCTAGTTATTAGCCTTAGTCCATTTTAGTAGGTACTCTTGACCGTGGTACTCAGGAGTCCCTGTCCTAGACATGATGCAAGACAAGACTGGTTTATTTGTATAAGCACAATCACCCACGATGTCCAGGTAATTTATACAGGTTATGTCATGTCAGGTAGTCGTCACAACAGCTGTTCAAGATAAATCATGCCAGGTTATCATGTCAAGTGTACTAATCAGGAGTGCGCCACGACGGGCCACTTTCATGTCATGTTAGGTTAGTCATGTCAGGAGTGCACCCCTACGGGTCACTACGTGTTATACTAGATCCTTGTCATACCATGTCATGTACAATAGTCATTCCAAACATATTAAGTAAAATCAAGTTCATGACAAAAGGAGTAAAATATCTAATAAAATATCAATAAACATGGCTATAGAAAAGCCATGCGGCTAAGGCATATGCGGCCAGGAATGATCTCATGCGGCTGGAAGAGAACAGTCCATGCGGCTGAATAGGGTCAGGCGCATGCGGCTAAAAGGAAAAGGCCTATGCGGTTAAAGGGGTATCAGTCATATGCGGCCCGGAGATCCAGTCAGTCATGCGGCTGAGGCAGGCAAGACATATACGGTCAGGAAGGATAGGAAACTCATGCGGCTGGCGGGGGATGGGTCCATGCGGATGGCTGACCAATCAGGTACATGCGGCCGGGGAGGAGCAACCCTTGCGGCTGCGGGGAGCAATTACTATACGGTCAAGGGAAGTAAACCCATGCGGCTGGGAGACTGCGGTCTATGCGGCTCGCAAGTGTTGAGTTCATGCGGCTCAGGGTAGCTGGAAAATCCATGCGGCCAGGAAGGACTGGGCCTCAGTCATACGGTTAAGAAGGAATACTTGCCGCATGAACTTGTCATGCGGTCAAGTCAAGGCAATAGTGCATACGGTTAGAACTGACTTGCCGCATGAATGTTCATGCGGTCAAGTGCTACCATGCGGCTCGGGACTGTGCTTCTTCTCCAAATTTCCGAGAGGAAGTACACCATAAGCCATGGCTTCCAAGCTGCATAACTCTATCATCCGGAGCCCAAATCCGAACTTCCATAGGTCAAAATGGGGTAGAACAAAATTCTCAACAACATAGAACTATCAAAACTTCGAAATAACAAGATTAAGTAGATCAAAACCCAAGAATTCTAAAAAATAAGTAATCTTAGATCTACAAGAATCTAGCCATAGAAAGTGGAAATGTCAAGTACTAAAGTGTGTTAAAATACTGTAAGGAAGAGAATGAAGCAATAAAATTGGAGTTCCACCATGAAGCAAGTTGCACTTGCCTAGACCTCTCTCTCCCTCTCTCTGGTAGGTGAAGAATTAATGGAGGAATAAGAAGAGTAATGAAGAGAGAGAATGAAGTGAGGTTAATAAATGGTAGTAGTGGTGGTAGGTAGGGGGTTCACCCTTGGTTCATAATGAACCAATAGCAATCCCAAACCGAACCAAGCCAACCCGAACCAAGAATAACCGAGCCATGAAGGAAACTAAGCAAGAAAATCATGCAATACAAGAATAAATATGTACACGTATTCCAATAATACGTAATACGAACACAGGTATTACAAAGTAAAAGTCCAGTCCTCCCATAAAACTGTTCTGCTCTTTTATATTTCATGGCAAACACGATGGCGACTCAGCTGGGGACAAACTTCTCCATGGCTGAGGAGTTGGTGACGTAGTCGAATGCAGCCAAGCTTGGCTCCACGCAACAGAAGATGGTCGCCCGGTTCGACCAACAAGCGTTCTAAGAAATACTTTCCGACAAGTGCGCTGGCCCGGTCCAGAAGCGAGCCCGCACAAAGAAGGCCCACAAGGAGTGGAGACCCCGATCATTCGTTCATACTGAGGCTCTTGCAGAGATACCCTCTGTCGCTCAAGACGGCAGAGAAGACTCTCCTGCGGCCCCACTTAAGACCATAGATGACTCTGCTGTCCCCAAGTCAAGCAGAAGAAAACATTATGATGCTGGACTTGCAGGGGCAAAGAGGAACTCTATGCGATCCGAGCCGCATAAGGGTACTAGCCGCATGGAGAAATCTTATGCGGCTACATCCGCCAGCCGCATGAAGAAAACTTATGCGGCCACATCTGTCAGCTGCATAGCTTATGCGGCTACAGTTGCCAACCGCATGGATGAAACTTATACGGTTACTGAAGTCAATCGCTTACAAAAAACCCATACAGCCACAATTACCAACCGCATGCGGCCAGCATGCACGGTCGTGACTCCTAGTCGCACAAAAAAAACAAACCCGACAGCTAAAGACAGCCGCATGCAGACAGCCTGCACGGTTTCCAATCCTAGCTGCATAGCGTCTGTTCCACGCTTCTCTCGATCAGTCTTCGACCGTCTCTCATGCGGTCCTGACCCTGATGGTTCTCTGGATGATAATCCAGACTCTGTGGTTTCCAACTTGGACTCTTCCTATTACGCACCCGTCAGTGCTAAAAAGAAGAAGTCTAGGACAGCGCGGGCTCACCAAGCCCAGTCAGCTGCCCCAACCTCTGACTATCGGAACGTCCCGCTGATTATCACGCGGGCCTCTATTAGAAAGTTGTATAAAGCTACTCGTACCCTGCCCCTTGCGGCCAATGGGCGGGATAGTCATCAAGCATCTCCCAGTAACGAGCGAAGGTAAGTATACGAGCTACCTTCGAATCAGGGAGCAGGCGGGAGGCCTACACACTCGTGTGCCCGGAATTCCTGAGCCAGCAAAGCAAGTGACTTGCGTGAGGCCATCCTCCACAAACGTAAGAAAAGAGAAGATGCATCGGGTTGCAAAGAGTCCTCCCACGGACGTCACTGCACCCAAGTCATCGTTAACTGCTGCTGCAATAGCACGACGATGCAAGAAGACCGGCAGTCTGTCTTTCAAAGACTGTAATAGCCATCTTTAGAAGACGAGGCACTACCCGTCGTCTCCTGTAACTCTGCTCGAAAAGTCCTCGCTGATGGAAGGGGAAAGAAGATGAATGTTCCCAGCCCGAAGATCTCAACCACTGCGACTAAAAGACTATCGTCTAAGCGGATGCCTACAACCTAAGTTTTCCAACGTACTCGCTCTAAGACGAAATCTGCTACAGTGGAAGATTCATCGTCCATAACGCAGGGGGTTGCTGGGGCTGGGGGTAGCACCCCTCCGAGCCTCCACAGCAATCCGATGTTCCAAGAAGACGAGCCAGGGGAGACAACTCTCCCATCAGATACAGCAAACCTCGACGTCCCCGACGAAATCCACAATTCCTAAGACGACACGAACTCGGAGACTGGGGGTACTGTTCCTTTCGAGTCTAAATCAGAGGGGAACATACCCACATACCCCGATGACTTCTCACTACAGGGGTACGATTCGGAGGGCGCTTCCTCTACCGCTCCGTCTATCTCTCCTCATGTGAAAATGGTATTCATGACAGACAACAACCAAGGTGGTTCCAGTGATCGCCAGCGCATCGACAGTCTCGAAGCCATATTGCTTGCTTTGGTCAAGTCTGTAGACGAAATTAAAGCGGCCCTTCCAACTCTGCAAGGAGGGACGCCTGGCCGAACAAGCGCGGGTCCTGCGGTCAATGCAGACTCGAATTAGGCGACACCAAACCCGGGCAACAATCCTCCGAAAACAACGGCCCCCACTGTCGTGGACGAAGCACGCGAAGCAAGAAAAGAGGTCCAGGAGCTCCAAGCCATGTTCCACACTCGAAAAAACTCTCAAGACCTCAGAATACGGCAACCGTACCCTGCTGCATTGAGGGATATTCCATTCCCACCAAGATATAAGCCGTTCAATATCAATCCTTATGATGGCAAGACCTCGGTAAGTCGGTACATCACTTACTTCGAGGTCACCACCGACCATCTGCCCTATGACGATGCCATTCTCACACGATTATTCATCGAGGCAGTGGAAGGAGTCGCATTCGACTGGTATCGCAACCTGCCGGACAACTGCATCCACTCCTTCGCCGGCTTCAAGCACATGTTCTTGGAGAGATTATACGAAGTAGGGCAGGAAATCACCATGTCCACCCTCATGGACGTCGTCCAAGGGGAGAAAGAGCTGACAAGGAACTACATCGAGCGGTTCCGCCAAACCGCCATAAAGTTACCCTCTGGAAATCCAGATTCCTCCTTGATTGAAATTTGCCAAAAGAGACTCCTCCCAACAATCAGTCTTTGGATGGGCGAAAGTCAATTCAAGGACTGGAAGACGTTCATCATCAGTGCCACAAGTGCCGATGAACGATTAAAGAAGGCTCGCCAACTGGGATTGTACATCTCGGACGGAGAGAACAAGGGCAAACGTCCCAACAACGATAATGGGAGAAGCCCCTCCAACAATCGGGATAGCAGGGGAAAGCAGGCTATGGTGGCCGATACGGCACATAAACCTGAGCCAAAGCCGGTAGACAAACAATGGCCGCAAATCACTTACTCCTTCGAAGACGGTCACGTCAAGCCCATCTTGGACATGCTCATACAAAGGGACAAAATTCAGCTTCCTCTACCAAGACGGGAACCGCAGCCTGCAGAGATGGAGAACCCAAAGTACTGCCATTATCATCGCTACATCCACCATGCTACACATGACTGCTACCAGCTGAAACGGTACATCCAAAACCTCATCGATTCGAATGCTTTGGCCATCGATTTCGAAGAGGTAACGGTGGCAGCCAATATGGTGTCGGAATAATTTGACAGCTTCCCTCCAACGATAACTCAAGACGGGGTGGTCCCCATCCCTCTGGCGATAATGGAGATTGCTAATCTTCCACCTCCCCGAAACCAATCTTCATCAGCCAGAGTCTGACAAATGAAGAGCGAGAGTCGCTGCTCCAACTCGTCAAAGAGTATATTGATGTGTTCGCCTGGAGCAATGAAGATATGCCAGGATTGGACCCCGAGATCGTACTCCATGAACTCAATATTCGTCCGGATACAAAACCTGTCAAACAACAGCAAAGACGGTTTCATCCCGATATCATGAATACTATCGAAGCCAAGGTCAACAAATTGATAGCCAGCGGCTTCATTCGCAAAGAGCAGCATCTAGACTGGGTAGCCAATATCGTACCAGTTTTTAAGAAGAACGGGAAGATTCGAATATGCATCGACTTTCAGAATCTGAATGAGGCATGCCCTAAAGATGAATTCCCTCTCCCTATCACAAATATTATGATCGACAACACCTGCAACTTCGAACGTATGTCTTTCATGGATGGCTTCTCAGGATACAACCAGATCAAGATATTCCTTGACGACGAGAAGCACACATCATTCCGAACACCGATTGGTACATATTGCTACACCGTTATGCCTTTCGGTTTAAGGAATGCTGGCGCTACGTACCAGAGAGCTATGAGCGTCATCTTTAGAGACCACTTGTGCAAGACAGTGGAATGCTACGTCGACGACATCGCCGTCAAAAGCCGTTCGAAGGAAGATCATCTGCAAGATCTCAGGACAGTATTCGACCTAATACGAGCACACAACTTAAAGATGAACCCTACGAAATCATTCTTGGGTGTCTCCAGCGGGAAATTCCTGGGTTTCGTCATCACTTCTCAGGGCATTCACATCGACCCCGAGAAAACAAAGGCAATCATGGAGATGGGTCCCCCGAGAAATCTCTGCGAACTCCGAGGCCTCCAAGGTAGGCTAGCTTATATCAGGAGATTCATCTCTAATCCCTCCGGACGATGTCAACCATTCACCCATCTCATGAAGAAGGGAGTCTCTTTTGTATGGGATGAGGAATGCCCGACAGCATCAAAGAATATTTGTCGAACCCCTAGTCCTGGTAGCTCATGTCGTCGGAAAGCCATTCCTGCTTTATGTGCGAGCGATGGAACATTCTCTTGGTGCTCTGTTGGCACAGAACAATGATGCGGGCCACGAACAAGCTATATACTACCTCAATCGAAAGATGATTGGGCCAGAATACCGGTACACGACCGTAGAGAAGGAATGCCTCGCTCTCGTGTTCGCCATCCAGAAGATGCGACACTACGTCACGGGACAAACCATCCACGTGATATCGCGGATCAACCCCCTCAGGGTCCTCATGACCAAACCTGGGGCACTCAGCTCTCGCCTTGCTACCTGGGCGATATTACTATCACCATACCACATGATCTTCGTCCCGCAAAAGGCTGTTAAAGGCCAGGCTCTGGCAGACTTTCTAGCAGCTAATCCAGGTTCGGAGACGACTAGGGTATATGAAGAGATACCGGACGAGGTCATCAGTTCAAATACAATCTTCCATGATGCCATCTGGCGAATGTTCTTCGACGGCGCTTCGAGAACTGGACCCAAAGGCAACATCATCGCTGGAGTTGGAGTGGTACTGCTTTCTCCCTCCGGCTTGGTGATCAATCGGGCCTACTCACTCACAGAGCCCTGCTCAAATAATGTGGACGAGTATAATGCCTTGGTCATTGGCCTCCGGCTTGCGAAGGAACTGGGGGTAGAGTATCTTGAAGCATACGGCGACTCACAGTTAATTGTCAATCAGATTCGGGGGTCGTACGAGGTCCGCCACGAAGACATGATCCCGTATCATCGAATAGCAATCGACATCATCTCGTCTCTGGAAGGATTCTTCATAGAACATGTTCCCAGACTCCAGAACATTGAGGCTGATGCCCTAGCTGGTTTGGCCGCTTCCCTAGCTGTGCCAAATTACGCTCGTTATCAGGTCGACATAATAGGCCTCGAACTGGTCTGTCCTAAGGATAACGTTCGATGTATGGAAAGCTACTCCGCCCTTTCAGTCGACGAAGCACCAGACTGGAGACAGCCGTTCATCGACTTCGTAGTATACGACATCCTGCCAGAGAATCCGAAGGAAGCAACTTCTATCAGAAGACGTTCTCTCAGATTTTTCTATGATACGGAGACGAAAATGCTGTATCGCCGATCCTATAATGGTTTACTGCTTCGGTGTCTATCAAATACAGAAGCCAAGGAAGCCGTGCGCGAGGCCTATGATGGTGTCTGTGGAGCCCATCAACCTGGCCCGAAACTGCAAGACCGCCTTCGCCGAATGGGCTATTACTGGCCCACGATGGTTGCAGACGCAATAGATTATGCACGAAAGTACAAAGCCTGCCAAATCTATGCCGACTTCATCCACCAGCCATCTGAATTCCTACATCCGACTGTGGCCTCCTGGCCATTCAAAGCATGGGGTATGGACATCGTCGGCCTAATTACCCCACCTTCGTCCAGAGGATACCGATTCATACTCGCAATCACCGATTAATTCTCCAAATAGGCGGAAGCCATCCTATTGGCAGAGGTAAAAACTTCAAACATGATCAGCTTCCTTAAGCATTATGTCATCTACCGCTTTGGACTGCCCCGAAGGATCATTCATGACAATAGGCCACAGTTCGCAAGCTACGCATTTTATCGATTCTGCGACAAGTACCGAATTCAGAACATTGCTTTGACACCCTACAACCTAGCAGCCAACGGGTTAGCAGAAGCATTCAACAAAACCATAATCAAGCTACTCAAGAAATTCGTGTCCTCTAACAAGCACGACTCAATCGAAAAGCTAGGCGAATGCTTATGGACGTATCGCACCACAGTTCGAACAGCCACCGGGAATACACCATTTTCCCTCGTGTACGGGAATGAGGCAGTCCTCCCATTAGAGACTTAGATCCCCTCACTCCGCGTCGCCCTCACACATCAGTTGATGATAGACGAAAACCACCATCGCCGACTACAGGAATTGGAGGCCCTAGACGAGAAATGCCTGTTAGCTCAACAGCGAATTGAACTATATCAGGCCAGAATCTCCAGAGCTTTCAACAAGAAGGTTAAGGTCAGAACATTCCAAGTAGGCGATCTCGTTCTGGCGGTTCGGAGGCCGATGGTTATGACGCATAAAACTGTCGGTAAATTCTAACCAAAATGGGAAGGCTCGTTCATCATCGAAGCTGTATTCTCCAACGACGCCTACCGCCTCGCTAAGCAAAATGGAGACTTGCTCATGTTGCCCATCAACGGCAAGTTCCTGAAGAAGTATTATGTCTGAAACAAAATCCCTTAGACATATCAGAGTGTCGAGTTATGTACCTTCCCGTACCACTGAACTTATATTCTGGTTCTATACATCGAGTCTTGTGCCCGCTGGTACCTCTGAACTCATTCCCACATTTCCCAATCATTCGAGTCACGTGCGCGCTGGTACCTCTGAACTCATTCCCACATTTTCCATTCATTCGAGTCACGTGCCCGCCGGTACCTCTGAACTCATTCCCACATTTTGTAACACCCATATCCTGAATACGTATTTTGTCAAGCTTGCATGTATTTCAGACCTGTATTTATTTTCTCAGATTTTGGCATGTACTTGTAATTGGCTTGACTTACAGATTTTGGTTCTCGTAATTGGGTTTTACCTGGCTTGGTTTATTTTGTGGAGAAGGATTGGTTTAGCTTGATTTGGTTTGGTTCAACATGCATTGGACCACAATTGGTTATGCTCCACCCTCAACACAACACAACCCACCCTCATTAAAACTCTACCTACTTTTCTCTCTCCTCCATAATTCTCTCATTTATTTCTCTATCTTCTTCTTCTTCCTTCCTCTACACAACACCAACACCCATAGGCAAGTGCACCTTGCCACCACATGAGAACCATATTTTATTTATTCATTAGCTAGATTAGGCCATGGTGATCAACATTAGTGCTTGACATTTTGTGATTTGAAGTCTCCATTATTCTAGATCTAGGTTTTAACTATTTTCAGATTTATATGGTTTTGATCTATTTTGGTTGGATTTTTGTGGGTTTTGATGCTTCCATGTGGAAGAGAATTCAATTTTACTCAAGTTAGAACTTTGAAAATCTAGATTTGGCTTTGATTTGACAAAGATATGAAAATTTGAATTCTTGGTGTTCTTGGTGTTCTTCTCGGCCTGGAGTAGCAGCCTGCAGCCTGCGCTCTTTAGCGCAGTGCTGGACTGCGCAGCCCCTCTCAGCCTGCGCTCTTTAGCGCAGTGCCGACCGCGCAGCTTGCCCTATGGTGAACTGCGCTCAGCCCCATGCGCCAACCATTCCTGCGCACTTCACCCTGCGCAGTTCACTCCTGCGCAGTCTGCTCATGCACAATCCACCCCTGCGCAGTTCACTCCTGCGCAGTCTGCTCATGCGCAATCCACCCCTGTGCAGTTCACTCCTACGAAGTCTGCTCGTGCGCAATCCACCCCTGTGCAGTTCACTCCTGCGCAGTCTGTTCATGCGCAATCTGACCCATGCGCCATCTACCCCTACGCCCTGTGCCCCTGCGCACTTGGCACCCTGCGCAGCTGACACCTGCACAATCCAACCCCCTGACCCCTTGCGCAATCGATTGGCTCTTGGAGTTTTGGTTTTATTTCCTTAAGCTTGGCTCTTCTATAGCCCTGTATATTGATATTTTATTAGATATTTTACATCCATTTTATATCCTTACGCCTTTTGTCATGAACTTGATTTTACGTAATATGTTTGGAATGACTATTGTACATGGCATGGTATGACAAGTAACTAGCATAACACGACAGTGACCCGTAGTGGTGTACTCCTAACATGACCAACCTGACTTGATAGTGGCCCGTCGTGGCGCACTCCTGATAAGTACCTTGACATAATTTAACTTGATAACTTGATAATGGCCCGTGGCGGCGCACTCTTGACTTGACTTGACTTGACTTGACTTGTAACTTGTAACTTGACTCGTATAATCAACTTGACACCGTGGGTGTTCCTGCTTGTTTGTTTGTGCAATCCACTTGTCTTGTCTTGCATCATGTCTAGGACGTGACTCCCTGGTTTCCCACGGTCAGGGATTCGTACTGAACATGGATTAGGCTAATGACTAGATCTAACTATAGTTCATGAAGAATTTCTAGTCATAGGCAATCTCGTTATCTGGGCGCTCTTAATTGGACTTGTAGCTTGCCGACGAGTAGAGCACATTTCCAGCACACTGTCATGTGTTGCACCCTCTAAGTCACCTAAGGGTATATCGTCTCCGGGGCGATGTACCCAACCATACTCTCAACCCGCGGAAGGATAACTAGATGGTCTGCAGGGCTTGGGACTGGGAATTTCTCACTTGCATCTTGTTAGTAATTAAGGCTTGTGATAACCCTAGTTAGTTAAGTAGTAAGCCGTAGTAATTGCTTGGCCGCTTGTGAATGGATGGAGTCCAGCCTTGTTTAAGTCTTGTCTAGTCCCTGTACCTGGCTACTCTTGTACATGCTTATTTTACTTATCTCTAATAATAAATGGGTAGAGACAGAGTGCTGTTCAGGCGAATGGTTACAACCCCGGTCCTTGTTTGGTTTAAGGGTTGTAACCTGGCTCCCGGAATGGTCCTACGTCACTAGTCGTTTATTTTCTGTTGCACTCTTTATTTACTTGTACCTTCTTCCATTTCTTTTATTATGTTCTGATATGCTGGCTTTTGTTCTTATTTCATGGCCTCCTTTGTGGCACTTGCTCTTTCTGGGGTTTGACCCAGCTGGTTTTGTGTGGCCAGATTTCGGAGCAGCTCCCGAGGGTCTTCCGAACCACCAGCCCGATGGTGGCGACTAGAAGGAACCCGAGCTACGAGTGGGTTTTCTATTTTGTTTCGCTCACTCTATTGTAAAGTTATTCTTTTGAGGTGTTTAGCCGACGAGCACCTGTTAGCTCGATGCACTTTACTTACTGTCTGCCTACGGGCTGTAAACATGATTAAGAAATCCTAGGGTTGATCATGTATGACTTAACTCTTGCTAGTCCTAGCATTTATACGACTAGCTTCATGATCAGCTGATATGTAATATTTGGGACGCCTTTTATTGTATATTTGGTGGTCAAACATCTTGTGATTATATTATTTGCTTGAGATTGAGACAGTAGGCTTGATCATAAGAGACTGTTGGCTTGTAGAAAACCCTCATATCTAGACAGCCGTGACCGTATAGTTGAGATGTATTCTATTTCAATATACGTAGCTGGCTATGTTCGCCCTCGCTCTCCAGTATACTGGTTCTGGGGTATGACATGGTTTAAGTGGTGGCCCATGCAGGTCCTGTCAATCAAGAAATGTGAGGGTTTACCGATAGATGTCTCAATCATTATTCGTCCTTAATCTCCGTTCATATCCTCTGAATCCCTGAGAATCTTGACTTGATCACATGCTTGAATCGTTGATCCGTCCTGGTCCTTCCTTATTGTTTTCCCTGTGTCGTCTTCTTCAGCGGCACTGTACCTGACCCCGTCGATCAGCAAGGAGGAGCACCTCCCATGGACCAGCAACCTGGAGATCAAGTCCAGCATTCCGGAGTTACCTCCAGAGTTATACCTTCTGGAGGAGAGCCCCCAGTTCAGCCAGTCCAGCCTGCAGAGCCTGATGATGGCACTTTGATGGGTCTCATCAGATCATTGTTAGCTTCCCAAGATCGTCGAGGAGATGCCTTGTACCAGGCAGTGGAAGATGCTCTGAACAGAGGCGATCATCAAAGGAATAGTGCAGCGAACAGTTTCAAGCGCCTGAACCCTCCATTCTTCAATGGCAGTAAAGATGCTATCGCTGCTGACGCGTGGCTCCAGGATACTGAAGTCATTCTAGAGGTAGCCAGAACCCCGGAGGACGAGAAGGTGGCCGTAGTACGTCTACAGTTACTGGATCTTGCCCGCAGCTGGTGGGCAGCACAGGCCGTGGGATTAGTGGCCCCTATTCCGTAGGCACTATTCAGAGAGAGATTCTAGACTAAGTACTTCGATGCGGTGGCTCTGTACGATCTACAGACCAAGTTCACCAATCTGAAGCAAGGAGGCAGGACGGTCGATGGATATGCGGCCGAGTTCTCCAGGCTTAGTCGGTTTGCTCCCACTTTGGTGGCGACCGAGTTTAATAGAGCCCAGCGGTTCCAGCAAGGGCTCCACCTCGAGATTTTGTTAGCAGTGGAACAGTTTGAGCATCAGACTTTTGATACAGTGTTGAGGGCAGCCAGGAGGCAAGAGTATACCTTCCACAGGATCGTGGACAGGACCGGAGGTCGGAAGCGATCTCACGGCCAGATGACCCAGTCGATAGCACCGGCCCAAACAGTCAGGGCCTTGACAATTGGAACTCCGAGGCAGGCGGCCTCAGTGACGTCGGTCACATTCCCTCAGCAACAGAAGCAGAAGCAGTCTTCCGTAATGGGCTGCACTCATTGTGGGAAGCCAGGACACGTTGTTTCGGAGAGTCGCAGAGCTCAGGGATTGTGTTTGGCTTGTGGGGCACCGGACCACATGATAGGGTCCTGTCCGAATAGAGCTGGTTCCTCCTCTTCGGCCCAGACTAGTCCTTCGATGAGGGGACCAGCACCGGCACCAGTACAGCAGCAGTATCAGCCTCAGAGGCCATTGCCGTCTCAAGCCCAAGTATTCTAGCAACAGAGGCCTCAGCATTTCGCCCTGGCCCAGGCCCAGACCCAGGATCGGCAGAGAGGTATCTGTGTCCTATTGTCTTGATTTCCGTCGTCGTTATGCGGGACACATGTCATGTTTCATGTATCCCAATTACGACGGTATATCCCGGACCCGAGCCATTGTCCTAGATCATTCGAAAATGGTTATTGGTACCAACCTTTTCATATGAGGAGAGGCCCGTGTCCCTGTTTGACCAAAGAGAGAGACCTCAAGCGCAAGACTATCAGTTTAGTTCATGTGGCTTGAGTTCATCGCTCCTTGGGAGAGTCAAACGTGGGAGTGTGAGGATGACATCCGATCACGATATCCCGACTTGTTTGACTCGTAAGGTGTAATGTCTTCCTTATGCCTTATGCTTTCCATCTCTTGCTTGCATGTATGATTGTTTGATTGTTTGCTTAGTATAGCTTATTCGTGATTAGTATAGCTGGCTCTTACATCTCTAAGTATCTTGATTTAAATTTTGAGGACGAAATTCTTTTAAGGTGGGTAGAGTTGTAACACCCATATCCTGAATACGTATTTTGTCAAGCTTGCATGTATTTCAGACCTGTATTTATTTTCTCGGATTTTGGCATGTACTTGTAATTGGCTTGACTTACAGATTTTGGTTCTCGTAATTGGGTTTTACCTGGCTTGGTTTATTTTGTGGAGAAGGATTGGTTTAGCTTGATTTGGTTTGGTTCAACATGCATTGGACCATAATTGGTTATGCTCCACCCTCAACACAACACAACCCACCCTCATTAAAACTCCACCTACTTTTCTCTCTCCTCCATAATTCTCTCATTTATTTCTCCATCTTCTTCTTCTTCCTTCCTCTACACAACACCAACACCCATAGGCAAGTGCACCTTGCCACCACATGAGAACCATATTTTATTTGTTCATTAGCTAGATTAGGCCATGGTGATCAACATTAGTGCTTGACATTTTGTGATTTGAAGTCTCCATTGTTCTAGATCTAGGTTTTAACTATTTTCGGATTTACATAGTTTTGATCTATTTTGGTTTGATTTTTGTGGGTTTTGATGCTTCCATGTGGAAAAGAATTCAATTTTACTCAAGTTAGAACTTTGAAAATCTAGATTTGGCTTTGATTTGACAAAGATATAAAAATTTGAATTCTTGGTATTCTTGGTGTTCTTCTTGGCCTGGAGTAGCAGCCTGCAGCCTGCGCTCTTTAGCGCAGTGCTGGACTGCGCAGCCCCTCTCGACCTGCACTCTTTAGCGCAGTGCCGACCGCACAGCTTGCCCTATGGTGAACTGTGCTCAGCCCCATGCGCCAACCATTCCTGCGCAGTCTGCTCATGCGCAATCCACCCCTGCGCAGTTCACTCCTGCGCAGTCTGCTCATGCGCAATCCACCCCTGCACAGTTTACTCCTACGCAGTCTGCTCGTGCGCAATCCACCCCTGTGCAGTTCACTCCTGTACAGTCTGTTCATGCGCAATCTGACCCATGCGCCATCTGCCCCTGCGTCCTGTGCCCCTGTGCACTTGGCACCCTGCGCAGCTGACACCTGCGCAATCCAACCCCCTGACCCCTTGCGTAATCCATTGGCTCTTGGAGTTTTGGTTTTATTTCCTTAAGCTTGGCTCTTCTATTGGAATGACTATTGTACATGGCATGGTATGACAAGTAACTAGCATAACACGACAGTGACCCGTAGTGGTGCACTCCTGACATGACCAACCTGACTTGATAGTGGTCCGTCGTGGCGCACTCCTGATAAGTACCCTGACATGATTTAACTTGATAACTTGATAATGGCCCGTGGCGGCGCACTCTTGACTTGACTTGACTTGACTTGACTTGTAACTTGTAACTTGACTCGTATAATCAACTTGACACCGTGGGTGTTCTTGCTTGTTTGCTTGTGCAATCCACTTGTTTTGTCTTGCATCATGTCTAGGACGTGACTCCCTAGTTTTCTACGGTCAGGGATTCGTACTGAACATGGATTAGGCTAATTACTAGATCTAACTATAGTTCATGGAGAATTTCCAGTCACAGACAATCTCGTTATCTGGGCGCTCTTAATTGGACTTGTAGCTTGCCAAAGAGTAGAGCACATTTCCAGCACACTGTCATGTGTTGCACCCTCTAAGTCACCTAAGGGTTTATCGTCTCCGTGGCGATGTACCCAACCATACTCTCAACCCACGGAAGGATAACTAGATGGTCTGCAGGGCTTGGGACTGGGAACTTCTCACTTGCATCTTGTTAGTAATTAAGGCTTGTGATAACCCTAGTAAGTTAAGTAGTAAGCCGTAGTAATTGCTTGGCCGCTTGTGAATGGATGGAGTCCAGCCTTGTCTAAGTCTTGTCTAGTCCCTGTACCTGGCTACTCTTGTACATGCTTGTTTTACTTATCCCTAATAATAAATGGGTAGAGACAGAGTGTTGTTCAGGCGAATGGTTACAACCCCGGTCCTTGTTTGGTTTAAGGGTTGTAACCTGGCTCCCGGAATGGTCCCACGTCACTAGTCGTTTATTCTCCTGTTGCACTCTTTATTTACTTGTACCTTCTTCTATTTCTTTTATTATATTGTGATATGCTGGCTTTTGTTCTTATTTCGTGGCCTCCTTTGTGGCACTTGCTCTTTCTGGGGTTTGACCCAGCTGGTTTTGTGTGGCCAGATTTCGGAGCAGCTCCCGAGGGTCTTCCGAACCTCCAGCCCGATGGTGGCGACTAGAAGGAACCCGGGCTACGAGTGGGTTTTCTATTTTGTTTTGCTCACTCTATTGTAAAGTTATTCTTTTGAGGCGTTTAGCCGACGAGCACCTGTTAGCTCGATGCACTTTACTTACTGTCTGCTTACGGGCTGTAAACATGATTAACAAATCCTAGGGTTGATCATGTATGACTTAACTCTTGCTAGTCCTAGCATTTGTACGACTAGCTTCATGATCAGCTGATATGTAATATTTGGGACGCCTTTTATTGTATATTTGGTGGTCAAACATCTTGTGATTATATTATTTGCTTGAGATTGAGACAGTAGGCTTGACTATAAGAGACTGTTGGCTTGTAGAAAACCCTCATATCTAGACAGCCGTGACCGTATAGTTGAGATGTATTCTATTTCAATATACGTAGATGGCTATGTTCGCCCCCGCTCTCCAGTATACTGGTTCTGGGGTGTGACACATTTTCCAACCATTCGAGTCACGTGCCCGCTGGTACCACTGAACTCACACTCACCATTCTCTAGATTCCCGAGTCATGTACCCTCTCGTGCCGCTGAACTCACATCCAGAACATCCCAGATTATCGAGTCATGTGTCCGCTGGTGCCACTGAACTCACACTTTCACAATATCGAGTCATGTACCCGCTGGTGCCTCTGAACTCACATCCCGGTCACTCTTTCAGATAGTAAGTCATGTATGATCATACCTCAGAACTTTCTTCCTATAAGAGATCCTCCCTCATGATCCACTACCCGCACTCCCAGTGCACAAAAAGGGTAACGAGTCCACAAACTTCCAAAACGACCATGTCGATGCTACCTCTGAGTCGTTTTACTTCCGTCAAAAACAAATTACCCCCTACATAAAACTTCCATGTCCTCATTACCTCTGAGTCATTTTATGTACCCCCTCTTCATTGAGCCCACTCCTGCCATGTCCTCATTACCTCTGCGTGGGAAAGCTCCGTAGAAGAAACCTTCATACTTGCCATGTCCTCATTACCTCTGAGTAAGTATGTCGGTTCCCTTTCAACCTATTATCTGTACCCATAACCGGAGTAGGACAAGGATAATAGGTCCACAAATGTCCTCTGTTGACCACAAATGTCCTTTGTTGACCACAAATGTCTGCTGTTGACCACAAATGTCCTCTGTTGACCACAAATGTCCTTTGATGACCACAAATGTCCTCAGTCGACCACAGATGTTGTACTGGGTCTCCAGTACACGCCCATCCCTTCCCTATCATGCCTGGGAGCCCAGTTGCTCCCTGGCATTCTCTCGAATACCAAAAACTTCTATAGCTGTCTTATCGCGAAGTTGTTCTAGGTATTCCTCTCCAAAACTTGTTACTCGTACCTAAAACCAAGGTACGCCGAAGGTAACAGGTCCACAAATAATCCCCGAGCAGGTTCAATTCCATAAACACCACGAGTACAAGAAAGAGAAGATGAGTTGAAACATGCTCATTTATTCAGAATACAAAGTGCTACATCATTTGGGATCACATCCCTTACAAAATAAAAACGAAAAAAAAAGAAAAAAAGAGAGAGCAAAAGAAAACAGAAAACCGATCACTGCTCCGGGGCACATAGCGCCGTGAGACGGTCCGTCAGCAAGGAAATCGACCGCTCAAACCTCTGCCGCGTCCTCCAGATGAGCATGAGCATGCCAGTTGTCCTCGAATTTCTTGAACGCCCGCTCCAGGTTAACAGAAGATCGGGAAACCTTCTCGGCCTCCCGAACAATTGACTCCTGTTCCGTATGAGCAGCCTTCAGCTCTGACTCTAGGAAGGCCAATTCCTTCTGAAGTGCGAGAATCCGCTCCTTCGTGTCAGCTATTCCACGAGAAGCAGCCTCTTCCCGAGCCCTACAAGCTTGACTTCGACGACCCAGCCTGTCATACGAAGCGGAAAGTTCGTCAAGGTCCCCCTTCACAACTGGCCCGGCAGTGTCTCGAGCAAGCTTTATCCTTCCTGAGCGGCAATAAGGAAGCCCCGCTCCCGTTCAATCGCAGCAGGCAAGTCAGCCTGCCGTAACACCAGCAATCGGGTCACGAGCTGATCAGTCTCTGCCAACTTGGGCTCCAGGAGCACAGCCAACCCCACCCGGCCAGGAAGAGTCTTCAAAGTTTCAATCTGACCCCGAGCGCACCGCAGGGACAGAGAAAAAGGGATCCCTTGTTCTACGGCAGCATCTACGCCTCTCTTTAAATGGCGATAGAAGCTGTCGACCACATCCTGCGACACCTCGTCCAGAGCCTCCGAAGAAGCCGACGTCAGCGGGAGTGTAGCTGGCAACACTGAAGAAGACGTGACAGAATCTGTCGCTCCTGCCACGAGGGAAACAAACTCCGTACGGAAGGACGCCTGAACAACGGCCAACTCTTCTTCAGCAGCCCGCAGAACTTGAATGCTCGGTAGGGCCGAGAAGTCAATCTCCGAAGCCGTATAAGCAGCAGAGGATGAGGCAGAGACCATCGCTCCCGGAACAAGCTCCACTCCCATCTGCCCGGAGTTGGCGGGAGGCCCCTCGACATGAGTCGGTGAAGGAGAAGAAACGCTCCTTTCCCCCAGATCGCAACAGGTCGAGCCTTCCCCAAGAACATCCGCTGTGGGAAGTAAAGGGTCAGGACCTATAGGGCCAAGACAACCATGAATCGATTTGACTTGGAGGATATGTTGATAGAGCAAATAAGCCCCCTCACTAGTCAATATTTGGCTTATCTTACCAGCGGAAGAGTGTGGAGGCTGAGGTTCGCCTACGGCCACCACATCCTCTCCACCAGCGGCCTCCGAGTCGAATATAATAGACTCCTCCGTCCTGTCACAATCGGGAGGGGATGCGACGAGATCGGCGTCGCCTTGCTGAAATTTAGCAATCTCGGAGACAGGTCCGAGGAAACCTTCGTCACCCCAGACCGAGGCCTCAGCAACTTGGGAGTTCTCAGCCGCCGCTGAGAGAGCCCCCGTAAAAAGGACCGCGGCACACATGCCGCTAATCAAAGCAGCAAGGGCCGGATCAACTCCAGGGGCAGCAGACGGTTCATGAGAGCCTGGTTCGTCAGACGCATATAAAGAAAAAATGATTAGGTCATATCTCCAAGAAAAAGAAAACCACAACAAGGAGATACCTCCAACATAGTCTTACCTCCGGAGCATCGTCAGCATCCTCACCCCTCTCGGTAATAAGCAACCAATGAGACCTAACGGCGGCTCTTTTCACACAAAAGGTCGTTCTGCCGTCAGAAGACTCACGTCTATCTCGTTTACGTGAGGGACCAGACACAGCGGGAGGCTGTCCTTCCCTCACTACTTCCTTTTGTATAGCAAGCGACGGATCCTCCGCCAGTTCGTCTGGTGTGGCAAGCGGTTGATCCGCTACTTCTCCGCCCCCAGAAGAAAGAGAGTCTTCGCTATCATGATCGTCATCCTCCTCAGCTGCCTCGGAAGATTCTGATTCATGGAGGGGATTCTGGAGCGCTAGTTTCTTTCTAGCCTTAGCCCCCGTGGGCTTTTCCTCTAAATCGGTACCCACGATGAAATTGGTACTCGGATCGAAATTGACAGGAGGCTTGTTTGCCATAACATGATACAAGGCAGCCACGTACAAAATTTCCCTCGGCGCCTTAGTATCAGGGACTGAGAAGCTGGCCCGAGTATGATAAGCGTTATAATAATTCCATGCCCTGGCACCATAAAGAATGCTACCTTCAAAGCCCAAGCAAGGGCTGGGACAGTCGAGGAATAACTGACTATAGCCAAATTAGCGGGAAAACCTACTAGGCAGGTACGGCTCCAAGTACACATTATCGCGATTACGATAAACTAGATGCACGGGGCGAATGTTGCGCAACCAGGTGAGCATCTTCGGAGACAGAAAATGAGGAGGTCCGGTACCATCAAGGTGTACATCCCACACTTCCTCATCGGAAAAATGAGGAACAGACACGAAAAAGCCACACCCATCCACCCTCGCCAGCGCCCTCCGATAAGCTGGCATAGTACTGTATTCCCAAGGTTGGTGATGGCATTGGAAAAGGAAAGCGTCCTCATCTGTAGCATCTTCTGCTGTTCCAGATCCCATCAAAGACTTGTAGTGCATCAACAACCACCCCATCAAATAGTGGTAAGGTAGCTCTACGCGCTCAAAGTCCAGCATCTTCTTGCGGGCAATGACCTTGGACGAGAATGTGCGAAGACTATGGTGTATGCTGCACACCATAGCCGGGAGAAGAGCTAGTCTAACTCCAAATACCAGCTTAACGGCAGGAAAAATGAAGTGGCGACTGATCCTCTCAATAGAACCTGCCCCTCCCGAGACTACGCAGTTCCGTAGCCATATCATCAAAAATCCAGCCAGGAGCGCTTTCTCAGACATCTGCCTGGTACCGTAGTAAAAATAGCTAAGAGAGTCAGTTTGACTCCCGAATATGTCGCTATTAGACCGCGACTTCTTGACGCTCAACATCAGGTCCTTTATCTCTCCCTGGGTTTGAGGGGTTCGAGGAATAACCTCGCCAGAAGGGCCAACTTTAAAAAGATAATTGACCCAGGATGTGGTGTGGGGAGCATTCCCTTCTGAGCTATCCTCCTTTTTTATAGATATCTGGTGACAAGTACTATGATGGCATAGCAACTCCTGGTACACCGTAACAAAACCTGGGAGTCATCGGTTCTGGTCCTCGAACTCCTCGTTCGACGGGGTGTACACCTCGAAAGACTCATCCACCTACGGAAGCTTAGAGACAGTATACATCTCATGGAGAGCAAGCCCCAACTCCCCTCCGGGTGTGAAGAACGTCCCCGTTCGACGGTTATACATCTCCAAGAGCGCCATAAACAATGGCTTATTGATAGGAAGCCCGTGACAGGTGCCCCGAATGGCATGATAGAGTCCCACCTCCCGTAGGAATGTCCCGTAGGTCTGCAGAACCCAAGTGGTCAAGTGGACCCATGTAGAAGTGGGGTTTATCCAGTTCAGCAATGCCAGTCTGCCAACGGGATAAGATTTTTTGCGGACAAGCCGATTCAGGAATGTATCAGCTTGAGTGAATGTAAAGTTGGGACCATATACGTTCATGAAAGTACCTGGGGCCAGTCCCATCATGTACCGGCGGACGGAATCCTTACCCGCGTACGCTGACCCAATGATCGGGTTATAATGGATGTTGCCCATCAACATCCCTGATTGGGTAGGAGTCAAATTACATACCATCGTCCTGTCCAACAATACCATATTGAACCACGACAGAGGATAATGACGCTCCATGAGAGGAATATGGATCGCCATCCCATCCAAGGTAAAATCCCAGTTCTCAGAGATCTCTAATACTCGGGGATTCTTTATGATTAAAGCGTCCCCGAAGAGGAATGAGGGCTTCAGGTATGATCCATCCAACTTCCCAGAATTCATCATGGCACGGAGATAATAGAGGGTCTGATTCTCGATGGCGTTATACCTCCCCGAAGGCTCATTAGCAGGAAATTGATTCAGCACGTACTTAACTAAGTCATCAAGATGCACGCCCAAGGCAAACTGATTCGAACCCACAAGAAGTTCCCCCACAGGATTTACTGACAGATTCACTGAAGAGAGACGAAAGAAATAAGATTAGAAGATAGTCAAAACAAGAAGCATTTGAAAGATCATTTAAGTCTATGCAGCTCGGGTCATCACAGCCTCATACGGCTCAGAACCAGATGAGTCCATGCGGTTCAGTTCATCATAGCCTTATGCGGCTCTGAGTCAGACGAGTCCATACAAATCGAGTTCAGATGAGCTTATGAAGCTTCTGCGGTCAGAAGGGCCTATGCGGTCCAAGGTTCACATGGACTCAATAGACAAACCTAGGCACTGATGCGGCTCAGATTCAGGTGAGACTATGCGGTTCAAAGTCCACACAGACTCATACGGCCCTGAACAGACAGACTCATGCGGCTACAAGCAGATGAGCTTATACGGTTCAAAAGTAAACTACGCTCATGCGGCCCAAACCGAAAATATATATACGGTTCAGATCGAGTATGACAAGCCCATGCGGCCTCCTGGGCGAAGTGCTTATGCGGTCATATCGACGAACCTTGCACATGCGGCTTGTGCATAAATTATACAGCAGAGCCATGGCAGTTAGGGTTCTAAGGCACCGCCCTTACCAGCAATAGGTGGGTGAACGTCGGGATGAACAGAGTGAACAGCGGTCGGCGGAGGAGTGGCCACGTTCATCGCCACAGTCGTCGCAGAAGCGACCGCCTTGCGCTTTGCAGCCTTCGACGCAACAACCTTCTTGGGAGCCATAGGTGCTTGGGAGAGAAAAGAGTTAGAACAACGAAAGATCGAAGAGAGCAAAGAAGATTTCCCAGAACGAGAGTGTTCCTATTTATAGACAAAAAAGGAATGCCTCGATCCGCGTGCAACTTGATAACCGTCTCTTCGGTCATCGAGGTAAAACGGCTGAATAATAGCCTGACTCTTGGGATCCTGGCCCAAAAAGCGGCTCTTAAAATCTGACAGCAAATCAAGAGCATTAAATACAAAAGATTTACAAAAGATTTGCACACGTGGCAGGAAGACGTGGCAAGAAGCTCGTGCGGCCAAAATAGCCCATGCGGCTCAGAGAGTCATGCGGTTGAGGTAATCATGCGGCTAGACAAATCCATGCGGCTAGGACAGAATACATCCATGCGGCTCCGGCATAATCATGCTTCTTATTCAAAGTATTTCAATTTTGCAAATTAAAAACTTTGAAGGGGTTCTTGTAGAAGCATGAAAAAGAAGAGAAAAATGATCCATACGGCCAAGGAGCCGCATGCGGCTCAGGAGTCCCATGCGGCTCAAACACATAAGCAGTTCGAGTGGACTCCATGCGGCCCGCAGAGGGAAGCCACGTGTCTTTTTAGAACGGCTGTACCCAGCGTCATTCAAACACAATTAATGCTTTGACGGCTGACAGCTGACAGCTGACAGCTGACAGCCCTGACGTAAAGTAGTCATGATGACTGACACAAGAGCACTATTTTCCTAGGGAACTGGAGAAAATCTTCACAGCTTCGAGGCAAGTTTATGCGGCCAGGCTAGACGAGTTCACGCGGCCAGTACAAAGAAACCTATACGGTTCAATCATGAAGGTCCCCCATGCGGCTCGGCCATGAAGAAATCCATGCGGCTCGGCCATGAAGACTCTCATACAGCTCGGCCATGAAGACTCCCATGCGGCTCGGTCATGAACATATTCATGCGGCTCGGTCATGACAACCTTCATGCGGTTCGAGTATAGAGACTATTCATGCGGCTCGGTCATGAAATCTTTCATGCGGCTCGGTCATGACGACCTCCATGCGGCCCAAATATGAACGCTCCTCATGCGGCTCAACAAGGATGACAGGACACGTGTCCTAAAGATAATCAAATTTTGGGTCAGATCCCAATAATTTGGGACACGTGGCAAGAGAATGAATTAAATTGATTCATTTAGATTTACGGACATCAGCAAATCATCATGATGGGGATTTATTACAATCAACATTAATTAGTGACATGATTTGGCATAATCCTCATTAATGGCCCAGATCCTTCACGCTCAAGATTAATGGCCCAGATTGATCATTTACCAGGCCGCCGCCACTTTGAGAATGGGCAATCATTGCAAACCATAATGATGCCCCCCACTATTATAAATAACAAGGTGCCATTCCCTTGCAAAAGGACGCTCCCCCAATAATCAGAGAGAAAAATACACAGAGATCAATCCAGAGAGAGAGAAGCCAGAAGAGCAATACGAGGAGAGCAAGAAGAGCATTTCTTCATCAACGCCAAGCATCTCGTTACAGGAGCCAAGGCTACGTCCGATCGTCCAAGGAGTAAGGCAGAGCTGTCGTCGCTTTTCCGAGCCTCTACCGTCACCCCCCAGAATCAAAAATAAATAATTGTACTTAGATTGCTGTACCTAGGTTTTCGTCCTTAGGATTTTTTTGTACAAGCGAGTTTGTAACGTGAAGTAAAAGTCCAGTCCTCCTATAAAACTGTTATGCTCTTTTATATTTTATGGCAAACAATATTGTAATAAAACATTTGTATTGCATTGAGGTATATAATTGATTGTGTGGATACAAGTGCATCGAGGCAAAGATCCTTGAAGTTCGGATCAAAGTAGAAAAATATGGTAAAATTAATCGGGTGTCCCGGCACAACACTTCTTGAAGGAAAATCCGAGTACCACTCATTAGATGCTTCTAATGAAACAAAAATTTGCTCATTATAAGGGTTGGCATTGGGAGGTGGAGGAGGATTGAACAATGGGTGAATGGGTTGGACATTTGGAGGAGGAGAAGGAGGGTTTGATGAAGAGGCACCTTCGGTTCTAACCTTCTTTCCCCAATTAAAAAGTCTAGGAGCCATATGATAAGTAAAGACAAAGATAGAAAGAATGATAATAAAAGAGTAGATGGAGAACAAGAGTTTATACCTCAAAATAATGAAGAGAATCTCCAAAAACCTTGAAATCTCAAGTTTTGAAGAAGGGAGAGCACAAACTATGGAGTTTCTAGGGTTAGGGTTTGGAGAAATAGTCTTTGAAGAGACGTTGAAGGTGGTAGCAATGAGGAGAAAAAGTCCAAATTCGTGTATATGAAGAGTAGGGTCAGCTGTACTAGTTAAATTGTGACCCTTGGATCAAATCGGATGAATGGCCAGGAATGGCTGAAGGGTCTAGTACTTAGTACATAGAGTTCGGCCCGAACTCTGCCAAAGGCAGAATTCGGCCCGAATTCTATGGGGTTGGATCCAGACCTCCAAAAAGCTGAAAAAATTAATAACAAATAAAGTGAATTGTCTTGAATTAGCAATGATGAATTAGCCATAAAATAAATAAAACCTTGCGACAAACTTTGTTAAACAATGATCAGTATAGGTGAATCACCTCAGGTTAGCTGTAGGGGCCGGATCCCAGCTAGAGGTAGTCCGAAGACTAGTACACCGTGTCGCTTAGGCTTTTATGCGTTGTTGCCAGAAGGGCCCTTTCGGCTTGTACCAAAAACAGTGTCCCATGTACGATTATGTTTTAACAGTTATTTGTGCAGGTATAACTTATTGTATGATATTTTTATCCAAAATTCCTATTTTTAACGAGAAAAATTGAAAAGCTTTTCGGCTAGCGATTTTGTTAAAAAGTCTGCTAGCTGATGATCAGTGTCAATAAATTATAAGTTAATAGTGCCATGCATTTGATGATCATGCAAAAAATGATGTCTAATTTCGATGTGCTTAGTGTATGAGTGACATACTAGATTTCTGGTCAGGATAATTGCACTAGTGTTATTACAGAATATTGGTATGTGCTTAAACAATAAATTATAGTCTTCAAGGGTTTGCTTCATCCACAGAATCTAAGCACAACAACGTCCAACTGCGATGTATTCAGCTTTCATTGTGGATAATGCTACAGAATTCTGCTTTTTGCTAAACTAAGAGAGTAAAGCCTTACCTAATAAATGATACGTATTGTTGGTACTCTTTTGGTCGACTTTGTATCCCGTAAAATCGGTATCGAAATATCTGATTAAATCAAAGGAAGTGGTTTTGGGATACCACAAGCCCACCGAAACAGTCCTTTTAAGATATCAAAAGATACGCTTAACAGTGGTCATGTGTGATTCCTTAGGGTTAGCTTGATATCGAGCACACAAGCAAACACTAAACATGATATCGGGACGACTATCAGTTAAATAAAGTAGACTACCAATCTTACCTCGACACTGACGTTGATCAACAGGTTTGCCGCATTCATCAGGTTCTAGTTTTATTGTAGTAGCCATAGGAGTACTGATTGGTTTAATATTGTCAAGATCAAACTTCTTCAGCATATCCTTTGTATACTTTGATTGACTGATGAAGACGCCTTGTGAGTTTTATTTGACTTGCAGTCCAAGGAAGTAGTTGAGCTCCCCCATCATGCTCATCTCAAACTCATTCTGCATATACTTGGCAAACTCTTGGCACAAGACCTCATTAGTAGACCCAAATATGATGTCATCCACATAAATTTGTACTAAGAGAATGGTGTCATCAAGAGATTTTATAAAAAGTGTCGTATCAATTTTCTCTTTTGAAAAACCTTTGTCAAGTAAGAAAATGCTAAGGCGTTCATACCAAGTTCGAGGGGCTTGTTTGAGGCCATAGAGAGCTTTCTTAAGTTTAAAAACATGATAGAGAAATTTATGATTTTCAAAACCAGGAGGTTGCTTTACAAACATTTCTTCTTTCATAAAGCAATAAAGAAAAGCACTTTTGACATCTATTTGAAAAAGTTTAAAATTTTGAAAATTTGTAAATACACAAAGCATGTGGATTGATTCAAGTCGTGCAATAGGAGCGTACGTCTCATCGTAGTCGATACCTTCCTCTTGGTTGTATCCTTGAGCTACGAGATGGGCTTTGTTACGTGTAACTGAACCGTCCTCATTGACTTTGTTACAAAAAAAACTATTTAGTACCGATGATCGAATGATCAACGGGTTTGGGAACAAGTTCCCAAACTTGATTTCTTTCAAAATAGTTGAGTTCTTCTTGCATTGTCGATATCCAAAATTTATCAGAGAAAGCTTCTAAAACATTTTTGGGTTCTATTTGAAAAAAAAATGCAGTGCTAGCTATAGTGTCTCTAATAGATGATCAAGTAGTTACTCCTTTCGATACTTCACCTATTACCAAGTTTTCCTGATGGGATGGTGTAAAACGAAACTTCTTTGGTAAGCCTTCCAAAGAACTAGTTACAGGTGTTGTATCCATGGGTGTAGAAGTTGATGGTCTGATGTATATGTCATTATCATCATTGGGAAGAGTAGTTGTACTATTATTCTCATCAAAGGTTACATTAGCACATTCATCAACAATTATATAGTATTTGTTGAACACTATGTATCCTTTACTCTTGGCAGCATAACCAAGAAAAATACCTTCGTCAGCTTTGGCATCAAATTTGCCTAAGTTGTCTTTGGTATTAAGGATAAAGCAGCGACAACCAAACACTCGAAAATAAAAAATAGTTGGTGTTCTACCAAACCAAAATTCATAGGGAGTTTTCTTTGAAATAGGTCGAATGAACACCCTATTCAAAATATGGCATGATGTACTGACAGCTTCAGTCCAATAGTATTTTGGAAGATAAAATTGATTCAACATGACTCTAGCCAAATCGCCAAGAGTCCTATTCTTCCGCTCTACAACACCATTTTTTGAAGAGTTCTAGGACACGAAAATTCATGATTAAAACCATTTGAGTCACAAAACTTTTTGAAATCAGAGTTTTCGAATTCGTTGCCATGATCACTTCGGATTTGAGTAATCATGAAGCCTTTTTTGTTTTGAACCTTTTTAGCAAAAATTTTAAAAAAGAAATAGTATCACTTTTATTTGTAAGGAAGAAAACCCAAGTAAATCTAGAAAAATCATCAACAATTACAAAAGCATAGAGTTTTCCACCAAGACTGGCTACTCTACTAGGACCAAGTAAATCCATATGAAGTAGTTGCAAAGGTCTAGTAGTACTTACAGAGTTGATAGATTTAAAAGAGGATTTGGTAGTTTTGTTTTTCTCACATTCGGCACATACCGTATCCTTTTTGAAGGTAATGTCAGGTAGTCCTCTTACTAGCTTCTTGGTTGACAGTCTTATATGGGATCCATATTTGCATGACCAAGATGCATATGCCAAAGAAGTCTGTCATCTTTGTGATCGTAGAGGTATCTTCCTGCATTGTTAGTATCTCTAGAAAGATAGAATACATATATATTATCTTCTCTTATCCCTTCAAAAACGATGTCTCTAGATGATCTATCATATATAGAGCATTTAGTTTTGCCAAAGTTAATATCATATCCATGATTAGCAAGATGACTAATGCTGAGCAGGTTATGCTTTAACTCGGTCACTAAACAGACATCCTTAATTACGGGAGAAGGAGGATTGGCAATAGTATCGTTACCTATGATATAACCTTTCAAGTTATTTTTGAAGGATACATATCCTTCCCTCTTCATCGATATTTTTACGAATAGATTTGTATTTCCAGTCATGTGTCGCGAGCACCCACTATCGAGAATCCACTTGCTTCTAGAGGATACAGTAAGGTCCACCTACACCAAGAGTAGATGTAACCTTTCGTACCCAAATCTTTGAGGGTCCTGAAAAGTTAGTCTTCGGTACCCATGCATACAGTTTTAAATGAACTAATTTTCTAATTCTATACTATGGTGAAGTGTGTCCATGTTTACCATAGTAGTGACATGTAGCATGTATATTCATGTTAGGTACAGGATAATAGTGATGTCTATGTGTTTGATATACTACATGAGAATGTGTGTGTATAGTGTTGGACCATTCCATGGTCACACCCGATTTTAATAATCGACATTAACTTAAGCCAATACACAAAATATACGAACTGCTGTTAATCATTTCAGATCTAGTAAAATCAATATCAAAAAGCTACTACTACATCAGCAAGCGTGTGAATCATCATTCTGAAGCTCATTTTCATTAGAATCAAGTCCGAGTCATTTTACAGTTTATTATGTATTTTATCTTTATTGAGTCTAAGATATAAATTGTAAGATCGACTAGATACTACTGGCTTAGGTTAATCATAGTCCACTTTCCTATACAGCCTACCCATCCAAAGTATGCCTACCAAAAATGTCATTCACCTTCTACAATAAAATTTGACAAATATCTTACATTTTTACTGAGACAGAACTCAAGCCGAGTTCGGTCAGTTTGAATTTAAATATTTGTTGCCTCCAAATCTGCATATAATGTTTATTTGCGAAATCTTTGCATCAGAACTCTGCCCGAATTCTGTCTGAGTTCGATCCTCAAAAACACCTATAAATAGAAAAGAATTTCTCATTCCAAATCACTCAATCAATTCATCTTCTCTTCTCTTTTCAATAAGTGTTTTTATATGATCAAAAGCTTTCATATTTCACCTAACATCTCTTAGCCAAAAGCCAGTAATATCTATTTGATCTAGAGTCTTTTGGTTCTCAAGAGTTGTAAAGAGGTTGTTCAAAGTTCAAAAACTATCTCTGTTGTGGAGCCGGTCGTGCGCTCACGGTGTTGTGAAGTCGGTCGTGCACTTATCACCAAGCAGGGTGTTGTAAGAGACTGCAAGCTCTTAATTAGGTTGTGCCTTAGTGGATTAACATCGAGCAAAAGTACTCGAGACTGGATTAGTCCTCTCAGAGGGATACCAGTATACATCGCTGTGTCACTGAGTTTGATCTCTTTATCCCTTGCTATATTTATTTACTGTCTCTTATTGTCACAACCCGCACCCGCTTTTCGGTTATAAGACATGTCCAAGCCCTGCCTACGCTGCAGTGTCGGCGGTAGTATGCTGTTTAGATTGCAATAAACAAAATGCTCATAAATACTAACTGCTCATTCACAACAACTAAATCAACTTTACAAAATTTAGAAGTTTTACATTTGAAGAAGAATATAAGCTTTTACAATTATAAAAACTACCACACATCTAACTAGTCTTCTATGGTTTGGTCTTCGAGTCTCTATCTCCCCCTCGTATGGACCATAGTGCAAAAGTAGACACGTCATCCTCACCTATAACAACGATCCAGTCAGGAAAGAAGTAGAGTACAACCATATTGCAATTAATGTTATTAGTCTAAAATAAGTTAGAACAACGAGAAACCATGATGTCAAAGAGTATGTAAAGAACTAGCAAGAGATGAACTAACATGATATGAACTAGCACTAGCAAGATATGAACTAACGAGATACGAACTGGCAAAATGTAAACTAGCAAGATGTGAACTAACAAGATATGAACTAACAAGATAATGGACTAGATAAAGGAAAAATATGAACAACTATGTGTTTATGAAATACCTTTTAATACGTGAACGACTGGGCTAATATGGCACATCATACGATGGCTATCCACAATAATAGGGTACGGCTAACTCATACGTGGGTGTATGACTTAGCTATCCACAATCAAAATATTTGGGTTTGTTCACGTACTTACCGAGTATTTCCCCTCTCGACACACAAACAATCAATAACGGTCAATGATACACTAAGAAGAATACAATAACTATGGTGTCACAATCGTGTCTCAACGAAATATCAAGCAATGTCTCAACAGAATATCGAACAAGGAAACGATAGAGAAAACGTTATAATAAACTAAAACATAAATACAATACTATACTTGCCTGAATCCTTGCACAAACCGTAGTCACAAGTCGATGATGAGGGGATTGCCAATCTAGAAGATGTCAACCTATAATATATATCGTACCACGAACCATGCATGAAAACCAGAAGTGAATTCTAATGTTCTAGTTCTAAATTCATGGAATAAGTGGCTAATGGGTTAACTAATCTAATAATAGTTAATTCTAGAATAAATTACTTAAAAACATTATTTAACCTAATATAAATATAAATATAATCTAAACATGGAAGTTTGGTCATCAAAAGTCATGTTTCCAATTTTGGAAACCATGGCACGCAAATCGAGGCGTGCCATTGACTATGTAGTCAAACGTCATGAACTCTAGCTTTTGAAAGTGCACCTTGGTAGATTTTAGTCCATGAGTGCGTTGGAAAAAACCGTGCTGCAAAATCATGTTTTGGTCAAAAGATATTACCGTTATGGCTAATCATGACCAAAACGGTGATCAACCGATCAATTCCGAGTTCAACAGAATAACTAAAATACTAGATAAATGAAATTGTTTTTGGAAAAAATATATGTTGTAGACCTCTGTGCTAGCATTCCGAAAATTAAAATGGTTCATTATTTCGATTTCTGGTTCTCCCAGAATCTTGAAAACACCAAAATGTGTCAAATTTTGGACAACTATCACTCTACGAATTTTCCAGAAATTTAGGTTCATAATTTATAAAAATAAATTATATATTCAAAATATATACCTCAATATGCTTCAAATAAAAAAAACGACGCATGAAAATCTCTTCTGGTTTGGTGGCAATCACTTCGAGAAGTCGGGGTCTCCTTGGAATCAAACCCCTCGGCCAGGAATAACTAGAGTTTTTTCTGTTCAGCGTGTAATATATATATATATATATATATATATATATATATATATATATATATATATATATATATATATAAACAGGAAGGTACTGTCAGAACCCACTGACTGGGCATTGCGCTGTCTGACGGGTGGGCCCGGCCAGTACTTACTGGATATTGGCTGTGTATTTATTTTCAGAAAATAATTTAAACATCAGTTTAACTCCAAATAACTTCAAATAAAATCCTAAAAATTCTAGAAAATTTGTAGAAAATTATAGAAATATATCTAACCTTCTAGAATATAAATAAAAATGTTTTACCTTATATTAGTCCTAAATGGCCTCATAATAAATATTTGAAGCCTTTAAAAATATATAAACCTTAGTAAATAAATACTTAAATATTACCAAAAATTGTGGAAAAATTTTAGAAAATATAAAATAGCATAATGGAGCCTAGAAAAATATTTGGGATCAATATTTGCTCTTAGGCTAGCACAATAAATTTTAGAAGTCTTAGAAAATAGGTTTTTCCTATATTTAATTATCAAAGTGATTCCAGAAAATACCAAAAAATCCACAAATTTTAGAAAATAGTTTTTGAGGTTCTAGGACCTAAATAAAATAATGGGTCCCAAAAATAACCCTGAATGGCCATATGGTAAATCATAATCAAATAATAATAAAAAAATTGGGAAGTGGGCTTACACTTATTCACTGCCATAGTTATCTGCTTTTAATTTTAAATTGGTGATTATTTTTTGCTGCACTCGCAGTCACTCTATTCACCCCCTCTAGAGGTGATCAAACGGTCCTAAAATTGGTATCAGATCAGGTTATATTCTAATATAACAAACATCAGAGAGTATATATGGCAATTGTGAAATCATTATTCAACGATGAAGGGCAATCCACAAATAGACCTCCAGTATTTGATGGTACAAACTATACCTACCGGAAAACACGAATGCCATTCTTTTTAAAGTCTCTTGACTTTGATCTTTGGTCTATAGTAGTTGACGGTTATAAGAAATCGGCACCTACAGTAGTTGATGGCATGCTTGTAGACAAGCCTCATGACAAATATACAGAGGCTGAAAAAGCAAAGGCTAGTCTAGATGCTCGTGCTATCAACGTACTGTAATGTGCAATTGACAAAACAGAGTTCAATAGAGTTTCAACCTGTAAGACGTTTCATGAGATTTGGAAACTTTTTGAGGTAACTCATGAAGGTACTTCCCAAGTGAAGGAATCCAAAATCAGCATACTAAAACAGGAATATGAATCTTTTAAAATAAAATCCGGTGAGTCAATTACACAGATGTTCACTCGTTTCCTGGATATTACTAATCCTTTGCAATCTCTTGGTAAGGATTACAGTAATCACGATGTAACTCCCCAGTCCCAAAATACATAGGACCAAGCACGTAAACATGCCAGCTGCACATGTACGAAGAATACTCCAATGTATGGAATCCTCATATATGCACATAAGCTGTAAATAAAATAATCACAGGCCAGAATAATATAATTCTAATCACATCACAGCTCAACACAGATGATAATAGAGTCCAAATAAATAAATAAGTGTATCAAAAGATAGCCGGGTGAACATGCTCACTCCAAACAGCTATGAAAAATAGTCTCACAAGATCGGAGTCCAACCTTCGCAAAATAGAAAGAAATGACATGTAAAAGTAATGTCCACTAATGTCTTAAATAAGAAATAAACTAGAAATCAGTAGGAACTGCCTCGTCATCGATATAGGATGGATCCAGAGCCGCTCCGTACTCCTGCAAAAAGTCGTCTAATCCTGGAGAGATAACCAGGTCCTCAGAGGGACGTAGCAAGATACAAGAAAATACCATGCCATATAAACTGTGATAATATAATAGAAAGAAAAGGAATGCATGCAATAGGGTTCCTACCAGTTCTACAGTGATAATGCAGTTAAGAACAGACCTTCAACGTATGGGCATCTGTCTCAGGAGCAGGTAACTCAGGTATGGCCCCATCAGGATACCAGGGACCTCAAAGCATAACATTCCTTGAATGTCAGAGGCCAGCAGGATCAGTAATAGAAAAGTGCATAAGGGACCCATACGTTAAGAAAACTGTTCTCCCCATCCAATGCCTAGTAGGGTCACATCCATGACTCATGAAACCTCTAGTAACTGCCAAGTCTACTATCATGCAACACTATTGGGAGTTACTCCTTTCCGTCGCACGCCTCATACGTATCGGTTGTAGCCGACTACGCGAGAACGTGTCCTACATGTGACTCATAACTCGTGGTAAGCAAGTATCAAGGCCGTATGAGATATGCCAATACCTCATCAATAAAAGGGTGGTCACTAGAAAGTCAATGCAAGAGAAATAAATAAAAAGCAAAAAAACGACCGATAGAGTCGCTTGCACGCAAGTGTGACTTGGACGCACAGTTTTATAACATTAACAAATAAGAAATGCTAAAAATAACAACTAAAAATTAGAATATAATAATCACAGAGTAAAGAGGCAAGGTATCTTGCCTGATGGTACAAAATAGCAAGTCCAGAAAATCACAATGTCAGCCCAGAAACGTCACAATCTCCAAACAACTTCGTACACTGAAACAAACATCAAAAATGTATTCGGTGTAAAAGATATACCTAGGAAATGCCTGTCCAAAAGTCAAATTCTGGAATAGGGACAAAATCGTAATTTCGGGTCAAAACGATGTCCGTCGTTGACCCACTTTACATCGAAACGCGTAAAGTCTATGGTCTCTAAAGTCGTCAAACTACATGTCTACAAATTCAGTTTGAGAAGAGGAACTCAATGGCATGTCCAGTTTTGGATTCCGATGAGCCGCGTACAAAATCGTCCGTTTGATTGGGTCGCGGGTCCGCCAAAAAGTAGTTTCGGTCGACCTTTCTCATAATCGAACCAAACTTGGCACACAGGACCAGAATTTCAATTCGGACCTGTTGGCATGAGTTTCATCTCGATCTGACGACTGTACACGAAGTTAGGGTCAAGTTTGTAAAAAGGTCGATACGGGGGTATCTTGACGGATACGGACTGATTTCGTCGCGCACACACGACGAAACTGAGTTCCGTCAGTTCCCACACGTGGGCAACGTCCATACGCGCCTTTTGATGCGTATAGTGCATGACCACGTCGCCCGGTTTGTCGAGGCGTACGCCATATCGAGAAAAATTCAAAAATTTTATATAAATTAACACAGGTTTTCCTCCAACTTCAACATCAATTTACTTTTTCCACATTAATAGAAACGACGATCCAGAAGATGCGTTGCGATCTCGGTTATGTTGTCTTTTACCGTTTTCAATTAGTTTCTACAAATCTTCAATGCACAGCAAGAAAATTGGCTGACAAGTTGTCGTTTTAAAACAATTTTTTTAGTATTACCGAAAATAGGTTTTTCTTCAACTTCATCTCAATTTTTCGAGCAAGTCGATGGGTTGTTTCGAAATCCACCTAGATGATCTCGAAGAGGTTCAAGTCTACTTTCCAGAAAATCTTACAGATCGAAAATCGGTGCTACGAGTAAAAAGTTACGCCGTCGGGAAGTAGGGTACCTTGAGTGGGAAAACTGCTCCGTAGATGACGATGTGCTGACTTCCGATGCTCCGTTCGTCGTGCACATAACTCCGTCGTTGGTGAAAGAAACTCGTAGGCGAAGAGGGTATGTTCTGCCACAATTTTTGTTTTGGGAGTCTAGGGTTTTGAGGTTTGAGGAGGAAGATATATATAAAACAAATTGGGTGAAAACCTAATACTACTACTATTACTAATACTAATAAGCCAATGGCCCACGGGTTTACTCACGGAAATTTGCGTTGGGTTGCTGCTGTACGCAGCAAGCAAGGAGAGGGGTGGGGCCCGCCCTTTTAAATGGGTGGGTTTGACTTCTTCTTTTTTTCTTTTCTTTTCCTTTCCTTTTTCGTTTCCTTTTTCGTTTCCTTTATCTTTTTCATTTCTTTTTCTTTTTTTCATTTCTTTTTTCATTTCTTTTTTCATTTCTTTTTTTTTCAGAAAATGTTTTTTGGAAATTCTTATTTTTAACTATTTTTTATTTTTTATTATTACTCTAGTTAAATATCTAAATTCTATTTTATTTATTATTTCTAATTAAAAAAAACTCTTTTCAATAATACAATAATTTAGATATATTTATATACATATATATTTCCACATATATGTATATATAAATATACACATCTTAATAAATCAACACATACACACATACATATATACATATAAATATATATCATATAAACTTACACCCATACTATGCATTACACTCTTAGTATTATGCATACATGTATTTTAGCAAAAATTTACACAAAACTAATATTAAATAATTTAATAAATTAGGGGGTTTACACACGAGAAGATCAAAAAAGTTCTACGGGCTCTAACCAAGAACGGGAACCCAAAGGCAACAGCAGTCATTGAAGAAAACGATCTCACCACCATGTCTCTGAAAACACTGATGGGGAAGCTCATGACCTATGAGCTTGATCTGGAAGAGTTTGAAGAAGCAACCACAAAGGAAAAATCTATCGACTTTAAAGCTCAAGCCAAAAAATCTACATACAATGATTCTGAGGAAGAATCATCAAGTGGTGATGAACAAGCCCTACTAGTGAAGAACTTCAGAAAATTTCTAAAGTTTGAGAAATCAAACAGAAGGAAGAGAGATATCCAAGAAAGCAATAAAGATGAAACAATATGCTTTAGATGCAAGAAATCAGGACATATGAAGAAGGACTGTCCAACTTCGAAGAAAAGCAGTCCATACGATAGATCAAGATCAAGCAGAAAAGCAACAACTAGTCGAAAGTATGCAAACACAAGTATCTGGCATGAAAGCGATGCCAGTGTTGCAGAGGAAGAAGACAGACCCTGCGGAAATGCCAATGTCTGTCTTATAGCTTTTGATAAGATATCCTCAAACGCTTTGTATGACGATTTTACTTTCGATGAATTAGAAAATACCTTCAGCGAACTACTTGAAGAACGCAGAAATATGCTTGACATGTATAAGCAATCTCGAAAAGAGATCAAGGCATACACAACCGAAGTAGCTAGACTGTCCAGTCTCATTGAAGATATTAAAGAGACGTCTACTACCGGTAACACGGAAGAGATAGCCAAGCTTAAAGTAGACTGTCATGAGGCTATCCTCAAAGTTGAAAAGAAAGAAAGAGACTATGTCAAAATACAAGAGTTATATGACATAGAGAAGAAGAAGCACTTAGTCACAGAACAAAGACTCATAGACATGACTGCTAAATATGAAGAGTCTTTTGCGGTTTCTAAAAAGTTAGAAATCAAGTTAGGCAAACAGGCAATACCTGTGACATAGCCTAAGTTTAGTCCTAATGCTAAGCATATACCTAAGTTGACTAAAACACAGAAATCACGAAAGAAACACAAATATCACCATGCTTTCACTTATAGGTATTCAAAGAAACCACATAGGCATGTCAACACAGATTCCACTAACACGTTTTCAAAACTCACTTGCACATATTATGGTACTCATGGATACATATCACAGTATTGTTTAGCAGGAAAACTTGTTGACAATCGCACATTATTTTGGAGACCTAAGACTAATCAATATGGACCCTTCAATAAATGTACCAAAGGATCCATCTACTTGTTTTGTTTGTGGACCCTCAACCCTCTCATGCTAAAAGCAAGTAGATCCTCGATAGCGGATGTTCGCGGCACATGACTGGTGATGCACCTTTGTTCACCACGCTATCGATGAAGAAAGAAGGATACGTCTCATTCGAAAACAATCTGAGAGGTGATATCATTGGCAATGGCACTATTGGTATATCTCCTTATCCTGTAATAAAAGACGTTTGTCTAGTTACAGAATTAAAACATAACCTATTAAGCATAAGTCACTTGGCTGATAATGGTTATGGTATCAACTTTGTAAAAGACAAATGTACCATACATGATATGTCATCTGGTAATCCCGTATATGAAGGGATTAGAGAAGACAATATTTATGTTTTCTTTCTGGAGATTACTAATAATGCATGAAGATGCCTAGTAGCTAACCTAGATGAAAGCTGGCTATAGAATATGAGACTAGAACATGCTAATATGGACACTATCTCACGACTGAGCACTAAGAAGCTGGTAAAAGGACTCCCTGAGATACCGTTTAAGAGAGACATGGTATGTGCTTGTAGAAGCATAAATAAACTTCATAGACCAAGTCAAAGAAGTTGAGAGCTTTATGCAAAGTCAGTTTCAGACTCTACGCGAAGCCCATTTAAAGACTCTATACATGTCAAACTGAGTCAGATTCAAGCTCTATGTAGAGATCAAATAGAGTCTAACTCTACGTAAGAGCCATCCTCAAACTCTATGCGAGAGCATTCTCAGACTTTACGCGAGAGACAGACTGTCCAGACCGCATTTAATGTGTGTGCTACTGCTCTGACAGAATAATTTTCTGACAGAACATTGCACAAAAGCCAAAAAGATTTTCGCACCAAACCCAACGCTTGTAGTTTAGTGTGCAGATGGGCTACTTTACGCTTAAGAGACCGCTTCCTTTACTCATGAAAGTTATTTGAGTTTATTACGCTCAAGGCTATCTTAGCTACTTTTGTGTGTCTAGAGTTTGTTTGAGCCAGCTATACGCTCAAGGCTACTTTTTAGCCACTCTATGCAGGAAGTTTGTTTTGGGTTATTTTACGCTCATCTTTTCTGGCTACGAGAGAATGTGGTCTGCATACATGGCTTTCATGCCACACTTATCGAGGAACGTGTGTACGTGCTCTTCCTATATTGTTGAAGTTGTGGGACACGTGTCACCATGCGTAGAGACCACAACTCTATATGGGACACGTATCAGCAAGCGTACAGGCAGAACTTCGTATGAGGGCTACAGTTACTCTAACTGCTCGCATAAAAGTCAAATTCATTACTTTTTACGCACAGAACACAAGCCTATATAAAGACTTCTTTTTTAAGAAAGACATGACCAGATTTTGGAGCCCAGAGACTTACAGAGCAAAGTGATTTTCCAGAGTGTTTCTCTTCAACTTTTTCTCAAGAACAGAGTGAAGTAAAGCAGAAAAGCATTCGACTGTGTCATCAGTGCCAATTGTGTCGATACCTTTCTGGTGACATAGTTATTCCGGTTGTTCTTTTTCAAGCAGTTCTCTTCATCATCATCGTGTGGTCCAAGGAACAAAGTGATCGCTCTCAGATCCGACTTCCATAGCAATACTTCCCAGAATCTAGTTCTACTTTTATACTTTTCTCGTTTTCTTTCAAAAGCCTTTTAAGGGCATTTTGTTAAGTGAAACAAAATAGCGACTCTGCTGGTGGCAACTTTCTCCTCCGATGAGAAAGCAATTGCTTAATATGATGATGTGTCGATTGGATCGACAAAGAAGACTCTGGTTGTTCAATTCGACCAGACTGCTTACGAAGAAATGCTCCGAACTGGGGGTACTACTTGCTGCTCCAATGTTCAAAAATGATGAAAGGTACAAAAAGTTTGGATTCCTAAGTCCAAAGTACCCTCTGGTCTCTCTACTGTCTCCAAAGGCAAGGAAATTCTTCCCACTCCTATTGTTGGGGCTCCCGTCTGTCACGAGGCAGATCCTACTTCAGTTTTGTGCATAGTGCATAAAGTTCAGTCTTCCGTCTGTGACGAGGTAGACGCTCAAGTCTTGCACTCTACGCGTAAAGGTAAAATCTTCTGTCTGTGACGTGGCAGATATTTCTGTTTTGCGCTATACGCGTAAAGGCAAATCTTCTGTCGGAGACATGGTAGATAAAGTTCACAATGGTGCTTTTGCATCTAAAGTGAACTTGCCTACATGCGTACAGCGTAAAAACAAGTCTCTTATGGCAAACAACTCCTTTGATTTGTCCAAAGAGACAATAAATTTTGGCAAAACTTCTGTTTTACGCCAACAATTTTCTAATGATGTTTTACGCAAAATGCCTAATCTTAGGATTACGTGCAATGCTGATGGAGTTCTCACTGCAAAAAAACCAACTCAGGATTTACGCACACAACTTCAAGCGCGTAAAAGCATACAACTTTCTTCTACCAATGAAGCTAGTAATCTTCTTTTTACGCAAGGGACTGGATATTTCTCTGTCCCAAATGTAAAAAAGAAGATATTACCTTCCAATTCTTCTGATTTATGCGAGTTACTTGTATAAAAGCGTAAAAATAGAAAATCTTCTGTGACACTCCCCAAAAAAACCATCATTGTGAGTGTCATCAAATTGTAATTAAATGTTGTTGTACTGCTACTAAATGGTCAGTTTTCGATCGATTAAGCTACAACGTACCTCATCAACAAATTGATGACCAAGAAGATGAGTTGTCCTATACATCAGTTAATATGGCATCTCATATCAATAGCGGACGACGTTCAAGACGCAATTCGTCCCGGACTCCAAGTTAACAAAGGTTCAACCAAATCCTTGACACTTTTAAAGGAGTATATCAACATACTCGGTCAAGAAGTCAGCGACCTTTAAATATGCATTCTTCAGATTCAGAAGCTGGGGGTACCCAGTACTTGGAGTCAGAAACTGATAGCGTTGATTCATATATGTACACCAATCCCTCTGTAAGTTTAAGAGAAGTTAAATCTTATGCTATCGGAGAAGAATATGAGACGTCTACTGCTCAAACAGAACAACATCTTTCTGCGGTGGAACAATCGCTAAAGGATATGCTTGCAATGATGCAAAATATGTATCAGTTAATAACGAATCAGCAAACAGTCCAACCAGCAGTGGTAACACCGGTGCAAATAGCAGTGCAAACTCAAGATAGTCAAGGGGTTGATATACCTTTAAGTCAAGAGCCTGCTATCAACCAAAACTCTAGATCTCCGGATCCTCTCATTCCAGAAGTTGTATCACCTCCGGTAGGGGTTACGTTACATCCAGCCACTATTCAATCAAATATGCTTCCTCAAACTAGTGAAGCTATTCAAGCAGTGCGTGAGTTGAAAGCACAATTTGAAGTTCTCAAGTACAAAGATCAGCTCCAGAGGTTGGGGATCAAGCAACCTTATCCTCCCCATTGGAATGACATGCCTTTTCCTCCCAAATTCAAGACACAATCTATGGTATTATTTGATGGAAAGGCTTCTCCAAGTCAATATATCAATTATTTTAATATTATTACTTTGCATCTACAGAAGAATGATGCTCTCCTCACCCGAGTCTTCATAGGGTATTTGACGGGTTCAGCATACGACTGGTATCGTAGTCTACCCGACAATTGCATATCATTTTTTGACGAGTTTAAAGCAATATTTCTCTCTCGTTTCTATGAAGGAGGGATGGACATGAATATGTCTTCCTTAATATAAATTAAACAAAAAGAAAAAGAGGATACTCGGATGTTTATTGAACATTTTCGACAGGCTACTTTGAAAATGCCTCCTGGTATGCCAGATTCAGCATTGATTGATACATGCAAAATGAATCTGCGAACAACCATCGCTGTTTTTATAGGCTCTCAATTCACAGATTGGGCCTCGTTTATTATAGCAGCAGTTTCAGCTGAGACCAACGGTAGATTGGCTCGTGAACATGGGATGATCTTCGCCTCAGAAGACAAAGGAAAGAAAGCCTCTTCAGGCAACAACTCTGGTAATCGCAATGGGAAAGGAAAGGAAAACCTAGTGATAAACCTTTCGAAACCCAAAACAACACCAAGTAATCCAGAGCCTTCTAATTCGAAAGAAGAATACTCTTTCGATGACAGTAATATTCCTGGAATATTTCAATGTCTCGTGAAGAGTGGTAAACTCCAGATCCCATAGCCAAAACGACCTAATGAGGTAGATTTGGTTGATAATCCCAAATATTGTATCTATCATAGATATATAAATCATCCCACGAAAGCTTGCTATGTCTTGAAGAAGATGATTCAAGAGTTGATAAATGCTAAAGCTATCGCTTTAACAAGTGATGAGCATACAGTCACAACCAATATGATTTCTCTTCAATTTGGAGCTTTTCCTCCACAGCAAGTTTGCGATGGGGTTGTCCCGATTCCAAAGGCGACGATGAAGATTGTGAATCTTCCATCAGCCCGAGATCAAAGTGAAGAATTAGTGCCTCTTACATTGAAAATGGTGAAATCATGTGGGTACATCCTGACTTAGTACCCGAAATGGAACATGGAAGTAAAATTTCAAAATCCAAGCAAGGTCAAAAAGTCAAAACCTGCAATATGATTTCTCATGTTGTTATTTCAGACCATGATGATTCTGATCATTTATGGAATGGCATTCCTTTGGAAGATAGGCTAAGGGGTTTAAACATATGCCCTCCAAGTTTGGCTCCTCCTACCAAACTAAAACTTACTCATCAGCAATGGTTAGCCATGAACAGTGTCCCTTTGTACAGGGCACAACAAGTTTTTGCTGCTTACGAGAAAGCTCCGGTTGGGATTCTACCTCCTACACCAAAAATTTCTATCCTTACCACTACAGAGGTCTCTGTTCCTTCTTCATCTGTTGAACTGTCTAGTGAAAGTCCGCTACCCATACACATTTACAGTCAATAATCGGTCCATCTCATGAAAAAGATGGGCTATGACTTTTAGAAAGCGGAAAACTTAAATTATGGTAAAGGTATACGAGTTCCTTTACAAATTCAAGGTCAAAAATCTTTCGTCGGATTGGGATTTAAAGTTCTTTATAAAAATCCATATAAGAAGAAGACTAAAAGAAAGAAGACTAAATCCTGTAATATGGTACTTCATTCTCCTGAGTCTGAAGAAGAAGTCTTTACTGGTACAAGGTCCGGAAAGGACTACCACAAAGATCACAAAAAAACTTCCAAAGAAGTGGAAGACATCGCTGAAACACTACCGACTCAGTCATCTTTTGTTCCTGCTGAGACAAGGCCTTCTAAACCCCCAGTGGCTGAAAAAGAAAAATAGAAGGCAATGCATTTTGATGCCCCGTTGAAGTCTAGTTCAAATCAAGGGTCGATGAAACCTTATAAATTTGACATACAAGCCCAGTTAGCCAATACTCCGGCTAGACTTTCTATCTTTGAGTTACTTCGTCTCTTTAAAGAAAGTCGAGAAACTTTAAGTGAAGCTTTGCTACAAGCTGATTCATGCTTAGCTCAACTCAAAAATCCTGATAATATACCGGTGTCATGTCCCTAATGCCATAGTGTGATGGAATCAATTCCTAATATTACTTTCACACAAGAGGATATGTTGTTAAAGCATAATCGACATTACAGGCCTTTGTGTTATACGGGATATATTAACTCTACTGAAATTGACAGGATTTACATCGATCCTGGATCTTCCATTAGCATTATTCTTCAGAGTATGCTAAGACTATTAAGGATTCCTACTAGTGATTTGACTTACACTAGTACAACAATCGTTGGTTTTAATTCTGGAAGGAGTAAACCATTGGAGAAAATTTGCCTGAAGATTCAAATAAGTGATCTTCGAACCATGGCAACCTTCTATGTTATCAACTCAGATGTATCTTATAATATCCTCCTGGGAAGACCACGGATACATGAGCATAATATTGTACCTTCGACTCTCCACCAATGCTTCAAGTTTGTGGATTCCTATGGGATTGTAAAGACTGAATTTGCATATATTAATCCTTTTAAGGGTGTTAAAGCCTATTTCTTTGATTCAATACTCTATAAACAGGAGCATGTGAAGGAAATATCTGATGTGGCTGAAGATGGAGCACCTACAGAAGATCAATCGATTTCAGAAGATGAATCGCCTTCAGAAGATCAACCCTTGATGATTAAGGTTAAAGGTTGAATTCAACCCCAACCTGCCAATGATGAACCTTTGATGATTAAAGTCAAAGGAAAAATTCAAGCTACGTCTGATGAAGCTGTGAGGGCTTCAGTCAAGAACCAGGTTCAAACCAACACTAGTAATCAGCCTCTTATGATCAAGGTTAAAGGACGTACTTCTCGTACAGCTGATCCAGAACTACTGGTTATCAACCTTGGCAAGTCTACGCTGAAGACGGATGATGGTCCATTAATGATTAATCCAAAGCGTAGTAGTCAGTCTGTCAATGATGTAAATATTGATCACTCTGTATTCTCTCATTTTAATGAAGATTTTCTTTTGGAGTATATGGTTGTCAAATTTATTGAAAGAATGACTTTATCTGCTGAAAATCAAAGTTATCAACATAAACTGACATAAATACAGAGAAAACCTTATATATTAATCATAAAGAGAATTCTTTTCCTCATTATGTTGATGTTGGACCCTATGCTCAGAGGTTCCTAATATCTTCTCTTTATTTTCTACTTGTAGCCTCATTATCACAAGCTTGTGTAACTTATAGACGTCATGAAGAATTTTATTTTGTGATCCCGTCTAATAAGAAAAACAAGCATCAAATTGTGTTTGGCTTGGCTAGAAATATCCCTGTTATTCAGACAGATAATCTCGTAGAGAAAGATAAAGAAAAAAATCAGAATTGACAAATATAGTCAACAATCTCTTAAGATTATCCAAAATATGGGATATGATTTCAATAGGTCTCAATCAAGGCAAAGGTGGAAGATTATCGTTATGTGGTGATCCGTTTTATCAACAAACTCGTCATGGGTTGGGATACGATCCATCCTACATGTTTAATAAAGATTGGAAGAAAAATTTTCTTCCAGTTCTTTACAATCCTCAGATTCTAAAGGAGTCCAGTATGTTGAATCTGAGCGCGTCTTTTCAGTCAATATGGTTCAAACCGATGGTGAATATGAACTATTTGAAAATGACCCTTGGGCACAATAAATGGACACTCAGTGGGAGCTTCGGTTTGAACAACGGAAGCTACCCACAAAAGATAAAATTGTCCAGTTTGATGTTGGAGACGAAACTATGTCTAAGCTAATATTCATCAGAAAAAAACTTTCTGAAGATGAAAAAGAAGAGTTGATAAAGCTGATAAAAGAATATATCGATATTTTTGCATGGAGTTATGAGGATATGCCGGGTATCTCGAAGTAGCTACTCATAAACTCAATATTCTTCCTAATGCCAAACCTGTAAAACAACAGCAGCTGCGTCTTCGACCAGATATGATGGATGCATTTGAAGCAGAAGTAAAAAAGCTGATTACATGTGGCTTTGTCCGTGAAGTGCAACACCCAGATTGGGTTGCTAATATTATTTCTGTCATGAAGAATAATAGAAAAGTTCGAGTTTGCATAGATTTTCGAGATCTCAATGCAGCTTGTCCAAAAGATGAATTTCTACTTCCGATTACTGATGTCAGGATAGACAATACATCTGGTTTTGAACGCATGTCCTTCATGGACGAATTTTCAGGATTTAATAAAATTAAAATGCATCCAGGAGATGAAAAGCATACTACTTTTCGTACACCCCTTGGAGTTTATTGCTACACAGTTATGCCTTTTGGTCTGAAAAATGCTGGCGCTACATATCAAAGAGACATGAGCAATATCTTTTAAGAACATCTGTGAAAAATAGTTGAATGTTACGTAGATGATATCACTGTCAAAAGTCGATTAAAAGATGATCACATTCAAGACTTGAAGACAGTATTCTAGTTGATGCATCAGCATCAATTAAAGATGAACCCTACTAAGTCTTTCTTAGGGGTTTCCAGTGGCAAGTTTTTAGGATTTGTCATTACTTCTCACGGTATCCATGTTGATCCTGATAAAGTAAAAGTAATTCTGGAAATGCGTCCTCCATATAATCTAAAAAAACTCCGTGGCTTTCAGGGTCGCATTGCTTATATCAGGAGATTTATATCCAATCTTTTTTAGGAGATGTCAACCTTTCTCTCGTTTATTAAAGAAAGGTGTATCATTTATTTGGGATAAAGCATGTCAAATAGCATTCAATGACATCAAGCAATATCTTACAAATTTACCTATTTTAGAACCCCCAGTAGTGGAAACACCATTTTTGCTGTATGTTCGAGCATTAGATCATTCTCTTGGTGCTCTTCTTGTACAGAAAAGTGATAAGGGTCATGAACAGGTAATTTATTATCTCAGTCGAATGATGGTTGGAGCTGAACACATGTATACTCATGTGAAAAAAGTATGTCTAGCCTTGGTTTTTGCCATTCAAAAGACGCGACATTATGTATCGGGACAGACTATTCATGTCATATCCAGAATAAATCCTATTCGGGTATTGATGAAAAAGCCGAGTATTCTTAACTCCCAGTTAGCTACCTGGGCAATGTTGCTTATTCCTTATGATATGGTTGACATACCTCAAAAATCAGTGAAGGGTCAAGCGTTAGCTGACTTTTTAGCAGCTCACCCTATACCTGAAACTTCCAAGCTATATGAAGACATTCCAGATGAAGTCGTATATTGCAACATAACTTTGAAAAATAACATTTGGCAACTATACTTTGATGGAGCATCAAGAGTTGGACCTAAAGGCAATATTGTCTCCGGAGTAGGCATCGTTTTGGTCTTACCTGATAAAATGGTTATATATCGTGCTTATTCCCTCAATGAACTATGTTCCAATAATGTGGCAGAATATAATGCCCTGCTAATTGGTCTTCAAGTAGCAAAACAATTGGATGTTGAGTTCTTAGAAGCATATGGAGATTCTCAACTGATTGTTAATCAAGTCAGAGGGACATATGAAGTCAGAAACCCTGACCTCATTCCTTATCATCAAGTGGTAATCGAATTGGCTCTTTCATTCAAAGGGTTCTTCATTGAATTCGTACCACGTTCTTAAAATTTGGAAGCTGACGCTCTCGCTAGTCTAGATGCAGACTTAGCAATTCCAATTAGAAGATAAAATACCATTATTTTGTTGGATAGAGATTTATTATGTGTCAAGAATAATTTATATATCGAACAGAGTTATGCTACCGAATCAAATTCTCAGCAAAGGGATTGGAGAAGTCCATTTATTGATTATACGATTTATGGGATTTTACCTGAAGATCCAAAAGAAGCTGCATCAATCAAAAGACGATCATTTTGAGTATATTATGATACTTCTATGCACATGTTGTATTGTCTTTCTTATGACGGGCTTTTACTGTGTTGTCTTTCGAAAAACAAAGCCAAGCAAACACTTTGTGAGGCTCATAATGGAGTTTGTGTTGCGCATCAACCAGGTCCGAAATTACAGGACCGTATTCGAAGAATGGGTTATTATTGGCCTTCTATGATAGCAGATGTTGTGGATTATGCCAGACGGTGTAAAGTATGTCAGATTCATGCTGATTTTATTCATCAACCCTCTGAATTTCTACATCCTACAATAGCTTCTTGGCCTTTCGAAGCTTAGGGTATGGATATTATTGGTCCAATTAATCCTCCTTCTGTCAAAGGACATCGGTTTATCTTGGCTATAACTGATTACTTTTTTAAATTGGCAGAAGCAATTCCTCTTGTTGAAGTAAAAACGTCTAATGTGATTAACTTCATCAAACATCATGTCATTTATCGTTTTGGGATTCCCCGAAGGATAATCCATGATAACGGGCCTCAACTTGCCAGTCAGGCATTTTATCGATTTTGTGACAAGAATCGGATCCAGAACTTAGCTTCTACAGCTTACAATCCAGCTGCTAATGGTTTAGCAGAAGCGTTTAACAAAACAATTATTAAAATTCTCAAAAAGTTTGTCTCCTCTAATAAACGTGATTGGAACGAGAAACTTGGAGAATGTTTATGGGCTTATCGAACAACAGTCCGAACTCCAACTGGTTTTACACCATTTTCATTGGTTTACGGATGTGAAGTTGTTCTTCCACTGGAGATCCAGATACCATCTCTTAGAATAGTCATTGCTAATGAGCTAACTACAGAGAATAATGACCGCTTAAGACTCCAAGAACTTGAAAGTTTGGATGAGAAGCGTCTTCAAGCACAATAGCACATTGAGCTGTATCAAGCCCGCATATCTCGAGCTTTCAATCGCAAAGTCAAAGAAAGGGTGTTTAAAGTAGAAGAGCTAGTTCTAGCTGTTCGAAGACCAATGGTTATGACTCATAAGAGTAAAGGCAAATTCCAAGCTAAATGGGAGGGTCCTTATGTAGTCGAAACCGTATTCTCCAATGGTGCATATAGGTTATCTAAATCTAATAGAGATTTACTCATGATGCCAATTAACGATAAATTCTTGAAGAAATACTACGTTTAAATTTCTTCTTTATTCACCGGCTACCAAGGTTTCATTAAGCTGATTATTTATTCTCCTAAAAGAGAATTTTGATCTTCTGTCTTACCAGCTGATTTCAGAAAGAAAAAGATTTATTATTTATCATGTCTTCATTACCTCTAAATAAATATTAAATCTACTTCTTTTCCTTTATTATCTATCATGTCCATATTACCTCTGAATAGATATTAATCTATTTTCTTTGAGTCATTACGACCTATTATGTTCATATTACCTCTGGTAGTATTGTATACTCTAAAAAAAACAAGATTAATTATCTATCATGTCCACATTACCTCTGGATAGATATAATCTACTTCGTTGAGTTTGGAAGACTTATCATGTCCATATCACCTTTGATAATTGTTTTCTATCTCACACGTATTTTAAAATATATTTTTATTTATTTCATGATTGGAAATAGTACATCAGTAATATGAAAGAAATGACAGAAGATAAAAAATTTCTTTATTTATTAAAAAAAATTCCTACGGTGGAGCAGAAAGATCTTCAATCATCTTCTGCAACTCTGCAAGACATTTTTCACGAGAGCCCACTACAGTTGTGTATGCTATAGATCTTCGGGCTTCTGTAGTACAGAGGTGAGAGAGTTCGGCAAAGGCAGATATCATTTTGTCTTTGGCATCTTAAGGGTTTTTACTTTTGCTTCAGACCCAAAGATCTGTTCCTCCAAAATGAAACTTTTCCTTAAGAATTGATCTCTATCTGCCGTCATCCGGTTCTGCTCCTCCTTTAAACGAGCCAGCTCAGCCTCGACTTCACAAATTTTATCAATTTTCTCATGAATTTTGATATTCATGGAGTCATAAGCTTGCTGGTGTTGCTGTAAAACCCTAATAATTTTTATCTATTTCAGTGCTTTAAGAATTATTTTTCTATATTATTTGGAATTAATGTGGTAATTGGTATATGTACGTAATTATAGAGATATATTATATATATGATTGTGCGTGATATATTTTTAATTATTAATAAATATAGTCTACAATTATTATAAATATTTTTGTTACTCAATTACGATTTTTAGAAATCTTCTTGTGAATATATATATATATATATAGATATTAGAAAAAGAAAAGAAAAAAAAATCAATTTGTGGTGGGCCGAACCCCCCACATAGACAGCAGCTAATGCTGCAGGGGGCCCGACCCCCTTAATATCAAATGGCTAAAAGCAGCTACAGCTGCTATTGTTGAAACCAAGCACAACTCGGAATAAACCGAGCCCCTCCAATATTCTAATCCGAATAGGATTAGTAAACGGCGGCAATATATATAAACAACAGATCGAAACCAAACCCTAACTTTCCAGAACTTTTTACCTTCCCATCTCTTCTCCACCTCGACCCCAAGGCCGTCGACCTCCCCGCGCACACCCCAGTCGCCGGACAACCATCGCGCCACCGCCAGGATCGCCGGAGCGCCGCCCCCAACCGACCCCTGTTCGGGAACTCGACAACAAGGTACCCTTTTTTCGGCCTTGATTACTTTTCATAAGTTTGATCGTTTTGGGATCCGAAAGATGCTACGTGTAGCCAATGTAACCCTCTTTGAGTCCCTTCAAAGGGAATCAGCTATAACCCTCTGGTTTGACAAGTAACTCGATGCAAAGTCGAGTAAAACTCTGTCTCGAAAATAGAGTATTGAATAACCTAGGAACCCTACTTGGAAGCCGAGTCTCGATCTGTATATTAGGGTTTTGGATAAACTAGTTGAACATGTGTGAAGACAACATAACCACGACTAAAATACAACTGGTAGATCGGTGTTTCAATTACTGTACAAGAATTAAACCCATGTTAAAGTTGTACGAAAAACTGTTTTCAAAATAGTAAATTTCTAAAATTTTATCCGATACGACGTACGCTCCGACAAATCGGGCGACGTGGTTGCGCACTATATGCATCAAAAGGCGTGTATGGATGTTGCGGACGTGTGGGAACAGACGGAACTCAGTTTCGTCGCGTGTGCGCGACGAAACCAATGCGTATCCGTTGAGATACCCCCGTATCGACGTTTTGCAAACTTACCCATAACTTCGTGTACATTCGTCGAATCGGGGCAAAACTTGCGCCAACAGGTCTGGATCGAAATTTTGGTCCTGCATGCCAAGTTTGGTTCGATTCTGAGAAGGTCGAATCGGAACCCATTTTTGGCGGGCCCACGACCCACTCAAACGGGCGATTTTGTGCACGGCTCATCGGAATGCAAAATTGGACATACCGTTGAGTTCCTCTCCTCAAACTGAAATCGTAGACATGTAGTTTGATGACTTTAGAGACCATAGACTTTGGCACGCATTTTGGTGCAAAATGGGTCTAACGGCGGATATCGTTTTGACCCGAAATTACGATTTTGCCCCTGTTCCAGAATTTGACTTTTGGACAGGCGTTTCATAGGTATATCTTCTTCACCGAGATCATTTTTGATGTTTTTTCAGCGTCCGGAGTTGTTTGGAGATTGTGACATTTCTTGGCTGACATTGTGATTACTTGGACTTGCCACTTTGCACCATCAGGCAAGATACCATGCCACCTTACTCTGTGATTATTATACTTCTTATTTTTAGTTGTTATTTTCAGCATTTTGTTCCTTGATATTTAAACTGTGCGTCCAAGTTACACTTGGGTGCAAGCGACTCTATCGATCGTTTATCTCGTCTTATTTATTTCTCTTACATTGACTTAGACTAGTGACCACCCATTGATTTTGAGGTATTGGTATATCTCATACGGCCGTGACACTTGTTGTATCATGTGATGTGAGTCACATGTAGGACATGTATCCGCGTAGTCGGCTGGCCACCGATACGTTTGGAGCGTGCGACGGATAGGAGTAACTGCCAATAGTATTGCATGTTAGAAGACTTGGCAGTTACTAGAGGTTCATATCAGTCATGGAGATGATGATACTAGGCATTGGGTGGGGAGAACAATACCTGACGTATGGGCTTCTTTACACTTCCCTGATTACTTGTGTGCTCCTCCGGAGACGCAGGCTCCAGGCGCCCTCTGACGTTTTCCAGAGCGTTATGGACGTAGCAGTTGCACATGGTGCCCTCTGACGCTCCCCGAGCGTTATGGACGTAGGCCCCTGGTACCCTTTATGGGAACTATGCTGATCCTATTTACAGCCAGGGCTCATGCGTCGAAGGATTGTATCTCAACTGCATATTCACAGTAGAATGGTCAGGAACCTGATTGCATGCATACCTTTTTCTCTTATTATATTATCACAATTTATATGGCATGGTGTTTTCTTGTATCTTGCTATGTCCCCTGAGGACCTGGTTATCTCTCCAGGTTTAGACGATTTCCCACAGGAGTACGGAGCGGCATTGGAGCTATCCTACATTGATGACGAGGCAGTCACTACTGATTTATAGTCTATTCTATATTTGAGACATTAGTGGACATTATTTTACATCTCTTTCATTTTTATTTTTGCGGAGGTTGGACTCCGATCTTGTAAGACTATTTTTCATAGCTGTTTGGAGTGATTATGTTCACCCGGCTATCTTTTGATACTCTACTTTATTCATTTGGACTTTATTATCTTCTGTGTTGAGCTTTGATGTGATTAGATATGTTATTCTGGCCTGTGGTTATTTATTTACAGCTTATGTGCATATACGAGGATTCTATGTATTGGGGTATTCTTCGTATATGTGCTGCTGGCATGTTCACGTACTCGGTCCTATGTATTTTGGGACTAGGGCGTTACATATTTTTGTGGTGGCCCATGCAGGTCTGATTTAATATTGTTGGGTTACATGACTGTGTCCAACAAGCCTGCATATAGGAATAGGAATATCTCATCTAGAACTACTAATCTCTTGACTTCCGATTGTAGGTCCTAGAAAATCAAGTTGCATCCATCAACAAAATCATGAAAATCAAGAAATACAACTTTCAAAATGAACTACGCATAAATCAGATTGCGCATCATTCAGATTGTGCACACCAGACTGCGCACACTTTCAACTGCGCAGGCTGACGTGGCAATGTCATCATTATCTGACAAAATCAAATCTTTCTGACAGCTGACAGCACAAAGAACGAGGAGACTATTCGTTTATTGCGTCGCACAGCGCTCGAGGGTAGTTGGACAGCTGTACATGCAGCGCAATCCAGTGCCTGCGCAATCCAGACCAGCGCAATCCATCTCAGCGCAATCCGAAGTCAGCGCAATTCATGTGGCGTAATTCATCATGGCAACTGACAAAAGTAAACGTGGCATTCATGCCATCAATTGCTCGTTACGTGGCAACCGTCTTTACACGATCATGCGCATTTCAATCAAATAATAACATGTGTCCAAGATAGTTGGCCCACGACTGGACAACTACTTGCGTAGTCTCATGCTGCGCAATCCAGTTCCTGCGCAATCCAACTTGCGCCATTCAGAATAACTAAAAATTAGTTATTTCCATAACTCTATAAATAGAGTTTTAAGTCTTCATTCAAGGGGATCAAATAGAGAGGGATCAGATAAAAAAGTTCAGAAATATCAGAGAGTTCTGGAGTTCTTGCCCAAGTGCTGCTGCAATCTTCCGAGACTTTTGCCTTCAACTTAAGAGGCTACCGTCTTCAAAGTTCACATCGTCCAAGGGATAAAGCAATCATCTTCTAGATTGGATTCCTACAGTTGTACTTTCCCAGAATTCTTGTAATCTTTACAAAGTTTGTATCAATAAAGTTTTATACTTTTGTTTTTGCAAACAAAATGGCGACTCTGCTGGGGACGACTTTCTCCTCCGACGAGGAAGTGACAACTCAATGTGACGTTGCGTCTATCGGGAAGACGCAGAAGACGCTGGTTGTGAAGGTCAACCAGACGGCCTATGAAGCCATGATCAACTCCAAGACCACCCCCACACTGTAACAACTTCTGCCATGAGCAAAGTGTGCCCTGTGTGGGTCCCCAAGACTGCTGCACAGTCTGGCAGTTCTGTCACCAAGGCTGCTGCGCAATATGTGGCGCAGTCTGCTTCAAAGACTGTTGTACAGTCTGCCAGTAAGACTGCTGTGCAGTCTATCCATTCTGCCACCAAGCTTGGTGCGCAATCTGCTGTTTCAACTGCTGCACAATCTGTCTCAACTACTCATGTGCAATCTGCTGTTGCCAGTACACAAGAGACTTCATATGCTGCCCTATCATGGTGCAAGACTCCTCTGTCTCTGGCGCGGTTGGCTGCCAATCTTCATGCATAAACCAACATTCCAGCAACTAGAGTGCACCCCAAACACTCTGTGGCCAGAACTCCTGATGCGCAAACCACAGTGTCTGTGGCCAGAACCAGAAAGTCATCTGCCAAAGACTCTCCTGCGCAACCTGCCAGTGCGCCATCAATTCATGCGCAAACTGTGCCTGTGCAATTTAAGAAAGACAGCCCTTTGGCTAATCTTTCTTCTTCTCACAACAAGGGGAAGAGTGCTGCTCCTCTCCAACACCATGCTGCTCCTGCGTAATCCACTGGGGGTAGTCTTTTGGCTATTTCTCTTCCTCAGAAAAAAGGAAAAGGCCCTTTGGTCTTTTCTCAAACTTCCTCGTCTCTTGACTTGGAAGACAACAGAGGGAGACGCTCTTTAGCTAACCCTTCTTTATAAAATAAAGGAAAAGGCCCTTTGGTCTTTTCTCAGTCTTCTTCGGTCTTTACCGTAGAAGATCACACTGAACGTGCTTCGGCATCAGTCAGTACAAAAACTCTTTCAAACAAGGATTCTTCTCTCCATGTTAAAAGAACTTGTACTGATCAAAGAGGTATTCTGCCTACTCCGGTAGCAGAGTTCCAAGATTCCCAACCCTCAAAATCTTCCGTTCAAGACAGGAAAAATTGCTGGTGTCTCAAACAGAAACCCCTGGGGGTGAGTTTGCTTATCTAAGAACTTATCTCAACAGGCCAACTTCGGTGAAACGTAAACAGCCAATGTCGAAGACCAAACATCATCAGAAGCAAACTTCCAGGATCAAGAATCCAGACACCTATGCCAATGAAATGAGCACCTCCCTGTACACTCAAGGGACGAAACATTTGAAGAACCGGAACCATGTTCTGAATGTTATCAAAAAATACATCCCTCGCATTTTTGCTCGTCCCGTTGCTGTTCCCGATCTCCGAGAACACCTCAAGCAAAGGCAGGACAACACTTCAACACTTCCAACTCAACCAAGTGATCATCATCATTGTAATCACAAGGTTGTTATCAAGTGTTGTTGTCAAACAACTAGACGATCTGTCTTCGATCATCTGAACTTTCCTAACTATGAACCTATGTCAGAAAATGCAGACGAAGTTTTGTACGCTTCCGTCAACATGACTTCCAGAGACACTGGGGGTAGGAAGTGCTCTAAATACGGGAAACCTCGCAAGCCAAGCCAACGGTATTTGGATTTACTCCAGGAATCTTCTGAAGGAGTATTCCAACATACTAGATCCCGAAGCCGAGACACAATCGGTCAAAGGAATCTTCAAAGTCCTTCCGAACGTCTTCTTCCTTCTCACTCAGGAGATGATTCTTTCTCCGACTATGATGCATACAGTGAAAGCTCAGAACAAACAGTGTCCTCCACTGTACCCAGAGAAGTGACAGCTTATGTTGTCAATGACGATCCCGATGCTTTCAGTTCAGCTAGTCAAGAACAAAGAATAGCTGCACTAGAAGATAAGTTGAAGACCATGGCTGAGATGGTCGCAAGTATGCATTCTATCATTGTGGCTCAGCACACAGTGCCATCGACCGTACCGCCTACAAATCCTGAGATCATAGCATCGTCGGTACCTGTTAATACAGGACTGGGGGTAGCATCTCTTCCAGTACCTCCTGTACAAGTCCAACCTACACCCAGTCAATCAGGTGTTGGGGGTAGTGCTTATCATGCTGTTCTTCCTCCTAACACTATGGTTCAGCCCGCTCCTTCTACATCAGTAGAAGATGCCAATGAAGCTGTGAAGCTCCTGCGAACTCAGTTCGAAGCTTTTAAGGAGAAGGACAACTTGCAAAGATTGGGGATCAAGCAACCTTACCTAGTTGAATGGAAGGAAGTCCCGTTTCCTCCGAAGTACAAGATCCCAACTATCTCGCTGTTTGATGGCAGCACATCTCCTAGTCAGTTCATCAACCACTTTGAGGTTATGACTGTTCAACTTCAACCAAGTGACACTCTTCTTACTAGAGTATTCGTCGGCTGTTTAGCTGGCGTAGCATACGATTGGTATAGAAGCTTGCCCGATGGTTGTATCACCTCCTTCTCTGGCTTAAAGCAAATTTTCTTGGAACGATTTTATGAGGGGATTAATGACATGACTATGTCAGCCCTCAATAAAATCAAACAAAGGCACAATGAACCTGCTGAAAGTTTTATTGAAAGATTCCGCCGGGAAGCTTTAAAAATGCCTCCTGGAACTCCGGCTGCTGTCACCATAGACACCTGCAAGACAAATCTATTGCCCATCATCAGCATGTGGACGGGGTCTACTCAATTCCAAGATTGGCCATCCTTCATTATCAACGCTAAAGCAGATGAAGTTAGCGCCGACAAATTCAAGCAGCTAGGGGTACAAATGTCTAACCCCGACCGAGATGAACATCAAACATCAGGTGGTGGTAATCGCCAGAACAACCGCAAAGCAAAAGAAACTTTGAACATTAATATGAACAAGAACAAAGAATCTCTGGCGGTCAACGTAGCTCCTCCTATATCTACTTCTACTCCTTCAGCACCTCCACCGAGAGAACCTCGTCCTAAAGTAGAATATTCCTTTAACGAGAATGACACAGCGAGTATCTTTGATTGCTTAATCAAAAGCAATAAAATCCAACTTCCAGATCCAAAGAAGCCCAATGAGGTCGGTAAGACTGATCATCCCAAGTACTGTGTCTATCACAGGTTCATCGGACATCCCACTCGAGCATGTTATGTGCTCAAAGGCAAAATCCAGGAGCTGGTCAATGCTGGTGTCGTCACTTTGCAATAAGACGAGAAGACTGTTACTGCAAATATGGTATCAGTTCAATTCGGTGACTTTCCACCCCAGATGGTGCAGCATGGCATCATTTCTATTCCTAAAGCTACTCTTGAGATTGAAAATCTCCCTCCTCCACGAAGTGAAGGTCTCGTCCCCTTATCTCTTGACAATAGCGAGATTATGTGGATTCATCCGGATTTAGCCTCAGAGTTCGAACTTCCCTCTTCCTCCAAGAAGAAAGACCGCTCCAAGGGCAAGACAAAGACTTGCAATATGGTGTCTTTTGACCCCATAGTTGATGAAGAAATCCTGCTGGGCACCAGATCAGGGAAAGCTTATCTAAAAGATTATCCCGAAGCCCAAGAGAATCATGCTTCTTCCTCTGAACCTGCTCCAGTACAGCCTGCTTCTACTGAGGATATTCGTACTGCATCCTCACCGGTTGTAGTGTCCATTCCTCCCAAGCCAACGGTCGCTGACAAAGGCAAACAGCAAGTCCGCTTCGACAAACCTTTGAAGAAGTTATCTCCTTCCGGACTTAAAAAGCCTTACAACTTTGACATCTTGGCTCAATTGGCCAATACACCGGCCCGGCTGTCCATCTTTGAGCTCTTGCGCCTTTCCAAAGAGACTCGGGAAACTCTGAGTGAGGCTCCCATGCAAGCTGAAACCTGCTTAGCCCTTCTGAAGAAGCCGAAAGCCGAGCCAGTCTCTTGCCTCCATTGTCATAGCATGTTGGAGTTAATTCCAAACATAACTTTTACATAAGACGACATGTTGATGGAAGACAACAGGCACGATCGTTCTCTCTACTATACAGGATACGTCGACTCGATAAAAGTCGATCGTATTTTGATAGATCCAGGGTCTGCTCTCAGCATTATGCCGAAGACAATGTTGGATGCGCTGAAAATCCCAGTGGATAGTCTCTCCAGTACAATCACCACCATCCTTGGGTTCAATCAGGGAAGGAGTGAGCCTCTGGGCAAGATTCGCCTAAAACTCCAAATAGGCAATCATCGCACAAAGGTTACCTTCTATATCATTTACAATCATGGTTGTTCCTATAATGCTTTGCTGGGAAGACCATTTTTGCACGAGAATAACATTGTCCCTTCAACTCTCCATCAATATTTTAAATATGTGGATGATAATGGAGAGGTACAAAAGGAGGTTGATGATCTCTATCCTTTCAAAGGCGTCGAAGCATACTGCAACGATGCTCGTATGTACAAGGATGAGTTCATAAAGGTTGTCCTGTCTTTGGATACTGAAGAAGAGCAAGAAACAGTGCCTAATGACACCCTTATCATTCCTGTCAAAGGACGTGTTTCTCGTCCTCAATCCTCCAAGCCACTAGCTATTCACTTGCCAGTCCAAAAGCAATCAATTGATGATCAAAATTAAAGGGAGCTCACCTCTTCCGAGCCGCTTGTTATTGACTTACGTCGTAACAAGGACAAAAAGTAGCTCACTTCTTCTGAGCCACTTGTTATCAATCTACCTCATAACAAGGAGAAAAGGGAGCTCACCTCCTCTGAGCCGCTTGTTATCGACCTCCGTCGTAACAAAGCCAATCCTCCTCCACGTTCTTCTTCTCCCCCTCTTGTAATCAATCTGACCAAGCCTGTTAAGGCTGAAGGTCCTGCTGTAAATACAATTGTACAAATCAATGAAAAAGCATCTACTTTCCAGTATACTAATGTCATTTATCATGCTAAATGCTATTTGGACATGTTAGATAGCTTTCAATCATTTACAATGGGAGTTGTACAATCTCTTCAAACAGAAGTCTCATTTGAACACCCAAAGGATTTATATCGTATTGTTCCCGCTCAAAAGAAAGGCGAAAGTCTAATACTTTTTAGTAAAGGACCGGAATAACAATTCAGCTATACGGATAACAGCAAAGTTAACGACATGGGGCATCTTCAACTCCGTCGTTATAGTCAACAGTCGAAAGACATCATCCGAAATATGGGTTACGACTTCAAGAGCGGCCTCAACTATGGTAAAGGACGGAGAACTCCTCTCCGTACAACTGTTCCGAAAGGAAAGTCAGAGATATACTACAGCAGGACCAAAAGAGGTCTCGGATATGCTTCACCTCCAGTGTTATCCCCAGCAGGCTCTGAATCCGATAGTGAAGAACGTTCTAACTCTTCTGATTCCAGATCATGGGATTCTGACACCAGCGTTGGTCAAGTTCATCGACTGACTGTATCTTCTAATATGGTCTCCGTCGAACTTCCAGAAGGCTATGACGAGGTATTGAATAAAATCCTGAAACAGATCCTTAGGCTTAACGAATGGATACCCAATGGGAACTCCGATTCGAACAAAGAGAACCTCCTACCGAAGATCAATTGGTTCAAATTGATGTAGGAGAGAATGAATCACCTCGTCCAATATTTATCAGCAAGAACCTTCCAGAGGAAGATAAACAAGAACTAATTCTTCTGATTAAAAAATACATTGATGTCTTTGCTTGGAGCTATGAAGACATGCCAGGCCTAGATCCCAAAGTTGCTACTCACAAACTGAACATCTTGCCTAATGCAAAACCGGTCAAACAGCAACAACGGCACTTCAAGCCAGAAATGATTGATGCAATCGATGACGAAGTCAAGAAGCTCATCGCTTGTGACTTTACCAGAGAAGAACAACATCCTGATTGGGTAGCTAATGTTGTCCTAGTTATAAAGAAAACCGGCAAAGTTCGAGTCTGCATCGACTTTCGGGATCTTAATAAAGCATGTCCAAAAGATGAATTTTCTCTCCCTATCACGGCATGATTGACAACAACTGTGGGTTCGAAAGAATATCTTTCATGGACGGATTCTCCGGATATAATCAAATTTGGATCCATCCTGAAGATGAAAAGCATACTTCATTCCGCACTCCTCGTGGAGTCTACTACTATACTGTGATGTCGTTTGGTCTCAAGAACGCTGGTGCAACTTAATAACGAGCCATTAGTACCATCTTTCGAGATCATCTATGCAAGACTGTCGAATGCTATGTTGACGATATTGCTGTCAAGAGTCGTCTGAAGGAAGATCACATCCAAGACTTGAAAACTATCTTCAATCTCATGCGCCAACATCAACTCAAAATGAATTCCACCAAGTCATTCTTGGGTGTCTCTAGTGGTAAATTTCTCGACTTCGTCATTACCTCTAAGGGTATACACATGGATCCCGAGAAAATCAAAGCCAATCAAGAGATGCGTCCTCCACGCAACCTATAAGAGCTACGAGGATTCCAAGGTCGACTTGCGTACATCAGGAGATTTATTTCGAATCTGTCTGGACGCTGCAGACCATTCACTCGACTCATAAAGAAGGGTGTTTCTTTCGTTTGGACTAAAGAATGTCAACAAGCATTTGATGACATAAAGCGGTATCTCATGAATCCACCGATCTTGGTGCCACCAATCTCTGGCATGCCATTCTTAATGTAAGTTCGTGCTATGGACCATTCATTGGGTGCTTTACTTGCCCAAAAGAACAAAGAAGGCCACGAACAAGCTATTTATTATCTCAGTCGTACTATGATTGGTGCTGAACACCGTTATAGTCCAGTCGAAAAAGAATGCCTAGCTCTCTTGTTTGCTGTTCAAAAGACTCGGCATTATATCATTGGCCAAACTATTCATATCATATCCCGAGTTAACCCTCTTCGGGTACTGACGAAGAAGCCTAGCACAATCAATTCTCGGTTGGCTACATGGGCCATTCTGCTAGCCCAATATGACATGGTATATGTTCCTCAAAAATCTGTCAAAGGTCAAGCGCTGGCGGATTTCTTAGCAGCCCATCCTGTTCCAGAGACATCTAAACTCTACGATAAAATTCCAGATGAGACTTTGGAATCTAATGCAGTCTCTGAAGAATTTCCTACTTGGCGTCTATTCTTTGACGGAGCCTCCAGAATCGGACCCAATGGTGCCATTGTAGCAGGAGTTGGAGTTGTTCTCGTTTCTCCAGACGGGTCAACTATCCAAAGAGCATACTCTCTAGATGAACCTTGTTCCAACAACGTGGCAGAGTACAATGCTCTACTCATCGGCCTCCAGCTAGCCAAATAACTTGATGTCGAGTATCTTGAAGTCTATGGCGATTCAAAGTTGGTTGTTAATCAAGTTAGAGGATCCTATGAAGTTCGCCATCAAGATTTGGTGCCTTACTTTGAAGCGGCAATCAACTTGGCTACATCATTCAAAGCCTTCTTTATTGAATATGTACGCCGAGCTTGCAATACTGAGGCAGATGCTTTGGCTAATCTTGCAGCAGTCTTAGCCATTCCTATTAGAAGACAGCAGGTGGTGGTCATCTCTAATCGAGAATTATTCTGTATCAAAAACAATCGTAGTATTGAGTTCAGTAATCTTACTAAGGTCAATGTTATCAGTGAAGATTGGAGAACTCCTTTCGTCGACTTCGTAGTTCATGACATACTCCCTGAAGATCCCAAAGAAGCTACGAGTATTCGTCGAAGGTCTCTACGATTTTATTACAATCAGACCACTAAGACTCTTTATCGGCGAACTTATGATGGCCTACTCTTGCGCTCTCTAGCTGGTGATGAAGTAAAACAAATACTGCATGAAGCTCACGACGGTGTCTGCGGAGCACATCAACCCAGTCCTAAGCTACAGGATTGGATCCGACGCATGGCTTATTACTGGCCCTCTATGGTATCTGATGCCATCGATTATGCAAGAAAATGTCGAGCTTGTCAAATCCATGTAGATTTTATCCATCAAGCTTCAGAATTTTTACATCCGACGGCTGCTTCCTGGCCTTTTGAAGCTTGGGGCATGGACATCATCGGCCCTATTAATCCTCCTTTTTCTAGAGGACATCGGTTCATATTAGCAATAACCGACTACTTCTCTAAATGGGCTGAAGCTATACCTCTGGCTGAAGTCAAGACCAGCAGTGTCATCAACTTTGTCAAACACCATGTCATCTATCGATTTGGTGTACCTCGACGAATCATCCATGACAATGGACCATAATTCATCAGCCAAAAATTTACGAGATTCTGCGATGATCATAGGATTGACAATGTTGCTTCGACAGCCTACAATCCTGCCGCTAATTGCTTAGCTGAAGCTTTTAATAAAATCATTATCAAGCTCCTCAAAAAGTTTGTATCTACTAACAAACGAAACTGGAGTGAAAAGCTTGGTGAATGTTTTTGGGCCTATCGAACTACGGTCCGCAATCCCACAGGCTTTACACCTTTCTCTTTGGTGTATGGTTGTGAAGCAGTTCTTCCTCTGGAACTTTAAATTCCTTCTTTAAGGATTGCCATTGCTAATGAACTCACTACAGAGAACAATGATCTTCTCCGACTTCAAGAATTAGAAGCGCTCGATGAAAAGCGGCTATTGGCTCAACAGCATATTGAGTTATATCAAGCCCGTATCTCGAAGACTTTCAACCGCAAAGTTAAAGTCAGAGCCTTTCAGCAAGGAGAACTTGTTCTAATAGTAAGACGTCCTATGACTATGACTCACTCGAGCAAAGGCAAGTTCGGTGCGAAGTGGGAAGGACCTTATGTTGTCAGCAAAGTCTTATCAAATAGACCCTATCAACTTTCAGAGTTAGACGGTCGAGTTGCAATGATGCCTATCAATGGCAAATTCCTTAAGAAATACTATGTATAAATGTAACAGAGATTTTATGTAAATAAAATCAGACAGTTCATAAATAAAGTTTAATTTTTATTTCATCATAAATGATGTTACATGATATCAAGGAAGGTCACTATCGTCCTTCTCAACATTGGGACGCGGACCACTGCTATCCTTATCAAAGACATAATCAGCAAAAGAATCGAGGACATCCTTGCTCGAGCCTACTAGGTACTTGCAAGCAGCCATCCTCATGGCTTCCTCCTCTTCAGTCTTTCCTGGTTCAAGCAAAAAGTCCAGGATATCCCACGGTGGTTTGGGTGTAGACGAACCTTTGCCTGCTTCCGTCTGCTTTGGCTAGACTGGATCTTCAATGCCCGCTTCAACCTTTGGAGTGACTTCAGCCTTCTTGGATGCATCTCCGGACGACATCTTTATGTTGAAAAGTGAAAATGATAATTCCTTCCAGATTTCTGTTCTATTTATAGGCAGAAATTCTTAAGACAACGAAACGACACATTCATCTGACGGTTCATCCGTTCATCATCATCTGATGGTTCGCCCGTTCATTAATTCATCTGACGGTTAATCTGTTCATCTTCATTTGACGGTTCACCCGTTCATTCATATTCATTTGACGGTTCGCCCGTTCATTAATTCATCCGACGGTTCATCCGTTTATCATCATTTGACGGTTCACCTATTCATTCACATTCATCCGACGGTTCGTCCGTTTATTCATTATCATTTGACGGTTCATCCGTTCATTATCACCTGACGGTTCATCTATTCATCATCATTCGACGGTTTATCCGTTCGTTATGACGATTTATTTTGTTCGTACCTTTTGACGATTCATTTTCGTTCATTTATCCATATCAGCAACTAGTCGTCTTCGATTAAGTTGTCTATTTTGAAATAATAATATTCAACAAATTATATTCTGCCACGTCTACATTACCTCTGAGCAGATATAATGAATATAATTATTTTCTACAAAATCATCAAGAAATATATCATGTCATGTACCTCTGAATATATTTTCTATCGCTATTATTTATATCTGAATAAGATATGCAAGAAATAATAGAGCCACAACAAAATGTCTTTTATTGATCAAAATTTAAGACATTACATGCATAGCATAAAGAAAGACAAGAAGATACAAGATGTTCTTTCTACTGAGACGGAGGCATCATCAGATTAGCAATCTATTGTTTCAGAATCTGCAACTGTTCTTCGTGAGATGCCATCACTCTCCTCCTGGCCTCTTCCATCCCAGATTCTTCATTAAAAATGGGCATGGTTACCATTCGACGAGTGATTTCAGCATCATGAGCTGCTACATACTCGTCTCTTTCCTGAGTTAGAGCACCAATTTGTTGGACTGCAGTCTGATGCTCGGTAACTTCATTTTCTAATTCCTCTTGGAGACGAGCAATCTCCACTCTCAGCTCGGCAATCCTTCTTTCTTTTCTCTCAGCAGTTGAGATCACCGATTCCAACTTGGAGTTATACTCAGCAGATTTAGTGGAATAGGCATCCAAGAGATTCTGGAAGTTCACTCTTTCAACTGCAGCTGCTTGAGCCACCTGTTCAAACTCTGCTTGTACTAAGGGTTCTACTTCCCCTTTATTGAGCTCTTTATAGTTCTTTATTGAAGCTTCCAGCTCATTTAATAAGTGGTCAAGGAAAGTGGCCTGGGGCTCGTCACCTTGCTCCCGGATGGCCTTTACTAAGAAAGAGGTCAGACCTCTAACCATGTAAAAATTAGCGTCTTCTTTGTCCATCATTCTATTGATCAAAGGCTCCAAAGATTCGAAGAAGCATTTGGTGAATGATTGGATGACAAGCTGATTAATCGCCAGAGCACCAGGTGTCGCAGTAACTCCTGTTGATGACGAGGCAGCAGGACGTTCAATTTCTCGAACAATAGGCTCTTTGAATAAGGGAACTAGAGTGGAGCTAGTTGCTCCTCCTGGTTGTTCTTTTGTAAAATTAAATATTGTCATTCTGCCTGTCATTTACTATTATCCAAGAGAATCAAAAGTGAAAATCTTACCATGGTTCGGTCCGACAACAGGCCTATCATCGGTTGGTACAGATTCTAGGTGAGCAGAAGTAGCCTCAGACACTATGCCTGAGTACTTCCTGCTTCAGAGCCACAAGATAAATGGCGGCTGCTACTAGCAATTGTCGTCGCCAGTACTATGTCCATGCATGTTGGAGGAGCAGGAGAAGATCCGGGTTCTGTATGGATAAGAGTAAAGATGTTAGCTATCAAGCTACTTATTAAAAGAAGATCGCTAATTTCATTACAATACCTTCGGGAGCAGCAACTGGAGTTTCCTCCAAATCTACTTCTTCATCAGCAATCTTCTCTGGAGATATCGGCACCTCAGCCTCCTTTTCAGGAGTCGGAGTGTCATCAATAGCTCGAGGAGATGTCTGGATATCAGCATTCTCTTCCGGATTTTGTGTCTCATCAGCAGCTTCTGATGAGGTGCTCTCCTCGTTCTCGCTGTCCTCGGGAGCCTCTTCACTAGCAGCAGCAGCAGAATGATCATTTTTTTCTTGATAACCGAAGTCACAGTCATATAGAGCTTCGATCATCAAACGATCTTCCTCCTCATGGTTTGCTCCCGGTATGGCAGGAAGATGAGTTTCCGCTGCTGTTGGCAATAGAGATTGCAAAGGTTCATGCTCTGTTTCTGTAATATTGTCTCTAGGCTCTATGGCCTCATCTCTCCGGTCAATCTCTTCTCTCTCCTCAATATCCTCCCACTGTTTTGGACTAGGAGTTTTATGTCCAGCCTCAAAAATAGGAGTTGGAGATGGCATAGTGAGCCCAGCTACAGCGTTCGCTACTACCGAAGACAAAGCTTGTCTATGAGGAGAAACTGTTATCTTCTGTCTTCTGTGAGCCAACTTTTTTCTTCTATGTAGAGGCCTCTCAGGGCTCTCTATGTTTACTATATTGACTTGTTTATGAACAGAGGTTGGTGTAGCGGCTTTATCTCGAGTGGACTCGGCCAATTGTCTGGATTATGATCTCGTCGTAACCTTCTCTGAAGAATGTTCCAGAATTAGTTTCTTCTTCACAATGGGGGCAGGAGGCTCTTTCCTTCTTCTTTTCTTCTCCTTGGCCGGAGATTTAGCAACCTTCAGAGAGACTCTTATAGGTTGATTAACTTCCTCAGGGAAATTGACTTCCCGGAAAGCCTCCAGTGGATCATCCACTGGTTCATGTTCATCATCATTGTTAGGAGCCAGTACATCAGTTGCTCCTTTCCTCAAACGGTTTGCCGTTGCAAAACTATCCACAAGGCTAAAGTTTATGGCAAAAGTGTTGGCAGCTGTATAAAACTGTGAATATGTGTATAGCATTCTTGGACCAGCATTATTCCTGTGTGGCATTGAGAACACTGCCCGTGTGTCTCGAGCATTGTAGTAAGCCCACGCTCTGGCTCCGTCGATCAAGTATCATGTTCCTCGTAAGCAAGTTATTGCATTCCCTACGTGGAACTGGTCATATCCAAATTGTCGAGCGAAGCGACTCGGCAAATATGGCTCCAGAAAGCATTCTTTCTCAAATCTATATACTAGATGTGACGGTCTGATTGCCTTCAACCATTCAAAAGTTATTCGACCTATAGGCTGCCTCCCAAGGTCAACCATGTTTGGTGCCATGAATTCATAACCCGTTGGAGGGAGAGTACAAAGAAAATTCCATTCTCTGCCTAGATTTAAAGTGCGTCTGCAATCTTTCAGGCTAGTGTATAGCCATCGGCTCTGTTAGAACCGGCGCAGAAAACTGCCATCTACTGCCCCCATGGCAGGATTCATCAGAGATGGATGGTGCAGGAGTAGCCATCCGAATAAGTAAGTGTAAGGTAATTCCAGTCTGGGGAAATTACCTTTATCACACTTACCCTTAAGCATGGAATCTATATATAGACGAAGACCCGTATTTATTCTGCAAGTCATCGCTGATAGTAGATCCATCCGGTAGCCGAAGACTAACCGGACAACAGCAAAAAGGACACCGCGGTGGAAGTGGTCTATAGCACTTGCCCCAGGCATGACGAAGCGGCGGAGCCAGTACGTCAGAAATCCTGCTAATTGGGCTTCTTTGAACATGGGCCTATAGCCCATTCTTACATGGCTCTCAACAAAATCTCCAACTTTAAGAGGCGGATATTGATGTTCATCCTCTACTAAAGTATCCAGTCTCTTATTCTCCTCCATCAGCTTTATCACTTCACTATGGATGAGAGGTTGGAAGAAGTCTGGGTTACAGGAGTCATGATCTTTTGTCTTTTTCTCAATAATATGGTTGAGAAAAAGATAAGTCAGCTATTTCGAAGAATAGCATGTACCAGACGAGCCACTCTTGTAGTAAAAAGAGCATACATTGTAATGGCATAACAACTCGTCAAAGACTTCTACCATCTTCGAATTCTCTCAATGCAGTCTCTCTAATTCGTCGTTGGTGGGGACATACTCCTCGTAAGGAAAGTCCGCCATTGGTAAGTACGAGATATACTTCATCTCGTAGAGAGCCAACCCCATCTCTCCGCAGGGCGTCATGAACGTCCATGTCCTGTAGTTGTACCTCTCTGCCAGTGCCAAAAACAGATGAGGGTTTGGGTAGAAGCCATATACGGTAGCATGTACCTCTTCATACAGTTCAATCTCTCTTAGTTTATCTCCAAACTGAACTAGTATCCAATTTGCTATACTGCTCCACCTTTTGATGTCTGGGTTTACCAGACCTGTCAACCGGATGTCTTGATCCGGGTAACTGCCTTCAACCTTTGCGTACTCATTCGCAAAAATTGGAATCCTTACAGGAATTAACAAAGAAGAATTCTCCAGAGGGATGCACCCTGGTTTCAATCCTTTAAGTAAAGTACTGTGTCGTTCTGAGGAACTATAGAACATGTCTCTGTTATTTCGGTCCTTCTTGACGCAGATTTTTCCAGTCCGAGCCTGCTGAAGAGGAGTGATGTCCCAGTCCATTCTCCTGGGGTAGCTAGCATGAGCATATCGTGCCAAAGGAAGGCACCTGGCAATACCTGGTAGCGAAATCAGTTTCTCCTTCCACTGAAAAGTTCTCTGCTCAACACGTGGTCTTGGTTGAGAACTTTTGTCAATTGCTTCACCAAACAGGAACATAGGTTCTCTGTGGGTGACAGCATCAACAGTCTGTAAAGGCTGTCCATTCATCAGGCATAGCATTGTATCATTATCTTGTGCTATCAGAATAGTCTGGCGAGAGGATGGAAGTGCATATTACAGAAAAAGTACGTAGGACAAGTCCTCTTTGAACTCAGATTCTGCAAGAGTTCCTACAAAAGTTTTATATTCGGGATCTTCTCTGGTATTCACTGCATCAAAACAGAGAAAATAGAAATTCAGTACAAGTATAATAAAAAATGCTATTATCAGATTGCGTAACCATCAGATTGCGCATCCATCAGTTTGCGCCAGCATCAGATTGCGCTGGCAATCTTGCGCAAATCACCAGATTGCACTGACTTTTGTCAGCGCAGTTCAACCGATTGTGCAAGAAAGTATTCTTCATAAAAATGAAGAATAACTAGTTCGTGCAACCAAGACCCTAAAAAGGGTGGCGCAATATGATCACATCTCTAAAAAGAGATGGATTTTGAAGATCAATGAAGTCAAAAAACTCTAAAAAGAGTTTTCGATTGAATCATCTACCTAGCAAAGCGGGATGTGCAGTCTCATGACGAGAAGGATGAGGCACAACCCTAGCCGAAGATTCGGCGGGGGCCTTGCCCTTGGCAGCGACAGAGGATCGCTTGGGGGCCATGGAGATCGACGAGGAGAATCGAGAATACTCAAGAAACTTCTCTTTTGAAAATTCAAAAGAAAGTAAAGAATGACAGTAAGAGAATGAAGAACTATTTATAGTTTTTCGAAGGGGAACGGCCGCCTCAGATTGCGCCGAAAAAGTAGGGATCGACTCATCCGATTGCACAGACAGCTCATGCGCAACTTGATTTAAAATTCAAAATTCAAAGTATTTCGAAATTTTGAATAAATTCAACTTTCGAAAACTTTGAAGGGGGTCTTGTAGGTCCTAAAAAATCAAGTTTCATCCATCAACAAAATCATAAAAATCAAGAAATACAACTTTCAAAATGAACTGCGCATAAATCAGATTGCGCATCATTCAGATTGTGCACACCAGACTGCACACACTTTCAACTGCACAGGCTGACGTGGTAATGTCATCATTATCTGACAAAATCAAATCTTTTTGACAGCTGACAACACAAAGAACGAGGAGACTATTCGTTTATTGCGCCGCACAGCGCTCGAGGGTAGTTGGACAGCTGTACATGCAAAACAATCCAGTGCCTGAGCAATCCAAACCAGCGCATTCTATCTTAGCGCAATCCGAAGTCAGCGTAATTCATGTGGCACAATTCATTATGGCAACTGACAAAAGTATACGTGGCATTCATGCCATCAATTGCTCGTTACGTGGCAACCGTCTTCACACGATCATGCGCATTTCAATCAAATAATACCATGTGTCTAAGACAGTTGGCCCACGACCGGACAACTGCTTGTGCAGTCTGATGCTGCGCAATCCAGTTCCTGTGCAATCCAACTTGCGCCATTCAGAATAACTAAAAATTAGTTATTTCCAGAACTCTATAAATAGAGTTTCAAGTCTTCATTCAAGGGGATCAGATAGAGAGGGATCAGATAAAAAAGTTTAGAAATATCAAAGAGTTCAGGAGTTCTTGCCTAAGTGCTACTGCATTCTTTCGAGACTTTTACCTTCAACTTCAGAGGCTACCGTCTTCAAAGTTCACATCTTCCAAGGGATAAAGCAATCGTCTTCTAGATTGGATTCCTACAGTTGTACTTTCCCAGAATTCTTGTAATCTTTACAAAGTTTGTATCAATAAAGTTTCATACTTTTGTTTTTCCAAACAAAATGGCGACTCTGCTGGGGACGACTTTCTCCTCCGACGAGGAAGTGACAACTCAATGTGACGTTGTGTCTATCGGGAAGACGCAGAAGACGCTGGTTGTGAAGGTCAACCAGACGGCCTACGAAGCCATGATCAACTCCAAGACCACCCCCCACACTGCAACAACTTCTGCCATGAGCAAAGTGCGCCCTGTGTGGGTCCCCAAGACTGCTGCACAGTCTGGCAGTTCTATCAACAAGGCTGCTGCGCAATCTGTGGCGCAGTCTGCTTCAAAGACTGTTGCACAGTCTGCCAGCAAGACTGCTGTGCAGTCTATCCATTCTACTACCAAGCTTGGTGCGCAATCTGCTGTTTCAACTGCTGCACAATCTGTCTCAACTACTCATGCACAATCTGCTGTTGCCAGTACACAAGAGACTTCATATGCTGCCCTATTAAGGTACAAGACTCCTCTGCCTCTGGCGCGGTTGGCTGCCAATCTTCCTGCGCAAACCAACATTCCAGCAACTAGAGTGCACCCCAAACACTCTGTGGCCAGAACTCCTGATGCGCAAACCACAGTGTCCGTGGCCAGAACCAGAATGTCATCTGCCAAAGACTCTCCTGCGCAACCTGCCAGTGCGCCATCAATTCATGCGCAAACTGTGCCTGCGCAATTTAAGAAAGACAGCCCTTTGGCTAATCTTTCTTCTTCTCACAACAAGGGGAAGAGTGTTGCTCCTCTCCAAGACCCTGCTGCTCCTCTCCAGCAGCATCTACGGATAGTTTTGAGAACATTGAGGAATGAGCGACTTTTTGCGAAGCTTAGCAAGTGTGATTTCTTTCTCAATGAGGTATCATTTCTTGGTCATATTATTACGGGTGATGGTATATCAGTGGATCCAGAGAAGATCACAGTAGTCAAATCATGGCCCGTTCCCACATCAGCTACTGAGGTAAGAAGTTTCCTCGGACTTGCGGTTTACTACCGACGGTTCATAGAAGATTTCTCTTGAATAGCGGGGCCTATGACTCGATTAACTTGCAAGGATCAGGAGTTTGTATGGACAGACGAGTGTCAAGCCGCTTTTGACGAATTGAAGAAGCGATTGACCACAGCGCCGATATTGACACTACCATCGGGCCCAGGAGGATTTGTGATCTATAGCGACGCATCCGAGAAGGGATTAGGATGTGTATTGATGCAGCACGTTCATGTAGTAGCTTATACATCACGACAGTTGAGAGTGCACGAGAAGAATTATCCGACCCATGATCTAGAGCTCGCAGCGGTTATCTTTGCTTTGAAGCTATGGAGACACTACTTGTACGGCGAGAAGGTTGATATCTACATTGATCATAAGAGCCTCAAGTACGTGTTCACACAAAAGGAGTTGAATATGCGACAGCGACATTGGTTGGAGTTGATAAAGGATTATGAGATCGAGCTTCATTATCATCCAGGCAAGGCTAATGTCGTGGCAGACGCATTAAGCCATAAGCCCATGGCACATTTTTTGAATACACAGAAGGAATTGATTAGAAACTTGGAGCAGCTTGGTATTGAGGTAGTATTGCCAAGAGCAGACGGCGTATTAGCCAACCTTCAAGTGCAATCATCATTGGTAGAGCGCATGAAGGCAGCATTACCTAATGATGCTAGATTTTGACGGCTGAAAGAGAGGACTGAAGCAGGAGAGCAGACAGGTTTGAGGATCCACTCAGATGGGACACTGCGATGTGGTGATCGTATTTATGTACCCAATGGAAATCTATGACCGGAGCTGATGGCCGAGGCTCACAGTTCGGCATACTCCATTCATCCCGGAGGGACCAAGATGTATCGTGACTTACGACAGTATTATTGGTGGCACGGAATGAAGCGGGAGATAGCTCGTTTCGTTGCCAAGTGCTTGGTATGTCAACAAGTTAAGGTGGAGCACCAGAGGACGGTCGGATTATTACAGCCGCTACCTATTCCCGAGTGGAAATGGGAGCACATTAATATGGATTTCGTCACGGGTTTCCCTCGGAGTCCTAGGAGACATGACGCAGTATGGTGATTGTTGATAGACTTACCAAGTCAGCACATTTCTTACCTTTTAGAGTGGGCCAGTTGTAACGCCCCAGTCCCAAAATACGTAGGACTAGAACGTAATCATGCCAGCTGTATACATACGAAGTATATGGACCCTCGTATATATACATATGCTGTAAAATACAGTAACCATGGTACTAAATCTCATCCACAAAGATAAATAATGATATAAAAGCAACTTTGAATTTGTCATGTATACAATCGTTGGGCGGAGACAAATCCACTACCAACAAGTAAGGAAAAATACATAGAAAATACAATGAGTTTAGCGGGCGAAGCGAAGACGATCAAAGCACAATCATCCTCGAAGAAATAGTGACAATCATGGCCACGACTAGAACACCTGCGAAAGACAAGAACACACACACCTGGCGAGATAACCAGGTCCTTAGAGGGACATAACAAGATACAATAAAGATGCCATATAAATACTGAATATAAAATATGCCACAATCAAAGAAAGTGACAAGACACAAATAAGGTAAACTAACCGAACTAAAGTGAACATGTAGTAAGAACAAACCTTTCGTCGCATGGGCCCTGGTTGTAAATAAGATCTGGTATAGTCCCCACTTGGGCCCCAGTGACCTAAGAGCATGACGTTCAAAAACGACAGTGGCCAACCTGAGAGGCTCATAGCCGTATCTCCAGCGGAGCTTCCGGGTTACAAGGGAAGTACAATCGAAGCCCATACGATAAGAAAATGTTCTCCCCACCCAATGTACCTATCATGTCGCATCCACGACCATGTAACACTACTAACCGTCAAGTCTTCTAACATACAACTATTGACAGTTAGACCTAACGCACGTCCTGCACGCATTAGTGATCAGCCAACACGTAAGTTCGTAGACTATATGCTACTCATAACTCACACATCTCGTGGCACAATAGTGTCAAAGTTTATGCAATGCACTAAGCTAGTGGTAGTCCCTTAACTCTAAGTCCATATGCAATCAAAGGTAAATAACAAGGTACAACTAATATCACTGAGCAGGCAGTAATCAAGAACTAGAAATAAATGAACAGTGATATGTAAATAAAATACAACTAAAATAAACAGTATAATAGCAAGGCATCTTGCCTGGTGTGTCTCCTGGAGTGGTACGATGATCGAGCAAGTCATGTTCTGTCCAATAGCCATGGTCGACGTAATGGTCCAAAATCGTGAGAAAATAGGAACATGTGATTAGTCATGATCAATGACGAAAATAGAAGGAATTTAGGAGTAACTGAATATTTATGCTATTTTTAGAAATTATTCTCTTATTGTTTTTGAAGACCAATTTTATTAGAAAATATTTTACACAAATACATGAAACTCAAGAATATGTTTTTAGGAAAAATCTAAGTTCATTAAAGTAGATTTTTCTAGCTATATTTTTATTAGTAAAAATATCACAAAATCTAGAAAATCATTTGTAAACTTAGTTTTATTATTTATACATTATTTTGGTGAAAACTATAATTAAGATTAGATAATATTATAAGGACTTTTATTTACAAAACATATTTTTGTCCAATAAAAAAAATTTTATATAACAACAACAATAACCATAATAATAATAATAAATAATGATAATAACAATAATAATAATTATAAAAATAATAATAAGAATAATAATGACAATGATAAGAATAATAATAACAATAATAAGAATAATAATAATAATAATGATAATATCTATCAAAATTATCCAAATGTCATTTTATAGTACTTTAATTATAATAAAACAATATATATATAAAAAACAAATAATCCACACAATGCTAACCACCCAGCTGTATATACTCTCTCTTTCGAGAGAGAGGGGGTGAGCCCACAAAAATGAAAGGGGAAGTAGGGTTTACCGATGGTGAACGCCGCCGGTGACACAGCGATGTAGGCGGTGGATTGGACACCGCTGACCGGAACTTCTGACACGGCGCTCCGATCGCGGCGAGAGGCACGGCGCTCTACGAGATGGTCACGGCGCTGAAGCTCGACCGTGATCGGGGTTCTGCACCGGATGCCTCTGGGTGGCCAGGACGACGCTGCCCAGCCGAAGACGACGATGATTTACGTCCTGGTGTGGCTCGACGCCCGCGGATTAGAGCGGTGGCGGAGACAGGCCCGCCGCGACGTCGATCGGCGACGATGGCGATGCGCCGAAGGGGGTGGTCGCGTGCGGAGGGCGGCAAAGTCGGGTGGCCGGCGGATGAGGTGTGGAGGAGGTGGAGTCGGCGGAGAGATCGGGGCTCGCGAACGTTCGGCGGTCAGTGCCGGGCGGAGCGGATGGGGTCGGTCGCGGAGAGCTAGGTGCCCGACTCAGGCGGAGGAGAAAACTCGCCCGGTGGCGCAATGGGTCGCGGAGGTCTTCGGCGGAGGTTGCAAGGCCTAGCGGCGGCGGTTAAGGTTAGGGCTCTTCCTCCTTCTTCTTCTTCTTCTTTGGGAGTTTTGGGATGGTGGTGTTGGTGCTATGGGATGCCGGCGATGGACGCGGTGGCTGGTTTTTTTTTTGCCGAAAGTATTGATGGTGGTGGCGATGGTTGTTTGGTGGTGACAGCTGTGGGAGTCGGAGAAGGCAGTGGCGGCGGCGAGTGTTTCAGGAGGCAGAATTGGGTCCGACGGTTGGAAGTGGTGGTTCGGGTGGTGTCGAAAATGATGAGGGTGGTGATAGCGACGAGCAAGGCCAGGTGGCAGGGTAAACTAGGGTTAGGATTTGATTTGTGTCGGGTTACATATGTCATGTCGGGGTGTCCGACATGGCAGGGTGAACGTCCGGGATTGTCGGACGCGGAGTAACAATGTATTTGTACAAATAGAATATAGTGGATGAGACACCGACACGATGCACGATTTGGTTGTGGGTGGAAAGTTGCTGGAGGAGTACCTCTCCTTTTATAGGAGGTGAGAATTTCCAGTTGGATAGAGATTGGGATTTATTTAAATCCCAATTAGATAATTCATCATTTAATTAAATAGATTTAAAGTCAATTCAACAAAATCCAAATCCAATCCAAATTAATTCTATACTTAATTTAAAACATTTTAAATAGAGTCAATAAAATCTTTTCAAACATAAATTACCATATTTAATCAAATGTTATCATTAACAAAATTCTAAATATTATTTTCATAATAAAAAAATAAATATGGTAATAATTAATTTCGAAAATCACGATAAATACTTAAATATTAAATCATAAACTAGTTTTTATAAATAACAAAATTTATTAATAGACAAATATCACATTTCGTAAATCTTTTGGAAATATTTCATATAAACCACAATTTTTCAAATCACCATTCAATTTTAAACGAGGAACAAATAACTCTTTTTAGAAATTAAAAATATTTATCACAAATTATTTGAACATGAGAAAAATAAAATTTATAATATAATAAAAATATTTTTCTAACATATGTACCTAGACACATATTCGCACTCGTCGAGAATTTATGAACGCAAATCTCGCACGCTTCATAAATACGACAAAGCGAACTCGTGTGCGACGTATAGATACGAAATACAAAATGAATACAAAACAAAAATAAAAAATCGTAGTAGAAATTTAGGGGTTTTACATCCTACCCAACTTAAAAAGATTTCATCCTCAAAATTTAGGAAAAATTAGGGTAGGTAGGATTATGGGGATAGAAGCAGTCTAATCGATAAGAATTTGATTCATATTGAACAAAAAGGCAATCAATTGTTTGACGAGAATGAAACGACATTTCAATGGCAATATGTCATTTAATCGACTAAAAAATTTCGATGGTTTTAGATTTCGAACATACCAATCAATCAATGACTAAGCTCGATCAACCTTAACGTTAACCTGAAAAGCAACCTCATAAGTAGGTAATAAACTCCTTAATCCTTAATATCGTCAATGTTCCTGTAATCTTTCTTATCATAATTTGTTCTTTCCAAAAATTAACTTTCGTACCACGTTCCATTAAATTTGAACAAATCAATTTCGATCATAATTGTACTCTAAATTCTTCTATCTCGTCCTAGAATTTCAATAGTCTCAATTTTTGAATCCATAAATCTCCCTTATACTAGCTCACTTATATATACATCTTTCCAAGTTATAATTTCCTCTAAAATTAAAATTCCAAACCTTCCACCAATTGGCCCAAGTAAAAGTTAAAATCTTCTTTCTACAATTTGTATTTATTGGTCAACGTACAATGCATCCATAGGTACCCAAAAAGTTTGTCTTCAACGTTCGATAATCTCGTAAACTAACAGTGTACCTTCATACTCAATCTTCTATCATCATAATTGAAAATTTTATAAAGTTTTTATTAGTCTCTCTTGAAAAATTTTTGAATTTGCCAATCTCAGTTTCTTGATGGTAGAAATGAAACTCTTCTTAACTTCTTATTCATACTCTTTTTAGAACTTAATCAAAGTATAAAGGTTTCTTTCTTCAATAATTGGTCATCCTTGAAAGCTAATATCATCATAACACTCTATGCTATCGAAGGCAACGTCAACATTGTCCTTATCAAAAATTTGCATCCATAAATTTAATATATAAATTTGGTTCTTAACCACCCAAGGCTTTAGAAATTTCATACTCAATATTTGATCACCTCAATATCCTCTTTGTTAGCTGAGGAGTCTATCTACCCTTGATCATATTATTTGATCAAAATATTATATCACATTCCTCACTTTAGGATTTATCGCATAATTAATTATGTCCCATTTATACCTCGTAATCTCGTAATTATTTATCCATGTTGTCTGGATTTCTAATCTACCTCTACTAACCCAAGAATGTCATGATCAAATTTCATATTCGCACAAGGAAATCATACAAGGGACATGGTTATATAACCACGGAGGTAACATAGTGAATATGAGCGAAGTAATTTAATTGGGAGAGGTTGCAATATTGAAGAGCGAAAAGATAATGGGTCTAAGTGAATCGAGATAAGACATGAAAATAAATGAACAAAGTCTAAGTAATCAAGATAAAACACAAAGTTAAGCATTTAAGGAATCATGTTATATATTGGGTCGAAAGATTGAGTCATGGTTGCGCCCAATATACGTAGTCAAAAAGTATATCGGTGCCATGGTAAGGGTTATAGTTTAGTCTTTATGATCCGAAAGTCGTACCATAAAAATAGAGTACAAAGGGACGTGTTTTAGTGGGACATGATATACCTACATGAAGGTGAGCTCGTCTAGGTCTTGCATGTGATATTTGTTGGAAGGAATAGTCTAGTGTTGTGCTCCAAATATCAAAGTCACGATAGGGAACACCAAATGATCAAAAATAGAAAGTGGGTTTTCATAAGATACTAATTAATGCACAAAATAAAAGGTTAAAGTAGGAAGTTAAGATAAGTTAAAGACATAATTTCTAGGAAATGGTCTCATAGATAAGGGTATGTGTCACGACCCGCACCCTGAAGAGGGGCACGAGCACGTGGTTACGTCCAGCCTATGCCGCAGAATCGGCAGTAGAACGCTGTATATAGGGTCTGTAAATACTACGACTAAACAGATAAATGTACCTGTACAGTATATACACTCCGAACGGAGGAATAAAGCAATACTGTCTAAATCACATAAATTAAAACTAGGATAGAAAGCATGGAAAAGAGATATGATAGATAAACAGGAAACGAGTCCAAAATATCCACAAGTCACAGCTAAACACAATCCAGAGTCTCAGAATAATAATAAGTATAAAGATACTACAACAGAAATGAAGTAGTTGGCTCGCAGGCCAGGCAAACCTATCTAGAACTAGGCTACTCGGGATGAGCGAAGTCAAGAGGCTCTACCACTAAGCCCCTGTCTAGGTCAAGTCCATCAGACTCTATCCCGTAGTAAGTCGGGCAATCAGCCTCTAAATCATCTGTAAAATTTTATCAACGTATCCTGTCAGGAAAATGAGCAAGTACAAACACCAACAGCAGTTCCATATGAATTAAGAAATACTATAAGAGACAGTAATAATGAAATACAAGACAAAGATATTGGTGACTTGGAAACCATTTGAAAGCCGAGTTACAACCCTTAAACCAAACAAGGACCGAGGTTGTAACCCTTCTTTCAAACAGAACTTAGTCCCATAACCAAGGTACAGTATAAAAGACAGATAGAGTATATGAGAATGAATCATAGCATGGTGAAAGTACAGTAAGTAAAGCTGAAACTGGAATATAAGACATGACAAATAAAGTAAAAAAGTCTTTTGAATTATTAGAGCGATATGTGATCGGCTAGGTAAGCAAGAGCTGGTTATCCACTTGGCCCGGCAATCCGCGGTGTACTCAACGGAGAATCATGCCGTCCAACCTGGATATCTGGTAATGGGGTGTCTGCAACACCCTACGTGAGGCGAGGGTGATGCTAGCAATGTATAGTTACAGGAAGGCTTGATCACATAACCCCTAATAATTCCCACATCCCCGAATAGTAAAAAAATGGATCCGGTCATAGCACGTCATGATGCAGGATTCCCTAAGAGGGGAGCAAGTCCTCTTCAGAAATCGACGTCAATACAAGTACAAGAATCAAGACCAAGCAAGTACCAGTATCCCAAGAAACCCAGGAATGACATCTTATGACCGGAATCCGATAATACTAGTCCGTGAACTATCGTGTCGAGAATCTAGTAAGACACTACGACTGAATCGGATATAGTAGATATCAAGACTATGAAAACTATCAGTAAATGTACTCGCCTATGGTCCTGAGCTGATAGAGTGAACAGACGCTCAGAGCGATCACAGACCTAAGATAAGATACCATGAGTCAAACAGGACTAAATACTGAAAAGGAAACTAATACAAGTCATGAATGCAAGTCTAAGTCAAAACTAGGTCAATCTAGGTTAAACTGAGTCATACTAGGCTATACTGGTTCATACTAGGTCATACTAGGTCACTGGGAGTCATTCCAAGTCAAACTAGGTCAATCGGGATCAACGGTTGACTTACTATTGACTTTTGGTCAAAAAGTCAACTCTGGTCAACCCTGGTCAACTCTGGTCAACTTTTGGTCAACTCTAGGTCAAACTAGTCTAATGTTGACCAACTGTTGACTTTCAGTCAACTGGTCAACTCTGGGTTGGTTTCGGTCAAATCGGGTCGCTTTAAGGCTAAGTTTGACTCTCGGTTGACTTTTGTTGACTTTTGGTCAAAAAGGTCAACCGACGTCAAAACTAGTCTTAGAGTACCATATTTGATCATTACCAACAACGGGGATCAAGTTCTAACACCATCTTAGGCTTCTAAAACAAATATCCTATTTCTAGGCAAAACTAGCATTTACCCTTCTAAGGTAAATTCCGATACCTTGCCAAAAACCAAGGAAGCCCCGCAAATACCCATAGAACTAGCCTAGGCTCCTTAGGGTATCTAGATATCAACCTATCTAAGGTTTACCTACCAAGAAATTTGGGTATCCTAGTTATCTAGGTCATGTTAGGATACGGGGTATAGGTTTACCCTATTACCTATCCTAGGTCATGAATTTATCCTTTTCTATACCACACTCACCCCACCACTCATTCTCACATGATACCACACTCTATAAGTCTCCCCTATAGGTTTCCTACTAGTTTTGCACATAGGCTAACTATGGGATACTAGTATCACTCACTAGGCTCTCTCTCTCACACACACAAACCTCAAATACTTCTCACAACTACACACACACAACTAATATTTGGACTGTTATGTGGCATGTGTGACTGAATTTCAGTGGTACTAGGGGGATAGATTTGTGGTGGTTTGTATGGGGTGAAATAAAAAAATGGGGGACTGAAATTGGTGATGCATTGGACTGATTTTAGGTGTAAGTATGTGGACTGATTTTAGGGATGCAAGGGCTGATTTGTAGGCCAACTTATGGCTGAATATGGACAGGTTTGTGGGGGTTTATATGGCTGTGTTTAGGGGCAGCTGTAGGTCCTGAAAAATCAAGTTGTATAAATCAATAAAGTCAAAAATTCAAGATATTTATCATTCTGATGAGTTACGCAGACAACAGATTGCGCAGACGTCACTTTGTGCAGGTTGGTTTGCGCATGTTCCCAACTGCACAGGCTGACGTGGCAGAAATCATCATTAACTGAATCAAATTAGATCTTCTTGACAGCTGATAACACGAATAACGAGGAGACTGTTCGTTTTTTGTGCCGCACAGTGCTCGAGGACGGCTGACAGTTGGCAGCGCAATCCGTGGTTGCGCAAACGAATCCTGCGCAGTCTGAGTCTGCGCAAACCAGTGTATGCGCTGTTCACTTTGCGCATTCTACCAACATAACAGATAAATTACATGTGGCATTCATGCCATCAATTGCTCATTACGTGGCAACTGTCTATGCACGATCATGCGCATTTCAATCAAATAATGCCATGTGTCTCAGATAGTTGGCCCACGATCCAGTAACTGCCTGTGCAGTCCATATCTGCGCAAACCAGTTGCTGCGCAAATCAGTTTGTGCAGTCCAAAATAACTGAAAGTTAGTTATTTTCAGAACTCTATAAATAGAGTTTCAAGTCTTCATTTCAAGGGGATCAAGATCAGAGATCAGAAATCAGAGAGTTCAGGAGTTCTTGCCAAAGTGCTACTAAATTCTTCCGAGACTTTTGTCTTCAACTTCAGAGGCTTTTGCCTTCGATTTCCAGAGTTGTTTTCAACTTCAAAGGCTTCGTCTTCAAAGTTCACATCGTCCAAGGGATAAAGCAATCGTCATCAAGATTGGATTCCTATAGTTGTAATTTTCCCAGAATTCTTGTAATCTTTATTACAGTTTGTATCAATAAAGTTTTATACTTTTATTTTTGCAAACAAAATGGCGACTCTGCTGGGGACAACTTTCTCCTCCGACGAGGAAGTAGCAACTCAATGTGACGTAGCGTCTATCAGAAAGACGCAGAAGACGCTGGTTGTTAAGGTCAACCAGACAGCCTACGAGGCGATGCTCAACTCCAAGACCACTTCCCGTACTGCAGTCACTTCTGCCAAAAGCAAAGTGCGCTCAGTTTGGGTCACCAAGTCTGCTGCACAATCTGACAGTTTTGCCACCAAGGATGCTGTGCCAACTGTTGCACAATCTGCTAGTCAGACTGCTGCACAAACTGCTGTGTCAACTGTTGCACAGTCTGTCTCAGGAACTGCTGCACAATCTGTTGCAGTCAAGACTGCACAGTCTGCTGCAACTGTTGTGCAAGCTACTTCATATGCTGCCTTGTCAAAACAAAAGACTCCTATGACTCTGGCGCAATTGGCAGTAGCTTTTCCTGCGCAAAATAGCACTCCAGTAACCAAAGTGCATCCCAAGCACTCTAGTACAAGAACTCCTGATGCACTTCCTACCAAAGCTTCTAATGCACAAATGACTAGTGCACCTTCCACCCATGCGCAAACCAAGTCTGCGCAATCCAAGAAAAATAGCCTTTTGGCTAAATTCCCTTCTTCTTATAACAAAAGAAGAGATTCTGCTCCTCTTCCTAAACACCCTATTGTCCCTGCACAATCCACTGAGGGTAGTCCTTTGGCTACTCCTCTTTCTATTCAAAGCAAAGGAAAAGGTCCATTGGTCTTTTCTCAAACTTCCTTGTCTCATGACTTGGAAGATAACAGAGGGAAACGCTCTTTAGCTAACCTTTCATCTCAAAACAAGGGAAAAGGCCCTTTGGTCTTTTCTCAGTCTTCTTCAGTCTTTACTGAAGAGGATCCATCTGAATGTGTCTCGTCACTCCGATAGCAGAATTCCAGGACCTCCCGACTCTCCAAATTTGTCGTTCCAGACAGGAAAAACTGTTAGTGTCTCAAACAAAAACTCATGGGGGTGAATTTGCTGACCTCAGAACTTATCTTAATCGACCCACTTCGGTAAAACGCAAACAGCCAATGCCGAAGGTCAAACATCATCAAAAACAAATCTCCAAGGTCAAAAATCCCGACACATATGCTAATGAAGTAAGAACTTCCCTGTATACTCAAGGGACTAAATATTTGAAGAATCGGAATCATATTCCGAATATTATCAAAGAACAGATCCCTCAGAATTTTCCTCGTCCTGTTGTGGACCTTCGAGAACAATTAAGACAAAAACTGGATAATGATTCAATATCTCCATCTCAACCATCCGAGCATCACTGCAATCATAAAGTCATTATCCAATGTTGTTGTCATACGACAAAACGATCTGTCTTCGATCGTTTAATTTTTGCTAAATCTGAACACATGTCAGATGAAGACGAAGTTTTGTATGCTTCTGTTAATATGACTTCCCGAGGCTCTGAGGGTAAAAGATGCTCTAAGCATGGTAGACTCCGCAAGCCAAGCCAACGGTATTTGGAATTACTTCAAGAATCTTCCGAAGGAGTATTTTAATATACCCGTTCTCGAAGCCAAGATACAATCGGTCAAAGGAATCTTCCTCAAAACCCTTCAGGTCATCTTCCTGTTCCTCAGTCAGGAGATGATTCGTTCTCTGATTATGATGCATACAGTGAAAGTTCTGAACAAACAGTATCTTCCACTGTGCCAAGAGAAGTGACGGCTTATGTTGTCACCGATGATCCAGATGCTTCAACCTCCGCAAATCAGGAACAGCGAATTGCTGCACTCGAAGACAAATTAAAAACCATGGCTGAGATGGTTGCTAGTATGCATTCTATCATTGTAGCACAGCATGTTACACCACCAACTGCACCTATTACTAGTCCAGAGATCATAGCATCTTCAATACCTGCCAATACTGGGCTGGGGGTAGTGCCTCCCCAAATGCCTCCTGTACAAGTGCAAGTACAAACTACGCCTAGCCAGTCAGGAGCTGGGGGTAGTGCTTACAACGCTGTTCCTCCTCCTACCACTACAACTCAACCTGCTCCTTCTTCTTCATCAGAAGACGCCAATGAAGCTGTCAAACTCTTACGAACCCAGTTTGAAGCATTTAAAGAGAAAGACAATCTACAAAGGTTGGGGATTAAACAGCCCTATCCGGTTGAATGGAAGGACGTCCCGTTTCCCCCAAAGTACAAAATCCTTACAATCTCTCTGTTCGATGGCAGTACTTCCCCGAGTCAATTCATCAATCATTTTGAGGTAATGACTGTTCAACTTCAGCCAAATGACGCTCTTCTTACCAGAGTGTTCGTCGGTTGTTTAGCCGGCGTAGCATACGACTGGTATAGAAGTTTGCCCGTTGGTTGCATCACATCCTTTTTAGGTCTCAAACAAATCTTTCTGGAACGGTTCTATGAAGGATTTAATGATATGACTATGTCAGCTCTCAACAAAATCAAACAAAAACATAATGAAACTACTGAGAGCTTTATTGAACGGTTCCGCCGTGAAGCTTTGAAAATGCCTCCAGGGACTCCAGCTGCTGTCACTATTGATACTTGTAAGGCAAATCTTTTACCTATTATCAGTATGTGGACGGGATCTACCCAATTCCAAGATTGGCCCTCATTCATCGTCAACGCCAAAGCTGCTGAAGTAAGTGCCGACAAGTTCAAACAATTGGGGGTACAAATGTCTAACCCTGATCGCGATGAGCATCAGAATTCAGGTGGTGGCAATCGCCAGAACAATCGCAAAGCGAAAGAGACTTTGAACATTAACTTGAACAAAAATAAAGAATCTTTGGCTGTCAATGTGGCCCCACCTACATCTACTCCTACTCCTTCTGCACCTCCACCGAGGAAACCTCGTCCAAAAGTAGAATATTCTTTTGATGAGAATGACACTGCAAGTATCTTCGAATGTTTACTCAAAAGCAATAAAATTCAACTCCCTGATCCAAAGAAACCTGATGAAGTCAATAAGACTGATCATCCCAAGTATTGTGTCTATCACCGATTCATTGGACATCCTACTCGAGCATGCTATATGCTCAAAGGTAAGATTCAAGAGCTTGGCAATGCTGGTATAGTCACTCTGCAACAAGATGAGAAGACTGTTACTACAAATATGGTTTCAGTCCAGTTTGGAGTTTTCCCTCCACAGATGATACAGCATGGTGTCATTCCAATTCCTAAAGCAACCCTTGAGATTGAGAATCTCCCGCTTCCATCCAATGAAGGTCTTATTCCCTTGTCTCTTGACAACGGTGAAATTATGTGGATCCATCCTGATCTTGCTCCAGAATTTGAGATATCTTCCAAGAAGAAAACTCGTTCTAAAAGCAAAACCAAGATTTGCAACATGGTATCTTTTGATCCCATTGTTGACGAAGAGATTCTGTTAGGCACCAGATCAGGGAAAGCTTATTTGAAAGATCATTCTGAAGGTCAAAAGGATCCTGCTTCTTCTTCCGAACCTGCTCTGGCACAACCTGCATCTGCTGAAGAGGTCCCTTCTACATCTTCACCAGTTGTAGTATCAATTCCTCCTAAGCCAACAACGGCTGACAAAGGCAAGCAACAAGTTCGATTTGACAAACCTCTAAAGAAGTCATCTCTTACTGGGCTTGAGAAGCCTTACAACTTTGATATATTGGCTCAATTAGCCAATATACCGGCTAGATTGTCAATCTTTGAACTTTTGCGTCTTTCCAAGGAGACACGAGAAACTCTAAGTGAAGCTCTGATGCAGGCTGAAACTTGTTTAACTCTTCTCAAGAAGCCAGAATCAGAGCCAGTCTCTTGTCATCACTGTCATAGTGTTTTGGAACTGATCCTAAACATTACCTTCACTCAAGATGATATGTTAATGGAAGATAATAGACATGATCGTCCTCTTTACTATATAGGATATGTTGATTCAATGAAGGTTGATCGTATCCTGATAGATCCAGGGTCTGCACTTAGTATTATGCCAAAGACAATGCTAGATGCATTGAAGATACCAGTGCATAGTCTTTCAACCACAATTACTACTATTCTGGGATTTAACCAAGGAAAGAGTGAACCTTTGGGCAAGATCCGCCTAAAACTCCAAATAGGCAATCTTCGCACAAAGGTGACCTTTTATATTATTGACAATCATGGTTGTTCTTACAATGCTCTCCTGGGAAGGCCATTCCTCCATGAACACAATGTTGTTCCATCAACTCTTCATCAATGCTTTAAATAAGTTGATGACAAAGGACAAGTTCACAAGGAAGTTGCGGACCTTTATCCTTTCAAGGGTGTTGAAGCTTATTGCAACGATGCTCGTATGTACAAGGATGAGTTTATGAAGGTGGTATTGGCTATGGATACTGAAGAAGATCAAAAAGCAGTAACTCAAGACACTCTTATCATACCTGTTAAGGGGCGAGTTTCTCATCCTCAATCTTCCAAGCCACTGGTTATTCACTTACCAGTTCAAAAGAAATCAGTTGATGCTGATGAAAATCAAAGGGAGCTCACCTCTTCTGAGCCACTTATTATCGACTTACGTCGTAATAAAGACAAAAAGCAGCTCATTCCTTCTGAGCCACTTGTTGTTGATCTAAATCGCAACAAGGAAAAAAGGGAGCTCACCTCTTCTGAGCCACTTGTTATCGACCTTCGTCGTAACAAACCTCCTCCACGTTCTTCTTCTCCCCCTCTTGTAATCAATTTGACCAAACCTGCTAAGGTTAAAGGTCCTGTTGTAAATACTGATGTACAAATCAATGAAAAAGCACCTACTTTCCAGTATATTAATGTTATTTATTATAATAAAAGTTATTTGGATATGTTAGACAGCTTCCAATCAATTACACTGGGAGTCGTACAATCTCTTCAGACAGAAGTCTCACTTGAAGATCCAGATGATTCTTACCGTATTCACCCTTCTTTGAAGAAAGGTGAAAGTCCAGCATTTTTATATAAAAGACCGGAAACAAAGATTAACTATACGGATGATAGCAAAGTTAACGATACGGGACGTCTCCAGTTCCATCGTTATAGTCAACAATCAAAAGACATCGTCCGAAAGATGGGTTACGACTTCAAGAGCGGCCTTAACTATGGTAAAGGTAGACGAACTCCCATTCATACAACAGTTTCAAATGGAAAATCATAAATGTATTATGGCTGGACCAAGAAAGGTCTTGGATATACTTCTCCTCCACTGTTATCCCCAGCGGCTTCTGAATCAGATAGTGAAGAACGTTCTAATTCTTCTGATTCCAGATCATGGGATTCCGATACCAGCATCGGTGAAGTCCATCGTATAATCGTATCTTCTAACATGGTCTCCGTTGAACTACCAGAAGGCTGTGATGAAGATGTTGAAGAAAGTCCAAAAACAGATCCTTCGGCTCAACATATGGATAACCAATGGGTACTCCGATTTGAACAAAGAGAACCTCCTACTGAAGATCAACTAATTCAAATTGATGTAGGAGAAAGAGAGTCACCTCGGCCAATCTTTATTAGCAAGAATCTTCCAGAAGCAGATAAGCAAGAGTTGATTCTTCTCATTAAAGAATACATAGACGTCTTTGCTTGGAGTTACGAAGACATGCCAGGTTTAGATCCCAAGATTGCTACTCACAAACTGAACATTCTTCCTAATGCTAAACCGGTCAAACAGCAACAAAGGCGATTTAAGCCTGAAATAATGGACGCAATTGATGATGAAGTCAAGAAGCTCATCGCTTGTGGCTTTATTCGAGAAGAGCAGCATCCTGATTGGGTAGCCAATGTCGTCCCAGTTTTGAAGAAAACTGAAAAAGTTCGAGTCTGCATCGACTTCCGAGATCTCAATGAAGCATGTCCGAAAGATGAATTTCCTCTTTCTATTACAGACGTTATGATTGATAATACTTGTGGGTTCGAAAGAATATCTTTTATGGATGGATTCTCCGGATATAATCAGATTAAAATGCATCCTGAAGATGAAAAGCATACATCTTTCCACACTCCTCGAGGAGTCTATTGTTATACAGTAATGCCATTTGGTCTTAAGAACGCTGGTGCAACTTATCAGCGAGCTATGAGTACCATTTTCAGAGAACATCTTCATAAAACAGTCGAATGCTACGTTGACGATATTGCTGTTAAAAGTCGTCTAAAAGAAGATCACATCCAAGATTTGAGAATAATATTTAATCTCATGCGTCAACATCAGCTCAAGATGAATCCCACCAAGTCATTCTTGGGTGTCTCTAGTGGCAAATTTCTCGGCTTCGTCATTACCTCTAAGGATATACACGTGGATCCCGAGAAGATCAAAGCCATCCAAGAGATGCGTCCTCCATGCAACCTAAAAGCGCTACGAGGATTCCAAGGTCGACTTGCGTACGTCAGGAGATTCATTTCGAACTTGTCTGGACGCTGCAGACCATTCACTCAACTAATGAAGAAGGGTGTATCTTTCGTTTGGACTAAAGAATGTCAACAAGCATTCGACGACATCAAATGATATCTCATGAACCCACCAGTCTTGGTGCCACCAATCTCAGGTATTTCATTCTTAATGTACGTCCGTGCTATGGACCATTCATTGGATGCTTTACTCGCTCAAAAGAATAAAAAAGGTCATAAACAAGCCATCTACTATCTCAGTCGTACTATGATTGGTGCTGAACACCGTTATAGTCCGATTGAAAAAGAATGTCTAGCCCTTATGTTCGCCGTTTAAAAGACAAGGCATTACATCATTGGTCAAACCATTCATGTCATATCCCGAGTCAATCCTCTTCGGGTACTGATGAAAAAGCCTAGTACGGTCAACTCTCGGCTGGCTACATGGGCCATTCTTCTAGCCCAATATGACATGGTGTATGTTCCTCAAAAGTCTGTCAAAGGTCAAGCGCTGGCAGATTTCTTGGCGGCTCATCCCGTACCAGAAATATCCAAGCTTTACGATAAAATTCCAGATGAGACGTTGGAAGTCAACATGATCTCTGAAGAATTTCCAACCTGGCGTCTATTCTTTGACGGAGCATCCAGAATCGGACCTAATGGTGCTATTGTAGCAGGAGTTGGAGTTGTCCTCGTTTCTCCAGATGGATCAACTATCCAAAGAGCTTACTCTCTAGATGAATCCTGTTCCAATAACGTAGAAGAGTACAATGCTCTACTCATCGGTCTTCAATTAGCCAAGTAATTGAATATCGAATATCTCGAAGTTTACGGCGACTCTAAGCTGGTTGTTAACCAGGTTAGAGGAACTTATGAAGTCCGCCATCAAGATCTGGTACCTTATCATGAAGCAGCGATCAGCATGGCTATATCATTCAAAGCTTTCTTCATTGAATATATACGTCGAGCATGCAATACTGAGGCAGTTGCTTTGGTCAATCTTGCAGCAGTCTTAGCCATTCCCATCAGAAAACAACAAGTGGTGGTTATCTCTAATCGAGAATTATTTTGTGTCGAAAATAATCGTAACATTGAGTTCAGTAATCTTGTTGAAATTAATGTTATCAATGAAGATTGGAGAACTCTTTTTATCGACTTCGTGGTTCACGACATATTCTTCGAAGATCCTAAGGAGGCTACAAGTATTCGACGATGATCTTTACGATTCTATTACAACCAAACCACTAAGACGCTCTATCAATGGACTTATGATGGTCTTCTTCTACGCTGTCTAGCTGGTGATGAAGCAAAATAGGTGTTACGTGAAGCTCACGACGGTGTCTGCGGAGCACATCAACCCGATCCTAAACTACAGGACTGCATCCGACGAATGGGTTACTACTGGCCCTCTATGGTATCAGATGCCATAGAATATGCAAGGAAATACCGAGCCTGTCAAATCTAGGCAGATTTTATTCATCAACCTTTAGAATTTCTACATCCGATAGCCGTTTCCTGGCCTTTCGAAGCTTGGGGCATGGATGTTATAGGTCCTATTAATCCTCCTTCTTCTAGAGGACATCGATTCATATTGGCAATAACAGACTATTTCTCCAAGTGGACTGAAGCTATTCCTCTTGCTGAAGTCAAGACCAGTAGCGTTATCAACTTTCTCAAACACCATGTCATCTACAGATTCGGTGTACCTCAAAGGATCATTCATGACAATGGACCTCTATTCATCAGCCAGAAATTCACCAGATTCTGCGATGATCATCGGATTGACAACGTCGCCTCGACTGCCTACAATCCTGCTGCTAATGGTTTAGCTGAAGCCTTCAACAAAACTATTATCAAGCTCATCAAAAAATTTGTATCCACTAACAAACGGAATTGGAGTGAAAAGCTTGGCGAATGTCTATGGGCCTACCGAACTATGGTCCGCAACCCTACAGATTTTACACCTTTTTCTTTGGTATATAGCTGTGAAGCAGTTCTTCCTCTGGAACTTCAAATTCTTTCTTTAAGGATTGCCATTGCTAACGAGCTCACTACAGAGAACAATGATCTTCTTCGACTTCAAGAATTAGAGGCACTTGATGAGAAGCGGTTAATAGCTCAGCAACATATTGAGTTATACCAAGCCCGCATCTCGAAGACTTTCAACCTCAAAGTTAAAGTTATAGCCTTTCAACAAGGAGAACTTGTTCTAACAGTCAGACGTCCTATGACTATGACTCACATGAGCAAAGGCAAATTCGACGCAAAGTGGGAAGGTCCCTATGTTGTAAGCAAAGTCTTCTCAAATGGAGCTTATCAACTCTCAGAGCTCGACGGTCAAATTGCAATGATGCCTATCAATGGCAAATTTCTTAAAAAGTACTATGTATAAATGTAAATGCTTGTAAATTATCAGACAGAATCAAGTTCATAAATAAAATTCAAATTTTATTATATGATAGTACATATTAAAGGTCACTATCATCTTTTTCTACATTGGGACGAGGGCCACTGCCGTCCTTCTCAAAAATACGGTCAGCAAAAGAGCCGAGAACCTCCTTGCTGGATCCCACAAGAAACTTGCAGGCGGCCATCCTCATGGCTTCTTCTTCTTTAGTCTTTCCTGGTTCGAGCAGGAAGTCCAAAATGTCCTGTGGTGGCTGGGGTGCAGACGAACCTTCGCCTGCTTCTGCTTCCTTTGGCTGAACTGGATCGGCAGGGTGTTCTTCAATACCCTTCTGAACCTTCGAGACAGTCTCAACCTTCTTAGATGCTTCTCCGGAAGACATTTTTATGTTGAAGAGTAGAAGTGTTCGTTCCTGTCAGATTTCTACTATATTTATAGACAGAAGTTCCTCAATTAATGAAGCATTACATTCATCCGACGGTTCATCCGTTCATTAATACCTGACGGTTCATCCGTTCATTTATCACATTCATCCAACGGCTCATCCATTCATTAAATGCTTGACGGTTCATTCGTTCATTAAATGCTTGATGGTTCATCCGTTCATTTATAACACTCATCCGACGGTTCGTCCATTCGTTAATATCTGACGGTTCATCCGTTCATCTATTTTGACGGTTAACCCGTTCATTTATTATCATTTGACGGTTAACTCGTTCATTTTACCATCATTTGACGATTTACCCGTTCTTTCATCATTACTTGATGGTATTCCCGTTTATTCATTTTAATATACATTGACGATTCATCATCGTTCATCTTCTACATCAGCAACTTGTCGTTTTCGATTAAGTTGTCAATAAATATATCATATCTATCTATTATTTATATCTGAATAAGATATGCAATAAATAATGGAGCCACAACAAAATGTCCTTTATATCAAAAAAATGAGACATTACAAAAATGCAGCTACAGCAACAAAACCCAAATACAAAATCAAAAAGGAGGGACAATCAGATTGTCAATTTGCTGCTTCAATGTCTGCAGCTCTTCTTCGTGTGTTGACGCTACTATCTTTCTTGCCTCCTCCATCCCGCTTTCTTCATCAAAAATGGGCATATCTACTGTCCTGCGAGTGATCTCTTCACCATGAGTGGTCTCATACTCATTCCTTTCTTCAATCAATGCATTAAATTGTTCAATTACCAGTTGGTGATTAGCAGTTTCTTCTTCAAACTCTTGTTGGAGGCGAGTAATTTCAGCCTTCAGCTCAGCAAGTCGCCGTCCTTTGTTTTCAGCCACTAGAGTAATTGATTCTATTTTAAAATTATATTCAGCTGATTTTGCTGAATGAGCTTCTAACAGATTTTGAAGATTTAACCTTTCCATATCAGCAGCTTGAGCTAGCCGCTCAAATTCAGCTTGTACTAAAGAGTCTACATCTTTCTTCTTGAGTTCTTTATACTTCTTGATGGAGACTTCTAATTCATCCAGTATATGTTCAAGGAGAGTGGCCTGAGCTTCGTCTCCTTGGTCTCTTATGGCTCTTATCAAAAGAAGTGGGCTTCCTAACCATAATGAAGTCGGCCCTTCTTTCTCTATCATTTACGGATGAGAGATCCCAGCGACTCAAAGAAATATCGGGTAAATGACTGGACCACTTGCTGATTGATGGCCAGAGTTCCAGGAGTCGCTGCTACTCCTGATGAAGACGGGGTAATAGGTAGGTGCTCGATTCTTGAGGTTGGACAATAGGCTCTTTAAATAAGGGAGCCAGAGTAGAGCTGGTTGCTCCTCCTGCTTGATCTTCTACAAAAGTAAAATTGTTATTTTACTAATTGATTATGATGAACAAAAAAAATCAAATTAAGAGCAATGTTACCTTGGTTTGGTCTAACAACGAGTTCATTCCTTACTGGAATGGAATACCGTTGAACAGAAGTAGCCTCAGCTGCAACAGCCTGGCTACTGCCCGCCTCAGAACCACAAGATAAATGATGACTATGCTAATAACCACCGTTGGTATAGGCACCATAATCAGGTCCGTTGGAGGTGTTGGCAAAGTCTCAAGATCTGCAAATGAAGATATTAGTTATCAGTTCATTTTAAAAAAAGAAGAAAGATTGTTAAATCTCGTTTTATACCTTGAGGGTCGGTGGTGGGATTTTTTTTTAGCACACCTTCGTCGGCTACTTCTTCAGGAGATATTTCTATCTCAACATCGACAGCTTTTTGCAGATGCCTCCACTTCAATATCCTTTTTAGGATTTGAAATATCATCGACAGTATCAAGAGAATTGTGTTCTTTATTATCCTTTTTAGGATCTTATAAATACTCATCAACATTTTCGGATGAAGAACCTTCCTCGTCTTCTTCTTTTCTTCTTCTTCTACTGCTGCATTTCCATGCTAGTGGCAGCCTGATCTTCTGCAAGCTATAACTGCAATCCTCCAGAGCTGCAATCATTTCACGGTCTTCGTCCTCACGAAGAGTCCTGGGAGTAGGAGGAGGTTGAGTAACATCTGCAATAGGAGAATGAGGTCGTGCAACACTTTGTTCTTCTCTAAGATATATTCTCTAGGCTTTTCAATTCTTGGGGCAAAATCTCCCCTCTGTTCATTCCTCGAGAGTTTTGCTCCCTGATTCAGAAGCAGGTGTGGGAGATGCCATTAGAAATCCTGCAGCAGCATCTACTGAAGTCAGGAGTTGTCTAGAAGAAGACTCTTCCAAGACTCTTCTGGTGACTACTCTTTTCTTTCTGTGTAGAGGTCTAACAGGACTCTCTACATTTTCCGGCCCTGCTTCCTTTTGCACGGAAGTTGGTGTAGTGGCAACTTCTTGATGTGTCTCGGCCAATTGCCGGGATTGAGATTTGGTAGTCACCTTTTCAGAAGAAACATCAAGAATCAATTTCTTCTTCGCCACAGGAGCAGGAGGCTCCTCTCTTCTTCTTTTCTTCGCAGGAGATTTACCCACCTTCCGAGAAATACGAAGTGGTGCATTTACTTCTTGGGGGAATACAATATCCCTTGTAGTCTCCAGAGGGCATCTGCCGGTTCCTGCGCCTCCTCATTTATAGGGATCGATGGAGCAATTCTCCCTCTTCTCAATCTTGTTGCAGTGGCAAAACTATCTGCGAGATTGAAATTCTCGGCAAAAGTATTCGCTGATGTGTAAAACACGGAGTATGTAAAAAGCATTCGAGGACCCTGAGGAGTAGTCCTTGCTGGCATGGAGAAAGTGGCTTTTGTATCATGGGCATTGTAATAAGCCCAAGCCCTAGCTCCGTCTATCAGATAACCTTGCCTTGGAGGCAGGTAATTGCGTTCCCTACATGGAACTGATCATACCTAAACTGTCGAGCAAAA
>JANAVB010040695.1:0-19217 GCA_029216955.1 Iris pallida
TTGAGCAAAGCTGGAACAATTTAGCCTGGCAATAATAAAAAATTTAGCAACTAACCAGCGACGGATTAGCGACAGAAGTCTAAAAAATTTGCAAGTTAGCGACTGACTACTGACTAATTAGCGACAAAAATCTGGAAATATATTCGGGTTAGCGACGGATATTTCTGTCGCTAACTTTCTGTTTGACACCAAAAGCGTATCAGACTAGTCAGCGACGAAAATTTCCATCGCCGAGCTTCTGAAAATTTTGGTATTTTGGCTCACTAAAAAATATTTGTAATCCGTCGCTAATGTGTCGCTACGTTTGCCGACGTTTATAGTTCATTGCTAATTCATCGCTAAATTTAGTTGGTGATTCCGTCGGTAATCCGTCGCTTTAGCGACGAATTATCGATGTATTTGTTATAGCGACGTCATGTTTATCGACGTCCAGTTTTCGTCGGTAATCCGTCGGTAAACATATTTAGCGACAAAAAAATATGTATGTAGCGACGGAAACGTCCGTCGCTAAATACCAATATTTTTGTAGTACTAAGGCAAGAGAACTCATAGAGATAATCGTTTGTATCATAAAATTGCTCAAACTTTGCATTCTCAAATTCACCGCCATGATCACTTCGAATACGAGTGATCATGAATCCTTTTTCATTTCGAACTTTCTTGCAAAAGGAGACGAATTCAGACAATACATCATTTTTGCGTGCAAAAAATATACCCACATGTATCTAGAAAAATCATCTACTGTTACAAATGCACATAACTTACCACCTAGGCTAGAAATTCTACTAGGTCCAAATAAATCTATATACAATAATTGTAGAGGTCTAGTGGTACTGACAGCGTTCTTGGATTTAAATGGGGATCGGATAGCTTTGTTCTTTTTGCATTCACTGCATATCGTATCCTTCTTGAAGGTGATGTCCGGTAAGCCTCGTACCAACTTATTCATGGATAGTCTTGAAATTGTGTCCATGTTTGTATGACCGAGTCTCATATGCCAAAGTTGATTCTCATCATTCTTGGCGATTAAGCATCTACCTGCTTTGTTAGCATCTTCCAACAGATAGAAAACATATATATTGTCTTCCCTAATACCTTCAAAGATAGTACTACCAGTTGAACTATCAATTATAGTACATTTGTCTTTGACAAAGTTAATACCATAACCACGGTCAGCTAAATGGCTTATGTTGAGTAGGTTATGTTTTAACTCAGTTACTAGACAGACATCTTTAATCACAGGATAGGGAGCCTTACCAATATTCACTACAAGAAATATGGGTTTCCGTGACAAGTAATTTGTGACAAGTGTCAAACTTGTCACTAAAAAGGATATTTTTGTGACAAATAATTTTTGTTGTCACTCATAATTTGATTCTGTGACAACTGTTTTTTTTTTGTCACACAATTAAATCATTTAATGACCATGTTTTTATTGGTCGTCACTTAATGTTGTCACTGAAATAAATTAAAATTTTAGACTTATGTCAAATACAACTTATGTGTGATAAGTGAAAATACTTGTCACTTAAAGGATTTTTTATAGTTACAAGAAAATATTATTGTCACATAAAAGTATTAGCCACAAGATTAAAATTTTATTCTTATCACTTAAAAGTTTTTTTTAGTTACCAAATAATTGTTTGTCACACAAAAGTATTAGTCACAAATAAGATATTTATTTCTTGTAACAAAAACTGCTGTTTAACATCAAAATCCATGTAACCAAACAATAAATTTTTGATTCAACGGATTAAAACTGTTAATTAACATCAAAATTCTGATAAAAATTTTGGCTCCCAAATTTACTAAAAAATTTGGCTCCCGAATTTTAATAAAAACCCGCGCATACTGTCCTTTTCTCAAAGAGCAATACTACAGTTACAACCAAACATTTACAACCTTCTTACAACCACTCACCCATTTTCTGACATGTGGGCCAGGTGGTGGCCTGGCCCACATGTTAGCAAATGGGTGTAAGTTGTAAGAAGGTTGTAAAAGTTTGGTTGTAAACCAAACATTTCCCTTTCTCAAAGCCTCTCTAAAAATCTCATATCCTTCTCAACCTTCTTCTTAAAAAAAATTCTCCCTTCCCATGGGATCCGGCTTACAGGTCTGCTCCCCTCCGGCTCTCCAAATATCATGGGCAGCAATGCCCTCTCCGGGGGCCTCCCCACCCTGTGCGGGCTACGAAGGTCTGCTCCCCCCCGGCTCTCCAAATATCATGGGCATCAATGCCCTCTCCGGGGGCCTCCCCACCCTGTACGGGCTACGGCACCTTCGGGTCGTCTCCTTGACGCGGAAGCGGTTCTCGGGTCCCGTCCCGGTCGACTGCCTAGCAAAATCTGACGTTCATATTGATAGGATCGTAAGTAATTAATTCTTCATTAAATTATTTTTTGAGATTAATAGGATTTGTTTGATTTGGTATGTTCTTGTGATTTGATTGTGAGACAAACTAAGGTTAATTTTGGGGGTTTTCCATGCAAAATTGTGTTTTTGTGAGAGAAATTATAATCAAATTTAGGGTTTGGAACCTTAATAGCATAGTTCATCTGACCTTCAACGTCACATCTGATCTTCAAGCTCCCTAGGTTGTTTTTTGAAACAATTTAGGCGAAGCTTGGAATTTTGAATCGAAATTTACTTTCTTCTTTTAGCTGTTCATTTTTTAGGGCATGTATTTCCTGATTTGTTTTTTTTAGGTGGACATCCTAGAATTTATAATTTAATGGATGCCATATCGGTGATTGTCTGATGCAGTGATCAAATCGTTGCAATTGCTCTGCGTTTGTACTTGCCTTCGGATCGACAAGTCCCACAAACGAATTGAACCTGTATGCTTCTGTTTCCATTTCTTTTACATTTCATTTAGTTTTTACTAAGTTTATGCTACAGCAGGTTTACATCCTTAGCATTATTTGATTTTGTTGCATGTCAATTTCTGCAGACATGCTGCTTGTAACATTGACAATCTCTCTCTATACCTCTTTTAATTGCTTGATCATCCTAAATTTCTAGTAAGAATAATTAAAATTGTATAAGATGTTAGGATTAGGTCTCCTTTCTCTCAACTCCCTACCCAAATCAAATGAATTATATTTTTATCCAGATGCACGATATGAGCAAAATGTATATTCACTAGGGAATTGTGTGGGTTTGGGCTTCTGTTGTTGTCATGCTCATTTTCGTACCCGTACAGTACGTGATGGAGGTGTTTTTATTATTTAGACATAAGAAGTGGTTGCGGTAAAAACCTAATTATTTCGTGCTACTCTTTGGATCCCTTCACATGTCAACGGCCATATCGATGCCCCGGTATATATATATCCCGGGCATCGATATTGTGATTGTACAGGAGCTCATAGTTCATTTGCCTGGCTGCAGATTATATATATACATAAGGAAGAACATGAGTAAAGGACTACTCATGTTCTTCCTCATGTATATATATAAGGATCGGAGTTCAAACAGAACCCAATAAGGGGTTTTAAATCGAAGCCAAACAGCTCAAGTCAGTGTGCATTTTCGCAACGGAGTTTGTGTGTCAAGAGTAAACATGTGCAGAACCATGAATGGCTTTTCTCAATACATTGAAGTTCCATGTCAAAATGTTAAAAAAAAGAAAGAAATTGTCAATTGTGAATGAATTTTTAATACGATAAAGCTTTCTGTTTCAAATGCAAAAATAAAGTATAAATTTGTGAATGTCTTTCTTAGTATACAAGAATGCTTTCAGTGTCACTAGCTATCAAAAGTAAAAATGTGGAAATTGGGAATGTTTTTCTTAATATTTAACAATACAATCATGATATTATGCAGCTCTTACTTATTTGCATTTTATTGTTTTCTCTATTAGGCTTATTTTTTCCCATTCGGATCTGGATAGTCTTGGTGTTTGATTTTATCCTAAACCGGTCCATCATCATCAGATCTGTAGAGCAAGCACAAAGGATGTGATTGCCAATATGAATGAATTTCAGGGGCATTATTGTCCAGTTTAACCACCAAATTACCTAACTCATGAAGGGAGTCCCTTTGTATCCTGGTTTATCTTTGTTCTCCAAAAATTGATGATACTAGCATATATATCATTGTGTATTATATGAGTCATGCACTTATTATTTAGATTCTTTGTATCAATAAATATTGACAAGGGGAAGGAAACAAGATGATGTCAAGTCATCTGGTTAAGAATGGTTGTTGAAGAGAGCTAATGCTCTCTGAGCTAGCAAATCAAACTAACTGCTTAGATGGTGAACTGGGTGGGGGTACTTCATCCATGTGTTGGTTCCATAAGTACAATTAGATACTACCTATTTAATAATTTCTATTAATTAGCTGATACTCATTAAGTGACTGATACTCACTGATAGTACCTATATAAGAATTCTATGAATTTGATGGTTAGCTGACCTATAATCACTGATACTACCTATTTACTACCTGATACGAAATTGGATTTGGGTTAATATGTTACACTTGATATTAAACTGCAGGTTCCTAACTTTGAATTTTTTTGACTATATATATATATATATATATATATATATATATATATATATATATATTTTATTTTTTATTTTTTTTATTTTATATATATATATATATATATATATATATATTATTCAAACAGAGGTTATTAGATTTAACACAATGAAAAAGTTTGGTGCTGCAGAAATTTACATAAGCACACACAAGCACACACATATACATCATCAATGTAGAACACATTCTGCTCAAAACCATCATCATCAACATAAGATTACCAACAGACATATGTATGATAAAAATCTATGGAAGTAGTGACCGCTATTTCGTTGATAACAGACCTATACTCTTCAATGCATTTGGTACAGGACAGAAGCAGTTCCCAAGTTCAACACCGAGTGTCAGCCTTCACAGGGCCGATTGCTCAACCAAACAAACCTCCAAGAAACAATTGAAGATGACTCCAGAAAAGGGGGTTAACTGCTTAATTTCTGGAAGAATTCTGAAGGCACTGTTTGAGGGCAGTATAGCTTGGCTACAAATTTGTACTTGTGCTGGCTGTATTTTTCCCTAATCGCAGGTAAGTTATTGCCATGGCTATTACCGAAAAGGTGAAGTAGAGCCTTCACACAGTCTTGCAACTCAGAGGGCTTATATAGCGTGTAATGACCCAATGTAGCATTCCAAGGATGCTTGGATGGTTGAAGCATGAACTTCACGAGAAAAATAGCAGCAGCAGCTACTAGTGATGGGGAGTAACAGAGCATAGTGTACTCGAGAAGTGATAGCTCTGCAAGATAGCTTGCAAGGAACTCAAGTTGTAACTGTGGAACCGCATCACATCCCTGAGCAACACGGACAAATCTCCTCAAAAAACACTTGGTTGTTGGGGCAGTTATTTCAAACCTCAAGAACTTCAAGACGACATCTTCCATTTGCAAGACCTCATCCTTGAAGTATGTGTTGTCTGTTATGTAACAGAACTCTTCAACCCGTGGAGCACATATCTCTTCATATTTCGAAGCTATCAGCATGCAAGCAACCCCCAGTAGTTGTAGTCTTTGGCGGTTTATCTCATTACCAGAAAGATAACGATCGATGTAATTTACAGTTAGATATAGTGTATCAGGCACAAGTCTGTATTCTTCCGCAACTTCTACAAGCCAGTCTATCAGAATTGATCGCATGCTTGGATTTATGTCCTTCTGAACCCTCTCCATGAAGTCAGTAGAAGGCCTCTTCTTGGTCTCAGTTGTGCGCAAGTGGTTGTAAATGTCACAAGCAAGTGTTGCACACAATTGTGGATCCTTGTGATTATTATCAACATCAAAAATGCCATCAGTTATTTCTATAGCAACAGGATAATCTTGTTTGCATGTGCATCCTACTGCATCTGAGTGCTCAGAGATGTGGAGATTGTTGATCGCTCTCCTCTCCAGAGAAGCCACTACTGAAGACTCCCCATTGTCTATATACTCAAAGTCGGGGCTTTTCATTGAATCAGAGGTAGACATACTTTCATCCAAAGAAACAGATTCATCAGATAGTGTTGGTGATGTTCTCGAGAGCGGCCCTCTTCTTGGCAGCCTCCGGCGCCGGCACCTTCCCCTTTCCTATCCCCGGCAGCAAGTTCCCCGCCGCCGCCGGCCGCTTCGCCAGCGCCGACGCGGAGCCGGTCGACGACCGACGAGTCGACATCTCCACCGAAACCCTAAGGTGAGGACCAAGAAATCTTAATCCTATATATATATATATATATATATATATATATATATATATATATTAGCATTGTCCAAAATATTAGTGCAGTTTATAGAAAATTATTACTTCGTTTTAGATATCATAAAGCACATTGAAGCTGGAGAAGTTTTATCTACAGATACGTGACAGAAATCATTTAAGAAAATAACCTGAATTGCAACAGATGGACTGAGAACAGTGTGTAAGAAAATCATAATATCTCAAGAAAAACATTAAAAATCATAATATCTCAATGTTATATGTGTCAACTTTTATGTAAGTAATGTTGTAAATCAATCAATGAAGGATGTCCGAAAGGATTGCAATCTCATAAGGGATATTGCATTGCGCAAAGTGTCCCATATTTATGAGTGGTCCAAGTCAAAATAGAGGAAGCAACTGAAATACAGACATTGAGGCTGTTAGGTTGCATTTGTTATGTGTATTGGAACATGCTTAATTTGCAGTCTATATTGCATGGACATGCCAAAAATGGAGGGCATGTCCTCGTCCATACGTATGCATTACGGATTCTGCCTGGACAGGGCCAGATTTGGTCCAAATCTGATTCGGACTCAGAATTTTTAAATGTGTGTTTTGGTGCAAGTTTGAACTAAAGCCAGCCTGGTTAACTTTGTTTTCCTCTCTCTTCAGTTTGGTCCAAATCCGATTCAGGCTCATATTTTTTAAATGTGTGTTTCAGTTCAAGTTTGAACTAAAACCGACCTGATTAACTGTCTTCCTCTCCCTTCGGTTTTGTTTCCTTAAAAGTGTCACTACCTTCACTTTAACCGTCTGTTTCCATGTAAGATGAATGGTTTAAAGAGTGGACATACCCACTTATCATCTAGTCTGATGCCATGACTGCACGGTTTATTCTTAACCAATTTAAAACCTTAAGACAACATTAGTTTTATTATGAACTACACATCATTAATTATGTGCTTGTCCTGAAGATTATACATGGTTTAAGGTTTTGACAATTTTTATTTCAGATATAAACAAGAAGAACTCAAGCATCAAGTGTGGGAGAGGCATCAGAGAGCAAAACTGGAAGCAAAGTTGAGGAAATTTTAGGTATATTAGCTCATTGCTTTTAATTTGATTTGGAAGTGCTTGTCAAAAGCGCTAATGAATATTGCTCGGCCATCAATTGAACTTGACACACCACTTACTAATTCTGAAACGAGAATGTAAGTAGAGTTTTGAAGGATGGTTGCCTCCCGAAAAAGTATTCATATGTTACGTTTGTGAACCTGAAGGAACATAGATAGCAAAACTGCTATATATCATACCACATTGTTCCTGAAAATGGTGCTAACAAGACAAATTACATTAACAGTTGTACACAAGTGTATTTTCTGCTCACACATTGCACCTAGTCTCTAGATGCATATTCTACCATTTAGTAACTTGCCTATACAATCAGGATACTCCTCATACACATCCAGATGTTACACCCAATGCATATTCTTATTCATGTCCGCCTCTGTGTTTACCTACCAACCAATGTTTCAAATTAAACTGTTGATGTCTTTACAATGTCAAAATCAAGTAAAACCGATCTAAGGCTAAGACATGGGAACTAAAACTCCACCAATAATGATGTTTGTGTAAGTTACTCTAATCAGTGTTGCAGGGGTACAATTCTTGGTTACACAGATACTTAAGGCACAGATTCTACACTCACCCATAAGTATATTACCTCTCCTAATTCCTGCATACACAGGAAAACACTTTCGAACCTGTCACACTTAGGTAAGTGATGTTATCCCCCCTTAACACTTGAGCACCACAACACAAAAGCTCGAACACACAGGTTCCATTCTTGTTTCCAAGTGTATCAGTCTGCCACTGATACCAACGCCCGATACACCCATGAAAGCACCAAAACAGTAAGGTGATTCCTTACTAAAGTCCCTTGTACACACGCTGATCAACACCATACCCTGTCACCTGTGCCTTCATGTGTAACATCAAATTTCACACACACAGACCTTACAGGTACTGGCTTGATCTCCCAACAGTCCAAGGGACACACACTGGTTTCCAGGTTTGTTCCCCCTAATAATTTCCTGTTCATATCTGAGCATACACTAGTGACATAACCCAGTAACAATCAATATTTTTTTTTTCATCGCATCTGAAAATAAATAACGAAATTTTCAGTTATTGGAACATGAAGTTTGGAGTTTAGGATAATGCATAGTGATGCTTGCAACAATACATGAAAAAGCTGAGGTTGAGGAACATACAAAGGTATTAGTGGATCAGGATTTGTCCCTACAAATTCATTAACCCTGCCAAAATATCATTGTAAATCATTTCGATATAGCAGATATAATGAACCCATCATTAATCAAAAGGCTCTATAGGTCTGTACATGGAAGGAAATAAAATGTGGTTCTGTTTCATTACCTATTCCTTCTATTACCAATTTATCCATCACATCTATTGAGAGATCATCCATGTGTGCAAATTCATCCATTTCTGGAAGCAAATAAAATGTGTTCCCATTCCTGGTTCTTTTAATTGGAAGGCAAGTAACAATATCGATGCTACATGATATTGTGATACTCCTCTAGTTAATGTTCTTATTAATTTTCTTCCCGTCTCTACTGTCTCTCTTGGAGTCGATCTTTTTAATGTTAATGCACTTTGTCTCCTCTAAGCATCATCTAAAAGTCTTCTTTTGAGATAGTTTCATATCCTAACTCAGGTATATCCTTATACTCTGCTGGAAGGTCTGGAATTAAAAGATTGACAGTTGATATTCTGCTTTCCATATCAGTATTTACTTTTTTCACTTGGATGATTTCTGGAGGCAAGATTCCACTTTAAGCAGGTTTCTTCCTTTCTTTTCCTTCTTCCTCTGTTTCAGCTCTACAAGAATCTCTTAGTATTCGAAAATTTGCTAAAGGATCTGTTGCCATAGTTAGCGAATGATTAAAGATCGGGATTCGAGAAAGCATAAGCAGCACGTGATTGAGGCTTTATATGGACTGATCTCAGGACCGTATGGTTACATCCATTGAACAGCACGTGATTAATGCTTTATAAGTTATGCTAATTTTATTTCTGGTGTCATTATGTAGATGTTATTAAAATTCAAATAAAATGAAATTTATACCCAAGTAATATCCAAATCTTTCTTTTTTGTGTAAAAGCCTACTAATTTCCGTGGTTACTCCTTCAACCTTAGAATACCAAGTATCTGCTGCACTTATTGCTTGAGTTGGAACTTTATTGTTCATTTGGCTAATACTCAATATCCATCCTGCAGATTATGGACTTCCAACCTGGAGAGTATCTTAATGTGAAGGTTTGTTGCCTAGTTGTCTATTAATATGCTAAGCCAGGAGATTACCAAAATGGTGTTTTTTAATCTTATTGTTGATTACTTTATGAAATACCAAAAAGTCGACAAAGATTCTAATACAGGGCTCTTTCTTGTATTAATTCAATTCCAACATTTTTAACTGTAACTTATATTTGTACTTTTTTGGCAGGAGGATCATTATAATCAGAATGGTCTGCTTTTTTTAGAGGGGCAGGGAATATATCGCTTGGGTGATAGTTGGTAAGGACCTGATTTGTCACGAACAGACGCATAAAACTCGTACATACGTATAGCTTCCGAATTGTACCGCTGCATATTTTCGTTGCAAAATGGGTGTTCAGAAATCGATGATGTCTTCATGAAAATCCATTTTGAACATGATTCTATAAAGAATGGATGTCATGTCTGGCATTCGAGTTGAGAAACATTTATATCGTTCATGTATGCTTTGTAAAGCACATTGTTCCCGTTAAAAATAAAGAGAATACTGACTCATCGCACATACCTAGTAGTTGTGTGCGTGATAGGTGCCGCCATATGGCTGTCTGAAATAGGTTATAGTTGCTTTCGATATAGTCTTGCAGTTTTCCTAACATTTCTGTTTTACTTGCAGGTACCTAGTCCAAGCTGGCGATGCCATTTGGATGGCAACGTTCGTCCCACGGTGGTACGACCTCTATCCGACAATAAAGAGATTCCCGGGACACGATTGAGGGGGAGTTCTGCGACTGATAGACGGAGGGGTTCGAGGAGTCCTTTATTGGGGTGCCTGGTCCGAGGACTACAAGCACAAGAACAGTTTCATTTCGTATGCCAACAGTGACCTCTACGAGGGGGACATAGTAGCACAACTTGCAGTATTGGCACGATAGGTACATTATTGACTTCTTTAATAATCTATTTTTATTGCACGTCGCGATGGAATTTATAGTTTAGACGACGGTGAGGATGATACATTGAGTTTATTGAATGGAAAAAAAGAATAAGTTAGGGTCTTTCTTTGATATTTACTTGAGAGTATATTCAGAGGTAGTTTTAAATATTTGCAGTATAGAACTTCTTACTGGCTACTAGGTGTTTGATGAAATATTGATGTGAAATTTTGTTTAGGTTCTCATTGTCTATTGTGTGTGGATTAGGGTTGGGGATATGGCTATCAAAGAGCAGTTTACGAAGTTTGATGAAGTCTTTGAGCCAGGGTGCCACTTCATTCCTTAGTTCTTTTTTTTCAAGGATAAGCATGGATTCAGATATGACAGAGGTAGCAGTATGTTTTATTATTTCGACCATTTTTTAGTTCAGTTTTTTTAGTTCTGAAAGAGTGATTCGAATTGCAAAGTTTTTTTGGTTATTATTTGGTAAATAAGTGATAATCATTGCTTGATAATTAGGTTGTCGTAATCTTCAGTTTAGTTGATCATGATGTGACCCATGTAGATTTGCCCTATAGGTCTTGTCCTACGAATATATGTAGATGATAATTGATTCTACTTAGCTTCTTATTGTTTAATATTTTATGGTCATATTTATTTGTATGCTGCCAAAGGAAGTTTAGTTTATACTTTATACTTGATTATATATTTGTATGAGTGTTGCAGGCTAGCTGTTTACTCATACCACATGCTTTTGGATGAAAATCTCTGATTATAGTTTTCAGTTTCCATGTTTTGTCAGAATTTAGCAAATAATTATATGAGGTGATGAGCCTTCTGCTTTTAGTTTTGATCACTCTTAACACATGGGACAAATATGCTTAAGGAAGATATATAAGATACAACATCATAAAATAATTACAAAAATATTGTTCTACACGGCTGGACGTTTTGAGGATCTGTGTGCAGAAGTTGTAGATGTCGATTCTATTATGTCCATCTTTTCCATCCATATGAAACATTCAGCTCTTCTCTGATTGTCAAAATACTGTGATCTTCATTGGACTGTAGGTTTTGATGATCCACATACAACATTTGAAGATGTCGACAGACTTAAACTAATCAGGTTACCTTTTCCATTTGTATGAAACAATCTACTCTTCTGATAATCATGGTCTGTAGATTACAAAATCTTATGTTATGCATAGGCATATAGGTTTTGAGGATCCATATACAGAAATTTTTGATGTCAGCTCTATTTAGATTACCTTTTCCATTCAAATGAAATATTCAGCTATGCTCTGATAGTAATGGTGCTGTAGGTTTCACATATGGTTGGATTTTGGAACAATAACACTTATATGATCTGATGTAAATATAGGATGCACATGTTATTGACTTGATGCAAGATGGTAATCCTGATATACTCTGTCCAAAACTCTGTTTTGGACTTAATATTATATTTTCACTTTTCAACCAAATTAGCTAATACCTTGCCTTGATATTCAATCTTTGAATAGCAACTCATTCATGTCATCTACGACAGGTGTCGATCAGATGCACCTTCTGATGACATAAATAGATATAATACGCACAAACTTGCAAAAGAACGTGCAGTAGTAGGAGATCCTACAACAATATAGTATACCTTCTGATGCTTACTCTACAAGACTTTTAGAAAGTTGTTTCTATTAGGATATCCGACAACAATATAGTATACCTTCAATCTCCCCTCAACCTCAGCATCTGCCATTCCCTCAAAACATCTCTTCCAGTTGCTTAAAGCCTCGGGTAAACGGGCTCATCCTGGCTCTGTTGAAGACTTCAGTCATATACCTGTAGTGCAATTTCAAAACTTTTAACAATAATGACAAGTAATATGTATACATAGGCAAAAGTAACACATTTTGGCCCATTGTAGTATGATGTCTAGATTTGAAGGTATAATGTTTTTAGAAGATTGAGCACAACACACTGTATTGGTAGCATGATGTCTAGATGTCATGAATAAAGATTGATTTTACCAGCTGAGGATCCCTCAAGTAAGGACTGGCTGAGGATCCCTCAAGGTTGTATGACATGAATGATCAAGTTTTATTAACAATTTTTTTTGTATATATATATACTTACGTAACATTCTAAACATTACCTTTATTAATTTATGCAGGTCATTAAAGATTGATCATCACCGAGACAGGAGCTGTATATGCAATTGATCATCAATTTATATTTATAGATTACTCTAGGTTTTATGTACCAGCTAGTTTGGATACTCTTTATTTTTTAAGTACTAAATATTACTTCTCTTTATGTTATATGTACTGAATTTTGAGCAGCAATATAATTATTTTTGAGGATTGATATAATTAATTTTCATGTTGTTGGTGTCTATAATTACTTTGAGTTAGTCGCCTATATAAATGCCTTTTAGAATGTACGAATGTTAGTTCTGGTTTATATTGGAAAGTCGATGGGGGGTTCTTGGAAGATGAGCACAATCATGCAAACCCTCTTCTACAAAAATTGTGTGATATTGTATTGTGTTTCAATTTATAATGACTATGACAAAAAAAATACTCGTGACAATATTGATTTATCACCAAACATATAAAGTGTACACTACAGTGACAACATTTACCTTCACTAAACATATCCGTATACAGTGACAACAATAAACGTGTTACTGCAAGTGTTACAATGATGACATGTACTTGTCACTAAACATATTTGTTTATTGTGACAACAATAAAAGTGTTACTAAAATTATTTTGTGACATCAAATGTCGTCACAGAAATAATTTTTGTTTTTTCGTCAAAAAAAATATATTTATTTTTAATTACAATAAAATGCTATTGTGACAATACCGTGCGTCACTTATAATACTTTTAGTGACGCATTTGTTGTCACAGAAAGTATACTATTACTGACAACATATTCTTGTCACAGTAGAGAACTTTTTGTGACAACGACGTTTGGTCGTCACTTATACTTTAAGCTACGGAGGTATATGCTACAAAAATAAGTCGTCACTGGACTCGTCACAGAAGATGTATTGTGACGAGTTTTATAACTTCTGTGACAACTGTACATGTCACATAAACCATATTTTCTTGTAGTGATTGTTGCTACCTACTATATACCCTTTAAGATTATTACCGAAGGAGACGTATCCTTCTTTCTTCTTCGACAGTGTTACAAATAATGAAGCGTCACCGATCATGTACCGTGAGCAACCGCTGTCGAGGATCCATTTGCTTCTAGCATGCGTAGGGTGTTCCACCAACAAGAGAATTTGAAGATAAAACTTTTGGTACCCATTTTTTGTAGGGTCCTGAAATGTTAGTCTTTGGTATCCATGCACATAATTTTAAAGCAACTAGCTTTCTTACTCTACATGTAGGAGAGATATGACCAATGGTGTCACAATAATGACAACTAGCATATTGAGTGATAGATGCAGTGTGTTGTGTATGATTGGTAGGTCTTGGTCTTCTAGTTGGATATTTGTAATAAAATGCATGCCTATTAGTCTTCTTGGGCAAAGATTTGGTTGGATTTGGTCTGACAGTGTTGGGTTTAACAGTGTTCCGGTGTTCCGGTAAGTGACACATGTTAGGGTAGGAAGTAGCAACCCCATGCTATTTTTCTAACCTAATTTCTAACTTTTTGGAAGTGTCATGCAGTGTATTGTAGTCAGCAGTGAGTGTATCATTTCTGACTAGTGCTTGCTGAAGACTTTTCTTCTCTTTGAGTAGGTCTTCCTCTAATTTGGTAATGGTCTTGTCTTTCTCTTCGGATAGCCTTGTGGTATTGTGTAATTGCAACTCGACGGAAGAAAGCTCACATACCTTACTAGAATTATCATTACTTCTAATCTCAGCAAGTAGGTCGATAAGTCTTCTTATTTCACCTTTGTACTCTTTAAGTACCATCTTAGAGTTTTGGTATTTGCTACGCGGTTTTCTATAGTCACCTAAAAGATCACTAAAAGCTTCAATTAACTCTTCGAAGGTAAAATCATCATATGTATCAAACAGGGGGTTAGTGTTTACCTGATCATATGCAATTAAGCATACATTTGCAGCGTCATCTGATTGTTCATCTTCTGAGTCGCTTGCTTCACTTTCATGCCATATGCTTGTGTTAGCATATCTCCTGGATGTTGATTTCTTCAGGTAACCCTTTTCATACTTGTTACTTTTCCTATTGATGATGATGTTAACAGACAGTCCTTCTTAATGTGTCATTTCTTCTTGCAACCGTAGCAGATTGGACATTCTTCATTGTTGCTATTGTTGTTGTTATGTTGTTTTGTTCTTCTATTAAATCTCATGAACTTCTTGAACTTTTTTACTATGAGATCTTGATCTTCAGAGTCAGAGTCAGTGTCGTCGGAATCATCTTCGACAGATCTTCTGTGTTGAGCCTTGAGGGCGGTCGACTTCTCTTTTGGTGCAACTTCTTCAAAGTCTTGAAGTTTCAGCTCGAAGTGAGTAGCTTACCTATGAGTGTTTCAAGTGACATAGTAGTGAGGTCATTTCCTTCAATAATTGCAGTGGCTTTTGGAATCTAGTTCTTCATGATAGCTCGTAGAAGTTTGCGAATCTTCTCATGGTTATTGTATTCCTTGCCTAAAGAAGGCAAAGTGTTTGCAATATCCAAAATCTTCTAAACATCTGAGTGATGGATTCGTTTGGCTTTATTTTGAATGCCTCATACTCCTGAGTAAGTCGACTGATCTTTGACTTCTTGACTTGTGTCATGCCTTCGTGAGTAACTTCAAGAAGTTTCTACAATTTATTGGATTTTGTGCATATAGACACCCTGTTAAATTTAGTCCTGTCTAACGCACAAAATAAAGCGTTAATAGCATGTGCGTCATGACTGGCCTATTTCTTTTTAGCTTCAGTATACTTGTCATGGGGTTTCTCAACCAATTCTCCATCAACAAGAATACGAGGAGGCTTTTTATAGCCATCAATCACAATAGACCATAAGTCAAAATCTAGAGATTTCAAGAAGAAACTCATGCGTATTTTCCAGTATATGTAATTTATACCATCAAACAGTGGGGGTATGTTTGTAGCCTGGCCTTCACTTGTGAATTTCGTAGTTGCTTTGTGTGATATAGTGATCTATGCAACAGCAGTATAAATAAAATATAATAACAGTGTTAACTTGTTTTACCTGTATAACCCGCTGTGATACCAATTTTAGGAACGAAATATAAAGCGCTATACTCTAGAGGGGGGTAAATAGAGTAGGCAGCAAAAAATTAGCTGTTAAAAATGTTAGCAACAAGATCATTATATCACAGATATATAAATGTAAAAGTAGAGAGTAGAGAGAAAATACAAACACAAGGATGTATAGTGGTTTCCCTCTTGTGAAGACTAGTCCAGTCGGAAGAACTCTTGCTTCCAGTTGAAATCCACTATGAAAAAATACCGCAAGTTTTCATGCAAAGTTTTTACAACTTCTACAATGCGAGCTTTGATCCGAAGTACTCGACCAACTTCAATTGTGAAGTGTCTTTCTTCAATCAAGCCTCTAATTACAATCACTCTAAAACTTCTAGACCGTACCGCATTGGCAAATTGACTAGAGGATTGTAACTGGCTTCGAATTTGAAAATGAAAAGCTTAGAACACTTTGGAATACCGTAGTAGGCTTAAAGAGAAGAGAAGAAAGAGGTGTGTTGAAAGATGGAAATTATTCTCTATTTATAGGTTTTCCAAAGACAATTCGGGTAGAATTTAGGTAAAATTCTTTGAGAGAATCTCGGCAAATAGTCGTTGCATCCGTAAGTGCGGGGAGACCAAGTTCAAAATCCAACGGGTACAAAAACGAACTCGCGGCGAATATGGGCCGAATTTCCTTAGTGGTCTGTTAGGGTTTTTGCAAACTAGTTTTTGGCTTTTTGAAAGTCAGGCAGTTATGAGCTTTTGTAAATAGGTTTATTTTCAAAATAAAGATCATTTTGAAAACATTTTGGGGTAGCCTATTTGCCAGTGCGACTCGGTGTACATCGTATTCTTAGGCTCAATAAATAATAAAAATTACATTGATAAGGAAATACAGACTCAAAGGCAAACTGGCTTGTCAGTAATTGTCCAAGTAGCCCTTATATCGAGACAGGGTCAGATCAATTATTAAAATTAGGTTTGACCATGACGAATGGGCCAATAATTTCTTTCCAGCAGGAAATCAACTAAGCAACAAATCTTCAAAAATTTAGTATCTTATCTAAAATTCTCGAGTTACTATCACCATTTCCTTACGCCTTTCTAGGAGCATGTTGTTTTCATACAAATTCTATTTTTTTAGTGGCAAAGCATAAATTGTTCTCTATGGGTCTGTAGTTGCATTCTAAGTTGACTTTGTACTTCTATTATTCTAACTTGTAGAATTATAAATCTAGAAAAAATGAACAATTATGTACTTAAACAAAATCAGTTTATGAGAAAGCAATTATCAAGAATACAAATTAATTATTTTCTTCTTTATTTAAATGTGAAAGATTTAGAAAAAGAGAAGTTTCATGCACACATTAATTATTTGACGAAATGCCTACTTGTCTCGTGGAAGAATCCTTTCACCTATATCCTTCCTTATACTTATTTTTCCTCACAATGCTTCGTCATCTTTGCACGAGGCTCCTTTCTGCAAGCCTTCTTCTTCTTCTTCTTCTTCTCTCTCTCAAATAATATGATGGAATAACATACAGTACATAATAAAATGGGGGTAGGACTAATATATAGGCTACCATACCCACAAATACCATCTCATCTCTAAAAGAGATCAATAATATCCATCCAACAAATTCATTAAATGTAGCTATATATAATTCTAACTCAAAAGATTATCTTAAGAGGTGTCATGCCAACATACTCTTATCTTTTATAATTGAATCAATCTTAAAACATTTGGTCAATGAATCTGGCCTTAGTTCCAACTAAAATTTAGATAAACTGAGAGTAAATATCACAACCAGCATTAACCAAATATTTAATGCAACCAACTGTTAAAAAATCTAAAGAAATTGGTTAAATTATTTAATCAAAAGATATTAAAAATCCTCCATCCAACCAACTAAGATATTATCTTAACCATGAATATGTTATTAACCACCAAGATATAACCATTAATATATTATATGATATCAAACGTTCAAAGATACTATAATTTGTAAAAGATAATAAAATAATTCTAAAATATCTCCAAAGATTTTCTAAATATTTTATAGGATTCTCTTAAGCACTATGGTAGCTTTTCATAAGTCATCAAACTAACTTTCGTAAGTATTAGACATCCAACATTTCATAAGCTATCAGCACAACTTTCCAAAATTTGTTAATCTGACTTTCCAATCTTTTAAGCCCACTTATGTGAAGGAACCCTCGGGGGATGAATAGGGTCAAGCTAACTAATCAAGCACTTAGCACAAATTAATGGGTAATTTAAAATATAAATGCAAGAGAAGAAGCAACAACAATACCGACACACGATATATCCTGGTATCCTCCCAAGGGGTACTCCAGTCCCGGAACTCTCTCTGGCTTTAATCCACTATTTGAGTAAATAGTTACACACGAGTTTGGATCCGAAGAACACGCGAACTTCTTACACGAGAGCTTTAGTCCGAAGGCCTCTCTGACTTCAACCGAGAGTTTGGATAAGAAGACTCTCCAACTTCAACCTTTTACAATAGGTTTTGATCTCCTTATACAACAAAATGAAGATCTTACTTTTCAACTCAATAACTCTAACACAATTTATGGATTGCAATTGAAAGGTTTGTAGATTTGTTTGGGGATAGGCTTTGGTGGTTTAAAAAATTTTAGGCTCAAAGCATCAACCTTGAATGAAGGGGTTCAAGGCTATTTATAACCAAAGCATTGAAAAGAGCTCAAAGGCAACTTTTCAATCAGCGATCGGTATACCGTCGGTACGAACCGGTATACCGTCAGAATACTGGTCTGGAATTGCAACGGCTAGAAATATAGCCGTTGGGATCATTGGTATACCGTCGGTATAGACCGGTATACCGTCGGTATGCTGATTTTTATCCGAAAATAATTCTGGACTAATTTCTACCTTAGGTTTCGATTTTGCCATCCATTTATTGTGTTTACAATTATTCCTAAGACTCATTACAAACTCCAGAAATACTGTAGCAAGTGCTGGCTTCTTTAGAGTCTTAAAATGCTGATGGCATGGCTTGGCTTCTTCCTTTAATAGGTGCTGGCTTTTTTTCTTGGCGGCAGCTGTCCAAAGATATCCAGTTTGTGAAAACTGAATACCTTTCGGGGGCTTCACCCCCTAACCCCCAATGAGGGGCGCTGCCCCCTCGACCCTCGTCCGCTGACCGGGCAGCGGAACCCCCGAGTGCGTGGCTCCGGAGATGTCGTCGGGTAGTTCAGAGAAATCTTGTGGGATCCGTCATCTTTAGTCCAGCATGATTTTCTCATTACATATGTTCACATTGATCTTGCTTATTGCTTTTCTGCATGTACATGTTAGACGAACAAAGCAATATACATAGTAGCAAGTATGATAAGTTTAATGCACATTAGGATAATGCTGAGTTTAAGTATAAGTGCTAAGTTGATAGCATAAATGTTAGTGATATCATAATGATTAAACTTAATTGAATGACCACAATCAAAAACATAGTTTTGATTTTGGCAACCCGATTAAATTTAAGATAGATAAGCTCATATCACTAATATGTAAACCAATAGGCACATATCACCAAGGGTATAAGTATAAG
>JANAVB010040696.1:0-15000 GCA_029216955.1 Iris pallida
ACAAAACGAGCGCCCCAAGGCGCTGCCGCAGGGCTAAAGCAGCTCCTGCCAGAACTTGATCGACGAGTGGGAGCAGCGGTTCTTGAATTTAAGGATCTGGCACCGAGTTTCTTTGATCAGTTGAGCTGCGTTGTATTGGCGGTCTTCATATCTGAATTTGTTTCGGTTCTTCCAGAGCACCCATATGCCAGCGGCTGCAACGATTTGATAACAATGGAGTCTCCCCAGATTGCCAGGAGATCGTTGAAGGCCCCGACATGATGTTGTTTCCTACATAGGTGGGCGAGTTCGCGCCACAGCTTATCGGCAAGATCTCCAGAGATCAGGATATGTTCTGCTATTTCAGGTTTGTGGAAAGTGCAGCAGTGACATCTGGATGCTAGGCTGAAGCCTATGCTGGTTAGTGAGCCGTCGGTCGAAAGCTTCCTGCGTTGGGCTCTCCAGATCAGAAACGGCCACTTGAGGGGAATACATGTTTTCCTGTAGGGGGCGATCAAAATGGACGGCACTCCTCCGGCCCTGACCTCGCGCCTGGCGAACGCCATCGAGAATACACCACTAGCGGTTGGGGTACAACACACGGTGTATGGCCGATCGTAGATTTGTGCGTCTGCAGTGGCGATCACTAAGGCCGCCTCCGTCCCGATCCACTCTCTGATCTGATCCCACCTCCATCCTGAAGCGTTGCTCCAAAGGTCCCGAATCATGCTTTCTGGTGGGGCGTTAGGGGTTAGATGGAACACCGAGTCTCTAACACACCACTAGCGGTTGGGTCCAACACACAAAGTCTGGCCGATCGTAGATTTGTGCATCTACGGCGGCGATCACTAAGGCCGCGTCCATCCCGATCCACTCTCTGATCCGATCCAACCTCCATACTGAAGCGCTGCTCCAAAGGTCCCGAATCGTGCATTCTGGTGGGGCGTTAGGGGTTAGAAGGAACACCGAGTCTCCAATCCACCTTTCGTAGCATGGAGACGAGGCGCCGTTGCCGAGCTGTAGCCGGATAAGGGGTTCGGCCTGCTGGCGACCGTGAAGAATGCGACGCCAGGAGGCAGAGGAGCGGTTGTTGGCCCCCGTCGACGCTGGGTGAGCATGAGGGAAGTATCTGGCTTTCATAAAATACATCCAGATGGATTTATGGGATCTAATCTTCCACCACAATTTTATAGAGCAGGCGTCCACGATGTGCACTAATTTGGCGAATCTGAGGCCCCCTTCGTTCGTAGGTTTGGCCATCGTGTCCCAGCTGGCCCAGTGGTGCTTGTCTTTACCCTTTTGGTGCCCCAAGAAGAAGTGAGCAAGGAGAGTCTCCAGGGACGAAAGGACCTTCAAAGGCGGGGAGCAGACGGCCAGGGTGTACATGGGGATGGAGGACAGAACGTGCTTTATAAGAATCATTTTGCCACATTTGGAAAGGGTAGCGTTGTACCAGCCCTCGATCTTCTTCCTGATCTTGTTGACGAGCCCGTTGACGATGGTAGAATTAGATCTACCGTACACCAATGGACATCCTAGGTAGGTGAATGGAGGATATGCTGTAGTGAAGGAGGTGAGATTGGTGAGGGTGGCAGAGTGGTTCCTGTCCACTTTGTGGTGGGTGTATATGACGCTTTTAGCTTGGTTGATCTTTTGACCGGAACATCTAGTGTATTTACCGAGGATATTGCAGATCACCTCCACGGAGCCTACATCGCCGGAGGAGAAGATGAGGATGTCGTCAGCGTAGGCCAGATGGGTAATGAGGGGACATCCAGCGGTGGTGTGGAAGTGGTAGAATCTGGGGATGTTGGCCATGTCGTTGAGATTTCTGCTGAGAGCTTCGGCATCGATGATGAATATGGTGGACGAAAGGGGGTCTCCTTGGCGCACCCCACGGCTGGATTTGAAAAAAACCATTGGCTTGACCGTTGATGACGGTGGAGAACCAAGAAGCGCTAATGAATTTGTATATGATGTCTATCCAAGTTTCGGAGAACCCGAATGCCCTGAGGACCCAGATTAAGAATTTTCAGTCGAGACGGTCGTATGCCTTCTCTATATCAAGCTTGATAGCGATATTACCCCTCTAGACGGGAATTTTATGCATGTAATCATCTCTTGGGCTAGCAGGATGTTGTCAGTGATATTCCGACTGGTGACGAATCCACTCTGTTCCTCAGAGATGATCTGGGGAATATATATATATATATATATATATATATATATATATATATATATATATATATATATATATATATATATATGCAAACTCTATATTGTACCCATATATATGTATATGCATATACCAACGCCATGACTATTTATTATCTACCTATTCTAGTGATAAAATGAATTAGGCTAGGTCATCTAGGTATGTGCATTATATTTTCTAACTAAATTAATAATCTATAAAATTTGCGAATACTAGCCTAATACACCAAGGAGAAAAGAATGGGGGTTTACAACTGAGGGTAAATGAGGATTTGATGCGTAATTGCGGGTGTTTGGTGTTTAGTTGAGTCAGGTTTAGGCTTGGAGCGATCATGACTATAATTTAAGTCATTTATAATTATTAATAAAATAATAGCATGCGGGAGCTCAATTGGATGGCACACAGGTGGCATGTGTGTAGTAGGCTCAAAATAGATCAAAATTATATATTGGGTCGATTATGTTGGATCGATATCGAGCCCCGAAATCAAATTAGAAGTTTGGTCAAGTTTTACTATAGATGGTCAAATGGCCTGAATGACCAGAAGGTTGCGCGATGTAAAATAGAATGCAAGTGGACAAGTTTAGTGTGACATGATATATCAAAATAAAGATAATCTTGCCTGCTATAAACTCATGAAAGAAGTTTTGAGAGATTGACATCACTGGCACTCTAAAATTTAAAGACACGAAAAAGTACATTTAATGATCAAAACTAATTATAATAAAATTATTTATTAAAAAAATTTTATTTAAAAAATTTTTAAAAGCACCCTAAAATCCAGGGAGTTTACATCCTACCCATCCTATAAGAATTTCGTCCTCGAAATTTAATATCATCCAATAGGTCAAGCTATAGTATGTAGCTGCTAAGGTTACACTACTCAATCTGCTACCCTTGCGATCACCCCTTCTGTTCTTCCTTATAATTATTCTGGTTTAGGTTCAACAAGGTCTTTCTATCATATACTATATCGTTTATCCTTTAGAATCTTTCATACCAATATACCCTAAAATATATGTCATCCTCGATATATGTAGATATGTCAACAATGTTTGCTTATTAGCCAGATTTCTAACCTCAATTGTAAATAGTTGGTTTCTTTTTTCTATCCCAAGTACCCTTATATTATCAACCACAAGCTCTCTGTATTAATTGTCTTCGATCCTTTTCTACGACTTCTCCTTGAAATTATACGTTCAACACCTATTCTTGGCGTAGAACCTTCTTCTTGTTACTCAATAACTCCTTCGAATATAAATCCTCAATTTGGAACTCTCAATTCATTTATTGATTTATTAATTACCAATGTACATATGTCTTTGCTTTTTCTTGTTATTTTAACTGCTACCTCTCGTTCTTGTACGTAATAGTATATCTCTCTCTAATTCATCTAATATCATTCCACGTATCGATCTACCCTCCAATCATATGTAATTAGTTTATAGATAACCAATCAAAATCCTATCAATACCCAGCCCTCAAATCGTAAGTACAGGATTTGGATCCCTCAATCCGTAGTCACAATAATATAATATCTCATCACACCATCTTAGATGCCCTATCACCAAATTATATTATCATTGTAATCGTTCTTAATGGTTTCTAAGTCTACTATAGCTAGTCACTCATACATGTCCTATAAGCTTAACCTAATCAATCCCTAGGAAAATATACTCATCACAATCACACAATAACATATTATAGTTATACTATGGAATCCGTTAACAAGGTTTGGCTATTTCAGTTGTTTATTAGAAGGAAGGTAACAAGGGCATAAGACTGGGTCGAGCAATCCATATCATGATTCAAACAAGTTATGGGCCAAGCAAGACAGGAAAGATTGTCGAAATATCTCCAAGAACGGTATTAGGCCAAACAAGATGCATAGGATGTAGTCTAGGTAAAACTCGAGAACCATATACCTCCGTGTTTGTCACGTGAAGTTATTGCCAAGCCAGTGTGCACCTGGCTGTAATAACTTTATTGTTCCATAATACGACGGATGGCTGCAGTGCACAGCTGCCACGCTAGATAGCATAGGTTCGTGAGCTTATCTTGGCTTAATCTATGAAATCTTCCAAATCAACATTTTGAAAATTTTAGGAGAATAGGTCAGTCAAAATGCATAGGATGTTGTACAAGTAAGATCTGAGAAACATAGGTAACTATGATGTCGTCATTTGAAGTCCTGCCTTGCCAGTATTTCTCTGGCTACAAAAACTCTCGATTTCATAATTCAAGGTTACATATACTCTCTCGAACTTTTCTTGGATCCATCTATGTGGCATTTCGGACAATTTACCGAAATGAACGAGAAGAATTACTCAAGAGGTCAATAGGAAAGAGTTTAGTCAAACCATAAGAAAGATAAAACATGAAAGCAATCATGTCGAGAAAAAGATAACATGAGAGAAATCATGTTGGAGAGTTCTAGAGAACTTATAATCCTAGTTGTGGATGTAAATAGGACAGAATTAATCAAGACGGAGAAGAATGATGATAAGAATTTGTTCTTGCTTATCTGGTCATAATGAAGTCGTTGTCCTTTCCTTTTCTTGCACTTGTCCAAAATCATAAAAGTAAAATTTTCAACCTCCAAGATGTTCACCTTGTCTAAAATCAAACTCTCCCTCACTATAACCTCTTCGTGACTCCAAGTCACTAATTATCAACTCTTGATAAACTTTGTCTAATCTCCATACTTAGGATCATTTATCCATATAAATTCCCTAGCCTTTCACGTCTAAATTTGTCGGGATCTTCTAACAACAATTTTTTTTCCCATCACTCCTTTCATCCACAAATGTTAACTCCACGCTATTGGAATTTCCTATTTTAGTTCCAGAATTTATCCTTCCTCCTATTTAAGCAACCTTAATTATTGTTCATAGTCAAAATAAACTTGTTGAGAATCCCGTAAAAATCAAGAATCTGTATACGTAACCATTCTTAAAATTCCATGTGTCGGTAACCGATCCAAGTTGTATGACTCTCTGGCCTTGTCAAAACCTCTAAATAAGTTATAAACCTTAATTATCCCTAATCCAATTCTCAGTCATCACTCCTGCAATTTATTCTAATCCTTCTACTATTCCCGTCTCGGTAATCCCTCAAAATTTTAGGAACTTTATCCCTTGTATAATAATCGCGTCTCGTGTCACCTTCTTGACTATTCAAGCAAGAAGGATAATCCAACACTTAATTCGACAGTTCCTACCGCTGTAAAATTATATAAAACTTTTCTTTAATATTTCCCTTGTCGTAAGCCCATACAACATTATCACCTAGTCCTTTTAAAATTATAATCCACCTGATTATGTAATATTTTCTTTGTCTCTCTCCGAATTCCTTTGTTATATTTTGTTTATTTTCTCAAACCTATTCTGACAAACTCTCAAGTCCCAATGTACTATCTTGGTCCAAAATTCAAAATTCCTTCAATATGACCAAAAATAATTCTTGACCTTCATATATAAGATTTACTAATCATCTTCTCTTACCAACTAGTTATAAGTTCAACTTCTACTCTTTTATTCCTTATAGTGTCCATAAAACTTATCTTCATGCAAGAATAGGGTTTGGCAACTGGCAAGTGTTTCAAAAATCAGGATAAGCAAAAACGAATGGAAATAGACTCAATATAGTTCAAAATAAGATTCTTAGGGGTCATCCCTGGAATAAATCAAGAGATCCTAATATGTGATTGAGTACCAAAACTCGTAGAATATTCTATGATTCAAATCCTAATCCTAGGGCAGGCTCACAGTAGTACGGCTAAGTCTAAGTACTACCATGACTTCGCATTAGTTGTGAAGACAGACCTACATGGGCCATCAACGTGTCACGACCGACACCCGGATATTCAGGCATTAGTATGTGGGTCACTCCCAGCCTATGCCACAGTATCAGCGGTAGAACACTGTCAAGTACCCATTATATATCTACAACATATATGATCTACAATAACATCATGTACTCAAATCATATACATCTAAAGAAGATATGAATAAGAAGTGATAACAGTATTACTAAATCAACTAGAATCTACAATGATCATACATATCAAGAATATGTCGCAGACAAATCCGACAACGAAGCATGATCTAAATAAGGAATAATGGCCTAGAGCTCCCAGGAGTCAACTCACGATAAATGGAACATCGAGGATCTGTCTCAGCTAGCATCGTCATGTAATCCAAGAATGTGGGGCATAACAACTCCTAAAAATTTGGTTATCCAGTCAGGATTGGAGCGAAGTACATAAACTAACAGCAGTTCCATTAAATTGATAAAATCTATAAATGATAGTAAGCAATGAAAATACATGATGGAAATGTAGGAAAATCATGTGAGCATGTCATGGTAATAATGTCCTGTAAGTAATCAGGAGTATTGTGTAACAACAGGTAATAATCTAGAATAGAACATGTACTACTACTAAATAGTGCCTTGAGATATTAGTTTATTATGTGATCGGCTTGGGACTAGGATCAGGCTATCCTATGACCGGCTATGCACAAGTACTACACAGGTAAACCTGGAATCAGGCCGACCATACATGAAAGTTATGCACAAGTACAAGTACGGTCACGCTACACCCTACGTGTGGCGAGGGTGATCTATGCACAAGTGTCATGACCCGCACCTGCTTTTCGGGATGCAAGTGCGTGAGCAAGCCAGCTACGTATCAAGCGGACTACAGCCCGACTCGAGTACGTATAAGCTATCAAGATCATGATATCATGGCTAATATGGTAATCTACAGTGTATCTCAATCCACAAGAATATATAAGACAAGAATGAACAAGTATGGGTCGTGGTCTGCAACCCACTAACATATATGTCCGATTAGACTCCAAGAATAATATGAGTCTATAAAGCTAAGCTTATAAGCAGGATATATCATAAAAGCACGAGAAAGATAGTAAATCAATAACACTAACAAAATACCCGAATCATACAGATGAAGTCAATTACCACATGCTCGGCTAACTAATTCCGTACAATCAGCTACTTGAAGAGATCAACAGGTCCTCACAGGACTAGCAAGATACATAAAATATGCCTACTAATATGACAGTAAATAACATGTATGGAGGATAAGAACACTACAAGAAGAATATCTAAGGACGACGAGTCATGTGGAAATATAATACTAGACTTGGCTAACTATCAATCAGAACTCCTATAGCTTGTAGTATTTTAATTGACGTACAAAGCAGGATACTCTCAGTCGAGATTAGCCAATTCTAGTATCGATCTCCTCTCCTAAAGGATACAAGGTCAAGTAGTCTCCTATAAATTGTAGTACAATGCAAGATGCTCTCAATTTATAGTGTCGCGAGTCAAGTCAACCAATCAATCAATATATGCTATAGGTCATAGTACAATGCAAGATACTCCCAATTTATAGTATGTCTCAACTGTACTACAATGCAAGATACTCCCAGTCAAGAATGGTCAAGTCAAGAACAAGATATAGAAACTGACAACTCAATCACGAGACAAGGTAACACGAAAAGACCAATAATCAAGTAATGTCGAATATCCTATACGTGTACGTAATTTAGAACAAGTAAAACAATCAAGAAAAAACAATCACTATATGGAAATCATGTGACAAAATAAAAAAGAATACAATAGAGAAAGAGAAAAACAATGTAAATACTGTATATGTTCGGCAAGGTATACTTGTCTAAGGGTTGCACGGAGAACCAACAATATATCGCCAATCAACAAGTCAGAAAGTCCAAGTCTCACAACTACCTCCAGAAGCTGTAATAGATGTTACCAACATTTCCAGATTAGTCAAATTAGCTATAATTGCCTTTCCTTAAGTCCAATTCTAGACACAGGGGCAAAACGGTAATTTTGGGTCAAAACGATGTCCGTCGTTGGACCCACTTTGCACCGAAAAGCGTGCTAGAGTCAATGATCTCTAAAGTCATCAAACTATATGTCTACGGATTTGTTTTGATGATACGAACCCAACCATATATCCAAAGTTGGATTCTGGCAGGCCGTGCACAAAATCGCCCGTTGAATCAGATCGTGGAGCCCGCGAAACGGCGATCCGATCAACTGTCTCAGAATCGGACCAAACTTGGCATACAGGACCAGAAAAATGATACGGTCCTGTTGGCGCAAGTTTCGTCTCGATTTGACGAACGTGCACAAAGTAATTGGGAAATTTACAAAGAGGCCAATAAGGTGAATTTTGACGGATACGCATCAAATTCGTCGCGCACATGCAACCAATTCGAATTTCGTCAAAGTCCGCATCCCGCGAAGTCGATACGCACCTTTTGATGCTTTCGGTTCGCGACCATGTCGCCCGATTTGGCGGGACGCACGTTGTATCGAAGGAATTTTCTACATTTTTAATATTTTAAAATAGTTTTTCGCCAATCTTTGTTATCCGATTTCCCGGCACGTAGTCGATGAAATCAACTTCTGTAAATTGGGTTGCAGAGTCCTATAGGTTATCTAGGAGGCAGTTCAGGGGGTTTTCCTTAATCGTTAATGGATCGACTAGAAACAGTCTTTCAAAATAGGTGTTTGAACTATAAAATCCCATATTCACCAAGCCGTTTTCGTCGAAGTTTGCATCGAATTTTTGAGCAATTCGAAGCTTCTAAATTCAAACTAATTGAAAGGGTTTATAGCCCTATAGGTTGTGAACGTACTGAGGAAAATGGTTCGTAAAATAAACCATCGCACGCGGAGAAAATGAGCGACGAAGTGGCCGCCTGCTGTTGTCGTTACTGTTGTTGCATCTGCCCTGTTCTGTTCGGCTGATCGTTTTTGGCTTGCTTTCGGCTTGTGGCGGCGCACGGAGGCCGAAGGGGGTCGCCCAGCCTCGAGCATGCCTCTGGGGTATGGTGGCGCGCACTTAGGGTTAGGTTTTATGATGTTTCGATCAACTCCTTCTTCCTCTGTCTCGATATATATATATATATATATATATATATATATATATATATATATATATATATATATATATATTATATAATGCTCTTCTGTGGGCTTTAGAGGAAGGGGGGGTGGTTGGGCTTGATGCTGCTGCTGTTGGCCCCCTCCCCTTTTTGCTTTTTATTTAATTCATATTATATCTATACACACACACACACACACACACACACACACACACACACACAGATATATATATATATATATATTATAATCTCCATAAATCCCAAATAAAATCTCACTAACATTTATTCCTAGTGTAGGACCTTCCTATATAAATATGAACACATATATTATACATTTATTTGACAAAATAATATAACCAATAATAATAAAATAATATTACATAATAAGAACCTCAACAACTTTGACAATAATAATAATAATACTAATAATAATAATAATAATAATAATAATAATAATAATTACTTACAACATATGTGTAAGAGAGTATTTAAGGTAAAATACGTACACACAAAATATATCGACACGAACATCTTTGGTCACCCTACATACCTACACGGGCTTGAGCTTGGTTCGGGCCCAATCCGGACTAGTTTGGTATGACCGGGTCTTCTACAAGTCAATAAACTAATTAATAAATAATAAAACCATTTATAGGGGTTAAGTCGCAACTTGATCTGATTTTCCATGTTAGGACACACACATGGCTCAACCCTTCCTACCTTGGCTAATACACTAGTCAAAGCACACAACTGTACTATCTGTGCCATAATTCCTAGTCGTCTTGTACTTCAAAACTCAACCATGGCTAAAATCCTCTACCATAATAATTAACTAATTAATTATTTATAACCTTCTAAAAATCACCATTTAAATCAAATAAATAATATAAAAAATTATTTTAAAATTTTCGGGAAGAGGAGTTACAATTCTACCCATCATAAAAATAATTTCGTCCTCGAAATTCTAATTCATAACTATTCCTTAAAATTCAAAAGTAAGTCCACTCTTACCTTAATCTCCTCAAATTTTAATTCCTCAAAATAGTTTACATCCTCCTCCTAATCATTTTGTAACTTCATAACCTCTAGGACTTCTACCCACATTTGGTCACACTACTCCTCAAAACTAAAATCTTATAATCTTCTAACTAGTTGCTAACAATTCTACCGACAGATATCTAGGGCACATGACAACTATAATTCCCCATATCTATAAATAACCAAAACTCAATAATCATGCAATATTATACTATAATTAAAGAATTTATGATGAATTCTAGACAGTACGATCATTCATCACCCCAGAATAGGAAGGGATGAGAATCAATGGTACGGGAGGGCAAGGGAGAATAATCGAGAACGAATACGAGGTTTCAAAGACGGTAGTGAAATTTCTAAGAGAATTTTCAAGGCAGAGTGGATTAAGATTTCTAAGGGTTTAGTCATGTTCGCAGGCTCGTATCAATACAGTTACGTAACCGATACGATATGCTCTAACCTGCATGGGCCACCATAAAAACTTGTCACGACCCACACCCGCTTTTCGAGATGCAAGTACGTGAGCAAGCCAGCTACGTATCAAGTGGACTCCAGCCCGATGCGAGTACGTATAAGCTGTCAAGATCCTAGTATCATGGCTAATATGGTAATCTACAGTGTATCTCAATCCACAAGAATATATAAGACAAGAATGAACAAGTATGGGTCGTGGTCTGCAGCCTACTAGCATATATGTCCGATTAGACTCCAAGAATAATATGAGTCTATAAAGCTAAGCTGATAAACAGGATATATCATAAAAGTACGAGAAAGATAGTAAATCGATAACACTAACAAAATACCTGAATCATGTAGATAAAGTCAACTACCACATGCTCAGCTAACTAACTCCGTACAATCAGCAACCTAAAGAGATCATCAGGTCCTCAGAGGAATAGCAAGATACATAAAACATGCCTACTAATATGACAGTAAATAACATGTATGGAGGATAAGAAAACTGCAAAAAGAATATCTAAGGACGACGAGTCGTATGGAAATGAAATACTAGACTTGGCTAACTATCAATCAGAACTCCTATAGCTTGTAGTACAATGCAAGATACTCTCAATCTATAGTATTTCAATTGACGTACAAAGTAGGATACTCCCAGTCGAGATTAGCCAATTCTAGTATCGATCTCCTCTCCTAAAGGATACAAGATCAAGTAGTCTCCTTTAAATCGTAGTACAATGCAAGATACTCCTAATTTATAGTGTCGCGAGTCAAGTCAACCAATCAATCAATATATGCTATAGGTCGTAGTACAATGCAAGATACTTCCAATTTATAGTATGTCTCAACTGTACTACAATGCAAGATACTCCCAGTCAAGAATGGTCAAGTCAAAACAAGATAAAGAAACTGACAACTCAATCACGAGACAAGGTAACACAAAAAGACCAATATTTAAGCAATGTCAAATATCCTATACGTGCACGTAATCTAGAACAAGTAAAACAATCAAGGACAAACCAATCACAATATGGAAATCATGTGACAATATAAAAAGGAATACAATAGAGAAAGGGAAAATAATGTAAATACTGTATATGTTCGGCAAGGTATACTTGCCTGAGGGTTGCATGGAGAACCAACAATATATCGCCAATCAACAAGTCAGAAAGTCCAAGTCTCACAACTGCCTCTAAAAGCTGTAATAGATGTTACCAACGTTTCTAGACTAGTCAAATTGGCTAGAATTGCCTGTGCTTAAGTCCAATTCAGGACACAGGGGCAAAACGGTAATTTCTGGTCAAAACGATGTCCGCCGTTGGAACCGCTTTGCACCGAAAAGCGTGCCAGAGTCAATGATCTCTAAAGTCATCAAAGTAAATATCTACAGATTTGTTTTGATGATACGAACCCGACCGTATGTCCAAAGCTGGATTTCGGCAGGTCGTACAAAAAATTGCCCGTTGAATCGGATCGTAGGGCCCGCGAAACGGCGATCCGATCAACTATCTCAGAATCAGACCAAACTTGTCATACAGGACATGAAAAACGATACGGTCCTGTTGGCACAAGTTTCGTCTCGATTTGACGAACGTGCACAAAGTAATTAGAAAATTTACATAGAGGTCGATACGGTGAATTTCGACGGATACGTATCAAATTCGTCGCACATACGCAACCAATTTGAATTCAGTCATAGCCCACACGTCCGCAAAGTCGATACGCACCTATCGATGCTTTCAGTTCGCGACCACGTCGACCGGTTTGGCGGGAAGCACGTTTTATCGGAGGAATTTTCTAGATTTTTAATATTTTAAAACAGTTTTTTGCCAATCTTTTGAATCAAATTTCTCGGCACGTAGTCGATAAAATCAACTTCTGTAAATTGGGTTGCAGAGCCCTATAGGTTATCTAGGAGGCTGTTCAGGGTATTTTCCTTAACCATGGCTAAAATCCTCTACCTTAATAATTAACTAATTAATTATTTATAACCTTCTAGAAATTACCATTTAAATTAAATAAATAATGTAAAAAAGTATTTCAAAATTTTGGGGAAGAGGAGTTACAACAAGTGAGTAAACAAGTAGGGGTATGATCACATAATCTCCTAATATCTCTCCATCCCCCGACTAGTATAATGGATCCAACCATGGCACGTTACGACACGAGATTCTCTAAGAGGGTAGCAAATTTTCTTAGAAATTGGTGTCTATACAAGTACAAGAACAATAATCAAGAACGAGTCATGTACCGGTATACCAGGATAACCAGGAGTAACATCTCATCATGGGATCCAAGCTATACCAATCCGTGTACTCTTGTGTCAGGTATTATTAATAATACTACAAACTGATATCATAGAGACTATCAAGGTAATAAAAATTATCAGAGAATGTACTCGCCTCAATTTGGTTGGAGTCGGCGTACGTGACACGAACGTTTCGACACAGATAGGTACAATTCCAAGCTCCATAAGATGGTCCCAAACGACGGCACATATGGTTCCATTGTGTCCAGAATAGTCCAAATAGCCTAGTTGGTATATAGAAGCCTAAAATCAGAGTTCGGCACGATAATTGAATCAAGAAATAGGAAACGGCCCTAATAGTCGCGATTAGTGATTTTGAGAAAATTGTAGCTAAAAAATGCTATTCCTTGAAAATCACTTATAATATTTATAAACTATAATTTTTATTTACAAAATATTATTAGGTAATATTATAAACCAAAAAATTATTTAGAGTTTTACAAAATCCAATTATATATATATATATATATATATATATATATGTCACTCCCCAATCCTGGAATACGTATTTTAATACGTAAACCGATAAATTGTATTTACCTTGTATTTATACTATATTTATTATGCTGTAATTCTTCATGCATTTCCCAAAAATAATTGACAAAATATTATTTCCTAATTTATTTTCTGCATTTGGGCCTACAGTTTCGGCTCATTTGGGTACCTATTCTTGGTTCACCAATGGTTCATCATGAACCCTTTGGTTCATCATGAACCCATGGGTCCAAGATCTATATATATAACTCATCTCATTCTCTCTTCTCTTATTTACTTCCTCTCATTTATTTTCTCCACCAACCAAATATTTCCTCCATCAACCAAGGCAAGTACCAACTCGCTCAAGAGATGGATCCATAATTTTGTCAATGATTTTTTACAAAACTATTTGCCAAAACATGTTCTTCTCCTCAATCTACACTAGTTTAGAACTTGAAAATTTCCATTTTAAAGCTTTGATTTTTGTAGATCTAGGTTTTAATCATTTTCGGATTTTACATGGTTTGATCTACTTTAGTTGGATTTTATGGGTTTTTGATGCTTCCATGTGGAAGAGCATTCAGTTTCACCCAAGTTGGAACTTTGGAAATCTGGATTTGGAATTCGGATGGCCAAGTTATGATGCTTTGAAGTTTGGGTTCAGCCATGGTGTTCTTGCTGTTTGGAGAAGACAGTGAACAGTGTGCTCCTGTTTGAGCATGCTTCCTGTTGGAAGCGTGTCTCTCCTTGAGCTTGCGTGACTTTTTACGCAGCACTCTCCTTGAGCTTGCGTGACTTTTTACGCAGCTCTCTCCTTGAGCTTGCGTGACTTTTCACGCAGCTCTCTCCTTGAGCGTGCGTGACTTTTCACCCCTTGAGCGTGCGTGCTTTTGTGCGTACGCTTTTGATATTTTATCAGATATTATATGCCCATTTTATATCCTTACGTCTTTTGTCTCGAGCATGATATGAGCACTAATGTGACCCTGGAGAACAAAGTATTCCTACCTGATACATGTACCTGAATGTCCCAGTTCTTATTCATGCTCGACAAATGACTCGTAACTCCACGTGGCGTATTTACAATGATGCATTACACTAAGGAGGGTAGAACATGTTGACATACTGATTGACATGGATCCTTTTTGGGGTACTCGTACTAAAGTACGACTTTAGGAGGATAATCATGCAGGCCACAGCATGAAAGTCCAAGATTTCACCTAGGGTTAAATTAGGCAACTAAATATACTAGATGCATGGGGAGGGCAAAATCCCGAGATCGTGTTACACCAGCCGCCTTGAGATACTGTCTTGACGCGCCGGCTGGTCTCCACGGATACTGTGTCATCTGCAACGAGTGGATGACTGTATCCAATTAATTCCTGCTCTATATTATATGTTTTAGCAAGGTGGCCTTACGAGGGACCTGTGCTCAATCATACCTGTCTACGCGAACCCCTGGGTTGGCTAGCCTTGCTGGAAAGATACGATCTGAGGATTTCTACATAACATGATGCGAGGATAACCTCGTCCCACTAGAAACTCGTAGACTTGATTGGCCATGAAAACGACTTGCTTGTACCCTATTA
>JANAVB010040696.1:20000-185000 GCA_029216955.1 Iris pallida
GTACTTTCTGTACTTTATGTGCTTTCTGTTCTTGAGGTGCGCAACAACTTTTTGTGTTGTATGCGCTTTATAAGCGCTGCGCTTTTTTATGCTTCTACGGCGACGTGCTTACGTCACTACTTAAAGTCGCAATAGCGACGACCTGCGACGTTTTTTTTGTTAGCGACCATAAACTACGCGACAAAAGATTTCATCGCTAAAAACGTCGCTAAACTAAAATAACGACATTTTTGTACACTTTAGCGACAATTTTATGCGTCGCTAAATTGTCTTATTTTGTAGTGAAAATAAGAAGAACAACTACATTTACCACCATAAATACTATTGAGTCTATAGTCTTTCTAGAATATCAATTCGTACACAATATTACTATTTTTTTGTCTCGACGACCTATGTGTCTCCTTTTCTGATGAGCAAATTTTTGCCAACCTCTTGTTAAATAGGTATCTTTTTGCTAAAATTATGCTTGCATAGGTTTGTTTTTTATTCCAAGCCGTCCATTAATGGATTTGAAATCAGAGTTGTCCCCATGTCTACTAGGTTTAGAAAGTGTATACATCTTTGCACACATTTCAACAATATATATACTTGAACAATGTGTATCCATCTTCATAGAAGTATCTAAAATGGATATAAATTACTACTTGTAGCATCGTTCATGGATGTACAACTATCATCCTCATGATATGTGTAGTATGCAGAATGAATCCATACAGGGGGTAGAGGAGTTTCTGCAATTCACCAAGGCGTTCCCCCAGTACATGGGCGACACCAAGTTAAGTGTCCATGTATGAGATTTCACAACTTGAAATATTATCCAAAAGTGGATGTGATATTTTATTTGTACTCAAAGGGTTTGACGCCAAACTACTATTAGTAGACCTCACAAGGAGAGCTTGTGCCTTTAGCATTGGAGCAGGAGCCTTATGTAGAGCCGTATATAGATGATGTCCACGACTACGCTAATTACGGCGATGGGTGGGTGAACATGGTCTTCGATGTTGTAGGGCCTAGTTGATTCGGACAATCATGATGCAGCTGAGGAGGCACAAAATGCCAATGCTACGAAGTTCATAGAGTTGATGGAGAATACAAGGGCTCCATTATATCCTGGTTGTGAGGATCATTCACCGTTGGAGATGGTTATAAGACTGTTGAGCATTAAGTTTGATTTTAACATGTTGCAAGAATGCTACAGTCGACTAATCGGGTTGATTACAGAGACCTTGACGGAGGTACCAAATTACCTACAGACTTCTATCGATCTAAGCAAATGGTGAGATCGCAATTTGCTACGATACGAGAAAATCAATGTATGTCGCAACGGGTGCATTTTGTACTACAAATACGAGAAGGATGAAGAACTTTATAGATTCTGTGGTGCTGATCGCTACAAGACAACTGGTACAAGAAGGACTCCCAGTGCAAGAAAGTTGACCGATTCATGCGCTACTTGTCTTTGACGTTGCGATTGCAATGGTTGTTTATGGTGAAAAGACTGTCGAAAACATGATTGGCACAGAAGGGAACAAATTGAAGGAGTGTTGGATCATCCATTCGATATAGAAGCATGGAAGAACTTTGATCGAGAGTATCTTAATTTTGCTTTGAATCTGGTGATGTCAGATTGGGGCTCTACCTGATGATTTTACCCCATTCGGACTTTCGGACTCCCAGTATTCGTGTTGGCCTGTGATCGTAACTACGTACAATCTACCGTCTTAGATGTGCATGAAGACTCTGTATATGTTCCTAATCGTTGTCATCCCGAGTCCGAACAAACCCAAAAAAAATATCAATGTGTACTTGCAACCGTTGATAGATGAGTTGAATCAGCTATGGAAAGTAGGCACCAACACGTACGATGGGTTGAATCAGTTATATGGACTGTCATGACCCACTCCCGAATATCCGGATACAAGACGGACACATCCAGCCTACGCTATCAGACACAACGTAGTAAGTTGTTCTAAACCTTTAATCATCTTCAAAAATTATATCAGATTAATCACAGCATCTATATCGAGAGAAACTAGAATAGGTCCAAAATGTCACTTAGTTACATTCTCAAAACAAAAGTAAACTGGAGACAAATCTTGCCAGATGAATGTAACTAGTTATTACAGACCAAGTTCAAATGTGAGATGTAAGCTTTATAGGGTATTCCCCAGCAAAAACATCCTCTGGGATGTAGGCTAGCGTAACGGTGGTAGGTCCATAGTATGAATTGCAAAGCAACTCCTCATCGGTCAATTCACCTGCAACGATCCAATCAGGAATGGAGCAAACTACAACCCTATAATTTACGCTACTGATACATGGCATGATAAGAATGAACTGATAAACAAGAGATGGTTGGTTTGAAAGAAAATGCAACATGTTTGGTTGAAAAATAAAAATAACATACTCAGGAGATTCTGTAAAGTAAAGACATCATGTTCAAGAGATACTTGTAAACAAAGACAACATATTTAGGAGATACTTGTAAAACATATTCAGGCTAGATAGGTAAAGTGCGGCTTTGAAAAGCTAGTAGACATATGATCGACTATAATAGGAGAACATGAAACATGTAAATAAAGACAACATGGAGTATGGTATTGACTACACGTACACGATGTGCAGTCTAGCTCGGATACATGTACTATACTACGGGCTTTGATCACATATTAACTAGACATTTTCCCCTTCCCAGAGTCGGTAATGTGTACAACTTGCAACATGTGATACAATTCTTGCTAAAAAGGATTGTTTCATGAGAAACAGGTTAAACTTGCAATATTAGAATTTAAAGACAACATACAACGAAAAGAAGATACAATCGGTAACAGAAGCATGCAAATTATATCATGTACAATTTTGTATGTTGTAGTGTACTTGTCTTGTTTTACCGAAAAAGATTGATGTCAAATGTTGATGTCCAAAGTCCTCAAGCTGTAACAAGGTATAATGTTGCTTAGGTTAAAGGTGAAGTACTATCTATGTATTGTGCTTACTTACGGGGTCAAGTTGTGCTAGACATGGGTCACCGTCATGGTACACTAGTGCTAACATTGAACATTAAAACTAACACAATATTTAATACACATCAAAAATAGGTTTTACTAAGTTAAAATCACAAGTCATGGATTATTTATATTTTATAGGAATTTAATAGTAATTAAAAATATCTTATTTAAATTATTAACAAATAAAGTATTTATGAAAAGGGTTCGACAACGTTCGTTTAAATAGTTAGAGGTCTCGAACTAACATGCTACAATTTTTCATTGGTCAAATTAGGCAAAATGATGAAGGTAGTAATTTATAGAATTTTTGGACAGAAATTACTACTTATAGAATTATTTGAATCAGAAATTATTTTAAAAACAATTATTTATAATTAATTGTAGAAACTAATTTTTAACATATTAAAACTAACCTCAAACTAACATGTAAATATATGTAAATGATCTACAGAAAATCTAGTATTTGATTCTAAATTTTACTTAATTTTATAGCACTGTTTAATATTTAATTAAAAAATCAATATAAATAAAATGCATTAAATAGTACTTTCAGTTTTTAAATAATAAAAAATATAAATAATAATACATAATGCTAGAAAATTCATAAATAAATACTACATAAGAAAACACTAATTACCAGTACTTTTCCAATATTTATTAACAGTATTAAACATGCATTAAAAATTTGAATACACATTTTTCACAATTTTCTAATTACTATTTTTAATTACTAAATAATATATTTAATGAATAAATAATTATACAAAAATTATAAATAAATACTAAAATTAAGATTACTATTTATCAGCATTTCACATAAATTTTACACAGTATAAAAGCATTGATAAAAATACAAAATATAGAACGTATGATTAAATAATACAATTTCTGTATTATTAACAGTATATAGACAAACACACATATATATATACAAAAAAACACAAAGCCAAGGGCTCGAACTCAAGCTTCTGGGACAGGGTCTTAACACAGCTGCTCTGACCAATAGGTCATATTTGGTTTTGTGTCAGAAATAGAACCCAACATTTTATATTTCATTCTAGATATTATAAATATCTATATATATAAAAATATGCAAGGGGGAGGGCTCGAACTAGGGTCGATCAGGACTGGATCATAAGGCAGGCCAGGTGACCACTGGGTCAAGATTGGTTTGGTGTTAGCATAAGGGATCTGCTTGGATTTAAACTATACCAAGGCTAGAGTTTAGTTCTTACCGAGGAAGAAGAAGAATGTGGTTCGTCAGTTATCGACGAAGCTCGGCTCGTCGGTGCGGCTCCACTGGCTCGGGTCGTGGGTTGCTCCAAAGGAAGAAGATGGTAATGCGTAAGTTTTTTCTCAACGTTTCTCTTTTTATAGAAAAATGAAAAGAAGTTACGAATGGGAAGGGTCAGGGTTACGAAATGTAAAAGGTTGGGAGTTACAAAATGTAAGTGATTTTGGAGTTACAGAATGTAAAAGATTTGGGAGTTACGGAATATAAGAGGTTTTAAGTTACGGAATGTAAGAGGTTGGGAGTTACAAAATGTAAGAGGTTGGGAGTTACGGAATAGGAATGGGTTTCTGAGCTTGAGTTTTGGTTTTGGATGTGAAGAGAAAAATAGGTTTGGGCTTGGATAATATTGGTGGGAATAAAATAAATAGGTAAAATAGGGTATTTATAGGCTTGGTCCCAAGCCATAGGCCCAAGAACATGTGGATAATTAATTTGGGCTATTTAATTAACTAGGTTCAACCTTTAACTAACTTTGAAATTTTCTAGAAGTAAATTGGCTAACCATCTCAATAATCATATGCTACTTAGTCCTAAATCTAGAACCTTTTAAATACTAATTAACCAATCCACCTTTCTATACCTAAAGCTCGCAGTTGATGGTGACCCAATACTTTATTTAAGGCTGAGATAAAGAGGAGACAAATAGCTGAGCTTGGTCGGCCTAATAAGAATGTTAGAATTGTTATAGCTGTTAATAGTAATTCTAAATCCATTCTCCTAAATAAAAGCTTATTTGAAAATTATACTCATAATAAACTTAATAAAACTAACTAATTTTGGAAAAACGAATTTAAATCAGGATTTTGGGGTTACAAATCTATCAACCTTAGAAAAATTTTGTCCTCGAAATTTCAAAGGATACGACTAGGCACGACTAAGAATATAATCAAAAGATGATACGATAAATCGATACGAATAGGCACGATAAAAGATATAATTAAGAAGATGATACGATTTATGATCAGTTAGTTGGCATAATCGCGGATAAAATCGAAAGAAAAGATGTGAATTAGCACGATCGAAATATAATCAAAATAGTCTAGTCGTGATCAAAATTGTTTAAGAATGATCAAATCGAAATCGTTTTGGCATGGTTTGCTGTTTAACCAAAAGCACTTAGGCACGATTATCAAATCTAAATACGATTATGTATCTAGTGGAAAGAAATCAAAATAGGTTTAAAAGATTACTAGGAAAGCTAATTACGATATAGAAATAAAAGATAAGAAAAAAAGGTTCAAGAAAGAAAGATAAGAACTAAATCAAATTTAGTTGAGGCTGCATGAAATTGCAAAACATGAAAATCAATAGTCATATTCCAAAAAGGATGTAGTCTCTATGATATTCGAAAATCGTAAGCACGTCTGAAGTCATTTTACATAGAATTTATGCTTCGCCAGTGTACATCAGACTGCAATAAACCCTTGGTTTCATGACTTAAATATGATATGGTATCGAATATTCTATTAACTCTATACATTATTGACATAACAACTTAAAGATCAAAATAGAGCAACAGGACATAGTTTTAATAAAATTCGATAACCCTTGGACTATCTGACACGATCCTTGCTCTTAAAAAAATTGTCCTTCGTAGGTTGCCAGCCTTTTACATGGGTGTGGTACCCTGCTATTTATAGTGATATATATCTTAAGCCGCATAGATGGCCACGAGTCCACGTGGCTACAACAGCACACCAAGACTCGCTCTTTGACCGCCAGCTGGTAACTTGTTGAGATTTTGTTGCAGTAAATCTGGGTGGTTGAGACTTGGTCAGCCTGCCACGTGTCCTATCGCAAGATAGGATCAGTCTGCTTGAGTCATTTTGAGCCGCATAGGTCTTTCAGTGTTCGGCCATGCTGGGCCGCATAAGACTCATGCGGCTTAAGTCGCAGTCTCCCTTAGTCCACATGTAGCTTGGAGACTTTTTGAGCCGCATAGATTCTATATTCTGGACCGCATAAAGCTCATGTGGCTCAGATTGCAGTCACCCTTGGCCGCATGAAGCGCGCATGGATTGAGCCGTATAAGGTTCATGCGGCTCGGGTCGCAGTCCTTTTAGCCGCATGACTATGTCCAGTCTGGTGACATGATATTTTGTTTGATCACGTCTTATCTTCTTTTTGTCAGAGTGTCAGAGCTGTCAGTTTTGTCAATTTTGACAGAGTTTGTCAGCTTTATCAGAAGGGTTGATCAGCTTAGCCGCACAATTAACTATTCTTTCTGCGGCTCAAATCAGTCTGGTTGCGAGATGGTGAAGATGGGCCGCAGTGGGCATGTCGAGTCGGTCATGTGGCTCTTCTTTATGCGGACGAATTTGTTCCAAAGTACTCATGCGGTCAGTTGTGATCCGTATGAACCCCAGATTTTTAATGCTTCTATAAGACCCCTTCAAAGTTTTCAAATTGCAAATTTGGAATACTTTGAATAAGAAGCATGGAGATATGTCAAGCCGCAGGGAGTCTTCGAGTCAGGAGAGAAATTGAGTCGAAGGGAAATTTTGTGCCGCAGGGAGATCTTGTGCCGCAAGGAGATCTTGTGTCGTAGGGAGATCTTGTGCCATAGGAAGATCTTGTCCTGACCGTCAGCTGTCACTGCTGTATTTAATATCTTGATTTGGTACTGTCTGTTCGGTTACTGTATTGATTATAAAGGATAGAATCCCAAGGGCCATCATAATCTTTTAAAAGCACGATAACCGAAGTGGCGCCTATCTGTTTCCACTTCTTGGTAGCCTATAAATATCTAGGTCGTGCAGCAATGAGAGAACTCCTATTGCTTTCTTTCGTTTTCTTCTCTTTTCAGCCTCTTCTAGCCATGGCCTCCAAAGCTTTCAAGTCGACTGGCGCTGCTAACAAAGGGAAGGGGCTTGCCTCACCGTCGATAGCTACAGACCCATTCTCCATTCATCCCGACGTACAGCCTCCTATCCATAGTAAGGATGGTGGACGGACGAGCATTTTGAACTCAAATGGCCATATCGCATGCTTTATGTGTGGGCTTTTCACATGTCACTGTTATGCTTTGGCTGTAACGCCTTTTGTGCATAGTCATTGCGCTTCCTGTCTCACTAGGCCACATGCATTCTGTTTGATAGGGTCGCATGAATTGAGCCGCATAAGTATTACATGACTAAATCACATGGATGTCACGTGACTGATCTGCATGGGTGATCGAGCCGCGTGTGCTCTCTTTATAACCGGGCCGCATAATCTTCGCCTGACTAGGCCACATATGCATCTTCTGTTTTAAGACGCATACGCACCCCCACATAAGCGGGCTGCATAGGCTATGCTTGACTAGGCCGCATATGCCTTGCCTGATTTTAAACCGCATATGCTCCTTATAACCATACTGTATAGGTTTTGTCTGACTGGGCCGCATAAAAAAGAGAGCCCCTCCGCTTTGTTTTCTTGTGACCATCTTTTTTTCTCTTTGATTTTTGTAGCATCTACGCCGAAGGCTGAGATCAATGTGAAAGAGGATATGCTGCCTCCTCTCATGAAACAGAGTTGTCATTTGTTAAGGAGGAGGTGATACCAAAAGTTGAGGTAAAAGAAGAGCTGGCGATCATCGAGGAGGGAATTACCCCCAAGATTGAATTTGCTGTGAAGGAGGAGCCCAAGTCCGAGGGTAGCCGTGCTGGGAGTTCTAACCCTCCTGCCCCCGCCGAGGACCTTAATTAAATAGATCCTTCGTATGCGAAATAGTTGAGGGAATGGTATATACCTCAACACAACTAGGATCTGTGGGTTCCCATGTTACTTCCGAAAAAATAAATGTCCATATTTTGTCTTGGTATTTCTGTGTCTTTAGCTGTAGTTTGTGTTTTCGCTTCTTTTGGACATCAATGTAATCCTTTACTTCCTCTCTAGATGAAGAAATGAAGATTTTTTTTGGTTTGCTCATTCTTGTGACAAGTCTCTGATGTAGTCCTATGAATGTAACTGATTTTGAATAAACAGAATACATTCGCTCCATTCTTTGTTTGTAGTATTTGTGGTGCTTGTACTAGAGGTCCTAATACAGCATTTGTGTTTTATAAAGGATATCCCACTGGGGGACTTTTTGTGGACCTATTGCCCTTTTATGCATCTAGAAATGTGAAATAGATTTGAATGATATTTTATGGACCTACTACTCTTTTTGTGCACGGATGGTGCGAGTAATAGATTAGGATAACTTCTGTGGACCTATTACCCTTTTGCGCACTGGTGGTTCGGGTAATAGATTTTGAGACAAAACCCAACAGAGGTAATATGGACGTGATAGGTTTTGTGGTCTTAACACCATATCTTTTATCCCGGGTTGGGTACAGGTGTCAAGTCAAGAGACTATCGGTATCAGAGGTAATATGGACGTGACACACGATAATCAGGAATAATCTTTGGTGGACCTATTACTCTTCTGCGCACTGGTGGTGCGAGTAATAGATTTTGGGACAAAACCCAACAGAGGTAATATGGACGTGATAGGTTTTGTGGTCTTAACACCATATCTTTTGTCCTGGGTTGGGTACAGGTGTTAAGTTGGGAGACTATCGGTATCAGAGGTAATATGGACGTGATACACGATAATCAGGACGAGGAAGTTTGCTCTGAGATAATGATAAGCTGGGCAGACTCCTTCATAGGTATCAGCATACATGACTCGCCACTCAGGGAGATGCGATGTGAATCTACTCTGAGTAAAATAGAGTGTGAGTTCAAAGGTACTTGGTGTACATAACTCGATGGTCTGGGAGATTTGGTGGTTTGAGGAAGTAGCAGCATGTCCTTAGACATAGTATTTCTTCAAGAATTTGCCGTTGATGGGCATCATAAGCAAGTCTCCATTCTGCTTCGCGAGTCGGTATGCGTCGTTGGAGAATACGGTCTCGATAATGAATGAACCCTCCCACTTGGGTTGGAATTTGCCAGCGGTTTTGTGAGTCATGACCATCGGTGTGCAAACGGCCAAGACGAGATCGCCTACTTGGAATGTCCTCTGCTTGACTTCCTTATTGAAGGCCCGAGAGATGCGTGCTTGATAGAGATCGATGCATTGTTGGGCTTGCAAGCGCTTCTCGTCTAAAGCTTCCAATTCTTGTAGCCGTCGGCGGTAGTTATCGTCCGAAGTTAACCGGTAAGTAACAGCCACACGAAGTGAGGAAATCTGGGTCTCCAATGGGAGAACTGCCTCACTCCCGTACACCAGAGAGAACGATGTATTTCTTGTAGCCGTCCGACTCGTAGTGCGGTATGCCCATAAGCATTCGCCCAACTTTTCATTCCAGTCGCGTTTGTTTGAAGACATGAACTTCTTGAAAAGCTTGTTTATGGTTTTGTTAAAGTCTTCGGCCAGACCATTAGCTGATGGGTTGTATGCTGTTGAAGCAATATTCTGAATTCGATTCGTGTCACAGAATCGATAGAAGGCATGGCTTGTGGACTGCGGACCATTGTCATGAATGATCCTCTATGGCAGTCCTAAATGGTAAATGATGTGATATTTTATGAAATTGATCACGTTTGATGTCTTTGCCTCTGCCAGCGGAACAACTTCCACCCACTTGGAGAAGTAGTCGGTGATTGCAAGTATAAACCGGTGCCCTTTGGACGACGGCGGGGTGATTGGGCCAATGACGACCATTCCCCAAGCTTCAAATGGCCAAGAGGCCACCTTTGGTGCAAGAATTCGGACCGCAGATATATGAAATCTGCGTGGATCTGACAAGCCTTACACTTCTTTGCATAGTTGACTGCGTCTGCTACCATCGTAGGCCTGTAGTAGCCCATCCGCGGAGACGATCCTGCAACTTTGTTCCAAGTTGGTGAGCCCCGCAAATGCCATCGTGAGCCTCGCGTAATGCTTCTTTGGCTTATGCATTTGATAGACATATTAATAGTAGCCCGTCGTAAGATTGTCGATATAACATTTTTGTTTCCGTGTCATAAAAGAATCTGAGAGAACGCCTTCTGATTGAAGTTGCTTCTTTCATATTCTCAGGCAGGATTCTGTAGACCGCAAAGTCGATGAACGGGAGTCTCCAGTCTTGCATGTCATTGAATTTCTGGGCGGAGTAACTCATATCCAGTTGAACATTATTTTTGGGACAGACCAACTCATGGCCTATCACGTCGACTAGATGGTGAGCATAATTTGGAACCGCCAAAGAAGTGGCAAGGCCTGCTAGGACATCGGCCTCAATATTTTGGAGCCTAGGAACATGCTCTATAAATATCCCCTCCAAGGTTGCAATGATGGCAATTGCTGTCTGATGGTAAGGAATCAGGTCCGCGTTACGAACCTCGTACGAGCCTCGGATCTGATTAACGATCAGCTATGAGTCACCATATGCTTCCAGGTATTTGGCCCCTACCTCTTTTGCGAGTCGAAGTCCGATGACCAAAGCGTTATATTCGGCTACATTATTTGAACAGGGTTTTGTGAGAGAGTATGCCCGATTGACTACCAGCCCAGAGAAAGAAATTAATACTACCCCGACTCCAGTGATGATATCACCTTGTGGCCCTGTTCTTGAAGCACCGTCAAAGAATATTCGCCAAATGTCATCATGCGAAGTCATGTTTGAGTTAACAACTTCGTCTGGGATTTCTTCATAGATTTTGGCTGTTTTTGAGCCTGGATGGGCTGCTAGAAAATCGGCCAAGGCTTGACCTTTGACAGCCTTCTACCGAACGAAGACCATGTCGTAGGGGGATAGCAGTATCGCTCATGTGGCTTGACGAGAACTGAGTGCGCCTGGCTTGGTCATGAGAACCCTGAGGGGATTAACTCGCAAGACAACATGGATGGTCTGCCCTGACACATAGTCTCATGTTTTCTGAATGGCGAACACCAAGGCAAGACATTCCTTCTCTACGGCGGTGTACCTATGCTCCGGCCCCACCATCATTCGGCTGAGATAATAGATGGCTTATTCGTGCCCCGCATCATTGTTCTGTGCTAGCAAAGCGCCGAGGGAGTGTTCTATCGCCCGTACATAGAGCAGGAAGGGCTTTTCGGCGACCGGGGCTACCAGAACTGGCAGATTCGACAGGTATTCCTTAATGTCATCAAAGGCGCGTTGACATTTCTCATTCCATATGAAAGAGACGCCTTTCTTCATAAGTTGTGTGAAGGGTTGACATCGCCCTGAGAGGTTAGATATGAACCTCCTAATGTAGGCTAATCTTTCCTGAAGGCCGCAAAGTTCACGGAGGTTCCTCGGTGGACTCATCTCCGAGATTGCCTTTGTCTTATCGGGGTCTATGTGAATGCCCCGCGAAGTAATGACAAAGCCTAAGAACTTCCCGTTGGATACACCCAGGAAGGCCTTGGTGGGATTCATCTTCAGATTGTGCGCTCGCATAAGGTCGAACACTGTCCCCAAATCGTTTAAGTGATCATCCTTGGAGCGGCTTTTGACAGCGATGTCGTCAACGTAACACTCCACCATCTTGCGCAAGTGATCTCTGAAGATGACGCTCATAGCTCATTGATATATAGCACCGGCGTTCTTCAGGCCGAAAGGCATGACTGTGTAACAATACACACTGATTGGTAGTCGGAATGACGAATGCTTCTCATCGTCAGGAAACATTTTGATTTGATTGTATCCTAAAAAGCCATCCATAAAGGACATGCGCTCGAAGCCACACGTATTATCGATCGTTATGTCGATATGGGAAGAGGGAATTCATCCTTAGGACATGCCGCATTCAGATTGCAGAAGTCGATGCAGATTCGGATATTTCCATTCTTCTTGACGAATGGTACTATATTAGCTATCCAGTCTGGGTGCTGCTTCTCGCGGATGAAACTGCTAGCTATAAGCTTATTTACTTCTACTTCAATGGAGTTCATAATGTCTGGACGGAACCGCCATTGCTATTGTTTGACTGGTTTTGCGTCCGGATGAATATTGAGCTTATGCAGTGCAATCTCAGGGTTTAGCCCTGGCACGTTTTCATAGCTCCAGGCAAAAACATCGATATATTCTCTGACGAGTTGCAACAATGACTCCCGCTCGCCGCCCGTCAGGCTTTTACTGACGAAGATTGGCTTTGGAGATGATTCATCACCGAGGTCAACTTGTATGACCTCATCTTCAGTAGGAGGGTCACGTAGTTCAAAGCGCTTCTCCCATTATCCGTCCAGTTGTTGGACCCATGGCTCAAATTCAAGAGGTTCGAGTAGATCTTCGTCTTCCTCTTCAATGTCAGCGGATGCCATATTGACAGATAATGTCTGCCTGAATATATCTCCAATGCTGTCATCGGAATCATATGCAGGTGTTTCGGATGAGTGAGAATGCCACTCGCATTCCTTATTGGAGCTCTCGGGCATTGTTGCTGGTGTAACATAACCGAAGCCATATTTGGACTTGCCGTAATAATCCCGAGGTTTCCTAGACGGAGTTGACAGTTGCAGAGACGATCGCCGACCATTGCCGTAATTTAGACCTGGGGTAGCCTCCATGTCGTACCCCTGCTTTTGCATGAAGTACTTGGCTTGAGGACTGTACAGGTAGAGCGGTAATCTTCCAGTATAGGGTTCGTTATCAGACTCTTGAGGCATAAAGGGTTGAGGACCTTCTTATTGGCCAAAGATGATCGTTTGATCCCCTTCTCTTCTGCTTGGGACTAGGAAGTAGGCACCTTTAATAGGAGCAAGTCGATTCACGGTATAGACGGTTGTCACCTGTGTGTGCAGGTTGATGTCCCGACCGTGCCCTGCAGTATACATCAGATTAAGTTTATTACACTCAAGATAGTTCAATGGCAGCCTCTTATTGATGAAATAAGGAATTTTGTCTACAGGGATTACATCATCAGGAGAGGAACTATCCACCTTTGCAACAAGATACTTCGCAAATTCTGCCTCCTCTTCAGCTACCCCTGCGTGACCGGAGGTTGGGACGCTGTCTTGGGCAACTTGACCACTAAGGGTTCTACTTGTGGCTTTGGCTTGCCTGAGGGTCTTGGATCAACACTTGGTTGCCGGCTCGTCTTGGGAAGATGGATAACCATCGGCTCGGCAGAGGACTTCATGTCTTTCGATTGCTTTTGACTGGATCTTGGCAATCAGATCACCATCGGATCACTAGAGGGCCTCGCATCTTCCTGTCACCTTTGATTGGATTTTGGCAATCGGATCACCATCGGCCCTATGACGGGTTTTGGCTCCTGGCTGGACCTTGGAGTCGGATGACCATCTGTCCTGACTGCGTAGCTGGGGCGAGATAACTGGGCACCTCTTTATGCAAAGTTGCGATAAGGAGTGCGGCTTTGTCCGGTTTATGGGCCTGGAGATGAATTCTCAAGGGTTCCTCTAGCCCTGTGATGACCTCCGGTTCGTCAATTATGTGCTTCTTGGATTCTTTATATAGACAAGCAATTCTTCGAATGCTCGTTAGTTAAAATGTTCCATGAGCATTTGCTGCATAGAGTCGAGTTTGGACGCATCAGATTACATCACCAACTTCTCATCAGAAGAGAAGGATATCCCCAGCAGAGTCGTCATCGTGTTTGCCATTAAATATCAAGAACAATAATTACAGAGGAATTGAACTTGATTGCAAACTCGCTTGTACAAGAGAAAGCCTAGAAAGAAATCCTAGGAAACAATCAAGTACAATTATTTAGTTTTGATTCTGGGGGTGACGATAGAGGCTCGGGAAAGTGTAGCAACTCTGCCTTACTCCTTGGACTATCTGACACGATCCTTGCTCTTGAAGAAATTGCCCTTCGTAGGTTGCCAGCCTTTTGCATGTATGTAGTACCCTGCTATTTATAGTGATATATATCTTGAGCCGCATAGATGGCCACGAGTCCACGTGGCTACAACAGCACACCAAGACTCGCTCTTTGACCGCCAGCAGGTGACTTGTTGAGATTTTGTTACAGCAAATCTGGGTGGTTGAGACTTGGTCAGCCTGCCACGTGTCCTATCGCAAGATAGGATCAGTCTGCTTGAGTCATTTTGAGCCGCATAGGTCTTTCAGTGTTCGGCTATGCTGGACCGCATAAGACTCATGCAGCTTAAGTCATAGTCTCCCTTAGTCCGCATGTAGCTTAGGGACTTTTTGAGCCGCATAGATTCTATATTCTGGGCCGCATAAAGCTCATGCGGCTCAAGTTGCAGTCACCCTTGGCCGCATGAAGCGCGCATGGATTGAGCCGTATAAGATTCATGCGGCTCGGGTCGCAGTCCTTCTAGCCGCATGACTATGTCCAGTCTGGTGACATGACATTTTGTCTGATCACGTCTTATCTTCTTTTTGTCAGAGCTGTCAGAGCTGTCAGTTTTGTCAATTTTGGCAGAGTTTGTCAGCTTTATCAGAAGGGTTGATCAGCTTAGCCGTATAAGTAAGTATTCTTTCTGCGGCTCAAATCAGTCTGGCAGGGGGCATGCCGAGTATGTCATGCAGCTCTTCTTTATGTGGACCAATTTGTCCCAATGTACTCATGCGGTCAGTTGTGATTCGCATGAACCCCATATTTTCCATGCTTCTACAGAGTCGGACACATCCAGCCTACGCTATGAGACAGCATAATAAGCGGTTCTAAACCTTTAATCATCTTCAAAAATTATATCAGATTAATCACAGCATCTATATCGAGAGAAACTAGAATAGGTCCAAAATGTCACTTAATTATATTCTCAAAGGAAAAGTAAACTGGACACAAATCCAACCAAATGAATGTAACTAGTTATTACAAATCAAGTTCAAATGTGAGATGTAAGCTAAGCTATAGGGTATTCTCCAGCAAGGACATCCTCTGGAATGTGGGATAGCTTAACAGTGGCAGGTCCATAGTATGAATTGCAAAGCAACTCCTCCTCGGTCAATTCATCTGCAACGATCCAATCAGGATTGGAGCAAAGTATAACCATAAAATTTACGCTACTGATACATGGCATGATAAGAATGAACTGATAAACAAGACATGGTTGGTTTGAAAGAAAATACAACATGCTTGGTTGAAAAATAAAAACAACATACTCAGGAGATTCTGTAAATTAAAGACATCATGTTCAAGAGATACGTGTAAACAAAGATAACGTGTTTAGGAGATACTTGTAAAACATGTTCAGGCTAGATAGGTAAAGTGCGGCTTTGAAAAGCTAGTAGACATGTGATCGTCTATAATAGGAGAATATGTAACATGCAAATAAAGACAACATGGGGGTATGGTATTGACTACACATGTAGGATGTGCAGTCAAGCTCTGATACATGTACTACACAACGGGCTTTGATCACATATTAACTAGACATTTTTCCCTTCCCAGTGTCGGTAATGTGTACAACTTGCAACATGTGATACAATTCTTGCTAAAGAGGATTATTGCATGAGAAACAGGTTATACTAGAAATATTGGAATTTAAATACAACATACAATGAAAAGAAGATACAATTGGTAACAGAAGCATGCTAATCATATAATGTACAGTTTTGTATGTTGTAGTGTACTTGCCTTGTTTTACCAAAAAAGATTGATGTTAAATGTTGATGTCCAAAGTCCTCAAGCTATAACAAGATATAATGTTGCTTAGTTTAAAGGTAAAGTACTATCTATGTGTTGTGCTTACTTACATGGTCAAGTTGTGCTAGACATGGGCCTTGTCGTCATGGTACACTAGTCCTAACATAGAACATTAAAATTAACACAAAATTTAATACATGTCAAAATTAGGTAAGTTAAAATCACAAGTCATGGATTACTTATATTTTACAGAAATTTAATAGTAATTAAAAATATTTTATTTTAATTATTAAATAAATAAAGTATTTATGAAAAGGGTCCGACATCGTTCGTTTAAATAGTTAGAGGTCTCAAACTAACATCCTAATATTTTTCATGGGTCAAATTAGGCAAAATAATGAAGGTATTAAGTTTGTAGAATTTTTGGACAGAAATTACTATTTATAGAATTATTTGAATTAGAAACTATTTTAAAAATAATTATTTATAATTAATTGTTAATAGAAATTAATTTTTAACATATCAAACCTAACCTAAAATTAACATGTAAATATATTTGATGATCTACAGAAAATATAGTATTTGATTATGAATTTTATTTAATTTTACAGCACTGTTTAATATTTGCAAAAAATCAATTTACATAAAATACATTAAATAGTACTTTTAGTTTTTAATTAATAGAAAATATAAATTACAATATGTATTGCTGAAAAATTTATAAATAAATACTACATATGAAAATACTAATTATCAGTATTTTTCCAACATTTATTAAGAATATTAAACATCCATTAAAAATTAGAATAGACAGTTTTTACAATTTTCTAATTATTGTTTTTAATTACTAAATAATATATTTAATGAATAACTAATTCTGTAAAAATCATAAAATAGTACTACTATTTATTCGCATTTCATATAAATTTTACACAATATAAGAGCATTGATAAAAATACAAAATACAAAATATATGATAAAATAATACAATTTCTGTATTATTAACAGTATATATATATATATATATATATATATATATATATATATATATATTTTTTTTATATATATATATATATATATATATATATATATATATATATATATATATATATATACAAATGGCGTTATGAAGCTTACTCCTCCCATGTCCAACTGATCTCTGAAGTTAAGCGTCAAGTGAAGAAAGCGATGATTCGATGTTCTCATGTCGAGCTACCTCTTTTATAGTTAGCTCTTTTAGCTCTTTTGCAAACCTTTTTGATAATGGAATAAAAGCTTCGTTTAGTTTTATATATATATATATATATATATATATATATATATATACAAAAAAACAAAAATTCGGGGGCTCGAAATCAGGCTTCCTAGACGGGGTCTTAACACAACTGCTCTGACCAATAGGTCAGATTTGGTTCTATGTTAGAAATAGAAGCCAACAGTTTATATTTCTTTCTAGACGTTATATATATCTATATATAAAAAAACATGCAAGGGGGAGGGCTCAACCTAGGGTCTGTCAAGACTAGATTCTATGGCTGGCCAGGTGACCGCTAGGTCAAGATTGGTTTCGTCTTAGCATAAGGGATCCACTTGGATTTAAACTATACTAAGACTATAGCTTAGTTCTTACCGAGGAAGAAGAAGAAGGTGGTTCGTCGGTTGTCGACGAAGCTCGGCTCGTCGGTTCAGCTCCGGTGGCTCGGGTCGCTGGGTTGCTCCAAAGGAAGAAGATGGTAATGCTTAAGTTTTGTCTCAACGTTTCTCTTTTTATAGAGAAATAAAGGGAAGTTACGAATAGGAAGGGTCAGGGGTTACGGAATGTAAAAGGTTGGGAGTTACGGAATGTAAGAGGTTTGGGAGTTACAGAATGTAACAGGTTGGGAGTTACAGAATGTAAGAGGTTGGGAGTTACGGAATGTAAGAGGTTGGGAGTTACGGAATAGGAATGAGTTTCTGGGATTGAGTTTTGGTTTTGGATGTGAAGAGAAAAATGGGTTTGGGCTTGGATAATATTGGTAGGAATAAAATAAATGAAAAAATAGGGTATTTATAGGCTTGGTCCCAAGCCATAGGCCCAAGAACATGTGGATAATTAATCTGGGCTATTTAATTAACTAGGTTATTTAACTAACTTTGGAAATTTCTAGAAGTAAATTGGCTAACCATCTTAATAATCACATGCTACTTAGTCCTAAATCTTTTATATACTAATTAACCAATCCAATTTTCTATACCTAAAGCTCGCAGCTGATGGTGACCCAATACTTTATATAAGGCTGAGACAAAGAGGAGACAAATAGTTGAGCTTGGTCGGCCTAATAAGAATATTAGAATTGTTATAGCTGTTAATAGTAACTAAATCCATTCTCCTAAATAAAAGCTTATTTGAAAATTATACTCTTAATAAACTTAATAAAATGAACTAATTTTGGAGAAACGAATTTAAATCAAGATTTGGGGGTTACATAGACCATCAATGACTTTTCGGCCTATGAAATATTATCATGATGGAGCACCCGTGATGGTCTCTCATGTTTGTATTACATGGACCGTACTAAGACTTTCTATATGAAACACGGAGATAAATCATGCTTTTTCGATTGTCATCGACAATTCCTGCTGAAGGATCATTTGTTACGGAGGAACATGAATGCTTTTCATGTCCATGTTGTGCAGAAGGCTAATCCATCAGCAAGGTGGCCTGAAGACACGATATGGGACGTGGTATAAGATTTACCAAGTGCTATCAAAAAGCCTGCTAAGGGGTACAAGTGTGAGGGATTTGGTCTCACTCATTATTGGACAAAGAGGAGTATATTTTGGGACCTGCCATATTAGAGCACCAATCTGATCGGACATAACCTTGATGTCATGCATATCGAGAAGAATGTATTTGACAACAAAATTAATACTATGATGGACGTAAAGAAAAATACGAAAGACAATTCTAAGGCCAGGTTAGACTTGAAGGATATATGCAGACGCTCTGTATTTCATTTAGTAGAGGAAGGAAATGGAAAGTTTAAGCAGCCTAAGGCAATTTTCAATGGACAAGGAAGATAAAGGAAGGCTTTGTAGGTGGATTCGAGGCCTAAAATTTTCATACGGGTACGTGTCGAATCTGAGAATATACGTCGACCCGAAGGAGAACAAACTTACGGGTATGAAGAGCCACAACTTACACATATTCAATGAAAGGTTCATTCTGATTGCATTCGAGAATTCTTACCGCAGGTTATTTTAGGATCCATTGACAAAGCTTATAATATTCTTCAGTGAACTTTGTTCTATAAGTTGCTCGTCGATTGACTAAAAAAATAAAAGGACATTATGGTAATACTGTGCAAGCTCTAGAGGGTGTTCTCTCCTGGATTATTCGACTCTATAAAGCATTTGTCAATTTATCTTTCCTATGAGGTACATATTGGTAGGCATGTCGATTATCGGTGGATATACGCATTCGAGCGGCAACTGAACCACCTAAAGAGAAAGGTGAAAATAAGGCACGGGTCGAAGATTCTATTTGTGAAGCCTATGTTCTCGAGGAGAATACAAACTTTTGCTCGATGTATTTCAAGCTTCATATTTCTATTAATAGAACGAGTGCTCCAAAAAATGACGACGGATATCGAAAATCTAATGATGTAATAGTGAAAGTATTCAATACTTTCGGAAAGCCTTCGGGGAAAATAAAGAATAGATATCTGAATGACGATGAGCTAAGGGCTGCTAAGTTATATATATTACTCAACTGCGACGAGGATGAAGTAGAGAAGCTAGAGGAGTAAGTAATTAATACGTTCACATCATCGTAATGTAATAGTAAAAGTTAATATTATTACATTGATCAATCGATGCTTTGTGCTTTTTTAGCACATAAAATGATGAAGTGAGGTCGAGTAGACCATACATAACAGATGAAGAAGTAGAACAAGAAATGAGACATCATTTTTCTTCTTGGTTGAGTGCATATGTAAAGAGGTCAGAAATTACTTTTGTTTATGCACTTGCATAATAATTTAACTGAACGTGGAACTTAATATCGCTTCTTTGGTATTTAGGTCAATCGTCCAGACACAATACTTGAGAATGAATCTATTAGAATTCTATCCAAGGGACTAATTTATGCCGTCAAAATCTGGCCGAGCTACTGTGTGAATGGTTTTAGGTTCAAGTCAACAAATGCCCAGATTAGAGATAGCTTCATGGATCTCGATTCCACGAAAAATAGTTGTTTGTGTATCACATCTTTGAATTACAAAGGCGTCGATCTAGGCAATGATTTCTTTGGCGTCTTACGGGAGATTGTGTAGTTGACATATAATTATGGCACAAAGTTTGCTAAGATCCTGTTACTCAAGTGTGATTGGTTCTATCTGGTCCAAGATCAAGTTGAAAAATTGACAAGCATGGTCTTGTGGATATAAAATACCGGCGTCGATATCAATGCTGTGAGCCCCCTAAATTTTAGGGTTTATTTTAAAATTTTCTAAATGAATTATTTTCAACAAATATGTTCTTATAATTATTTTGATCATTAAATGTTATTTCCCGTGACTTTAATTTTTGGAGCGCCAGGGATGTCAATTTTTGGATACTTCCTTCATAAGTTTTGTAGTAGGCAAGATTATCTTCATTTTGATATATCATGTCCCATTCAAACTTGTTCCCTTGTATTCTATTTGTATTATACAACTTTCAGATCAATTTAGGCCATTTGACCCGCTACCGTAAAACCTGAGCTGACTTCCAAATTAATTTTGGGACTCAACATCGATCCAATCTAATCGACCCAATATATGGTTTCGACCTATTTTGAGTCTTCTATGCACATACCACTTGCGTGCCACCCAATTCATTCCCGCATGCTCCTATTCCATCAATTATTATAAATGACTAAATTTGTAGTCATGACCAAACCACTCAATCCGAGTGCATGTGGCCACACTCATGACACACAATATCCCTTCGCTTTCTTTTGTTGCTAATAATACTAATATTGATATATATTTTTATTATAACCTAGCATTATTGGGATCGAGGACTGTCCATATATGATATGTATGTAATTGTCAATGGGCTAAATCATTAATTAGATTACCCTCATATTTCATCCATTTAAATACCTACCTAATTACTGGCCTTACTTTTATTAAACATAAGAGTGACAAAATTAGATAACAGTACAAGTATATAACGATTTGTCAACATTTATTAATATCACTGGTTTGACCTAAGACCTAATATTAATGAATTATTTTACCTTCCTTAAAGGACTCAACTCATACATTTTACCTAAGACCAAAGCACCCAGTCAATATAGGTAGGTATTATGTGTACTGTTAGAGATATAAATTGTAAATAGAGATATAAATTGTATAAGGCTTGAGCCCAAATAGATATTTATTACTTTGGACTACTCCATTTGCACCTAACCTTATTTAGGTCAGCTAACCAAGTCCCTTTAGCCAAGCCCAACATAAACCCTAACCCATTAGCTCTCGAGCAGCTGCTCCCAGCTGTATACGTATGGTACTGTGTCAGTTGTGCATAGTAGCACGCGCGTAGACTACCCTCCTTTCTCTTCAGCTGGTAGGAGCCTCCCTTTCTCCTCACAATCCTATTATCCTCCTCATCCTTCACAAAATTTCTTCTTTCCCTTCCTTCCTCCTTCTTCTTGACCGAGCGCAGCATCTCAATGGCTGCAGCGCCCACACCATCGTGTAGCCGCCATTAGCGGCAACGTCGCAGGACAGCCCAACGTGTGCCTACGGCAGTGCTCTAGCGGTAGTGTGCATGTGGCAATACGAGCAGGGCAGTTAGCAGCAGCACGACGATGGCCGTGCAATGCCGTCTGTAGACCCATGAGTCGCGTGCCCTAACATGATCAAAGTATGATGCTAGCATCAGGCTGGCGAAGAGCCATGCACGCCTAACAGCGTGACATCAGAAAGAAGACTATCTCTATGCTCTGGGCCAATTATGCCCCGTATAAGGCACACCTCATAGGCGCGCCAGATCCTGCACGTCACTTTCTCCCGTACTGCATTAATGAGATGAGATCTTTCTCGAGACGTCAAGTCAGACGCTTCGACCATCATGCCAAAGATGAACCTAGAAGTGCATCTACATTGGAAGCAGTACAAAACAGGCGCGTGTTATCTAGGCATATTCCCTTTCGCGCCCTACAACTCTAGGCGCGCCTGAGTTATCATGCCCCGTCTATGCTCAGCAAGCCACCATTTTCGAGATAGCACTTATTAAGTCTAAAGTGCCTCTCGAAGACACAAACCGAGACGCTTCGATTCTCATGCAGAAGATGGACACAAAAGTCAAGGTTTATTCTCCTCGAAAGCAGTACAGTCAGGCGTATCAAACTCAGGTGTGTGTTCGAGTTCTTTCCAGGCGCGCATGAAGCTCAGGCGTGTGCTGCCTTAAGTCCTTCCTCCCAGGCGCGTGTCAAGCTCAGGCGTGTGTCGTCTGGAGTTCTTCCTCCCAGGCGTATGTGCTTCTACCCCGCGCCTACAAGTTCTTCCAAATGATGAACATGCCACCTAGGATAGTGATTCCTAGGCGCGTTTATGTCCTCGACGTGGGCCACGTGTCAAGAGGCTAGTCACACCGAAGAAAGAGTTTGAAGTGCTTTCGAGATTCTCTCTAACAGCATATCTACTACATGGCAATCAGCCATGGTTTCCTCACCAGTAAAGTGTGTGCCTGGCGGTAACCAACCCCTATTTAGGGGTGCCACATGGCAAGCTGAAGCTTGCGCTTGCAATTTCCTAGGCACGTGAGCTACTCCCCCATCCACTATAAATAGGAGGAGCCACCCTCCTTTTAAATAGGTCGATTCGCCCCGATTCCTGAGTACCTCAAGAAGTCCCGAGCATCACAGAGAGAGTCCTTGCTGTTCCCCTCTGCCAGTGAAGTTGAACCCGACAATTCCTTCTCTCAGTCAAATCGTCAACGGAGTAAAGAAATAACCCTCCACCATCACAACCCAAATCAAAAACAAAGTGCGATCAAGGGATTCCCGTCCAGGAGTTCCTCTTCGTATTCTCGTCCGCAACCTTCACAGCAGCCTATTCTCAAGCTCGAAAGCGATGTCGAACAAGATGGTGACTCTACTGGGGCGACTTTCCTTTCGGAAAAGAAGGCTGTGACACAGTATGACACATCCATGCTCGGTGCTGCCGCGAAGATGTTGGTTGTCAAGTTCGATCAATCAACTTTCGGGGATCTACTCTCGGAGGGTAGTACTGGCCTCTCCCCAAGAAGATGAGGAAGGCGTGGGTGCCTAAGGCTCGTATAGCCTACCCGCTACCTGTCTAGGAAGAGCAGCATTTGTTGGTACAAGAGCCGCTAGGCACGCCAGCCCTTGCTCTGACCTCGGCGTATGAGTCTGGCAAAGGCAGTGCTCCTTTCCAGAACAAAAAAAAAAGGTTACGAAGGAGGCGTGCGCCTATGCTAGCACGACTGTCTTCAGAAGTACCACTCTCTACATTGGCGTACCACTCGAAAAAGCACACATTGCGTGTCTAGAAGAAACAATCAAACGGGACGGGCGCATCTGATACCAAGTACTGTGCTCAGGGCTTAAGTTCTACTTACTGTGGGACTGAGTCGGCGCGAGTTAGGCGCACCTCATGCGCCGCGGTTGCCGCACTATCTTCCAACCAAAGACTCGTGCCCCTGACCGTAACACGCGCACCCGATAGGGAACTCAACGGATGCACTCCCACATCAAGGCTGGACCAGGCTCCAAAGTCTTTCAAAAACCCAAACATTCTGCAGACGCAGAAATCGAGTCTGGGGGTACATCCACTCACATGCCATAACGATCGGTCTACCCGAGGAGGCGTAAAAGTGAAGCTCCCTTCGCATGATTTACGTCATATGATCAATCAAAAATGCAAAGTGGAGGGAGTCACGACAAACACTATACATGAGACCCCCTTAGGGACACATACATGCACTAGTATAGTCGTTAATTGTTGCTGCGCAAAACCTACAGCGATCCGGAAAAGGTAGTCTCTGTTTCAACGGCTCCAACCTGCTCTATCCGCCCGACATTGCCTCGACGAACAATTGCCATCAGAGGACGAAGAGGAACCTCCCTTTGCCTCATGCCATTTTGTAAGGGGTTCTCCTCTGACTGAAAGAAATCTTAACTCTTCGGTCGGTACACCCAAAAATTGACCCAAGAGCAGCAAGACGGTAGTGCCCACCACTGGGGTGTTCCAACACACCCACTTCAAATCCAAAATCCTGAAGACTGGGGGTAGCCGGTACCCAGCACCAAATACTGACCTGACTGGGGGTACTCGTTCCCCGCTCATCCAAGGAACTGGGGGTCGCCAACTCCCGACGCTGCACTACAATCCGATGTTTCAAAGGGACAGTGATTCCTATAAAACTGAAGGAAGAGAAGCCGGAGATACCCATTCTCAACATATTGCTGAGGTCGAAGACGTTTCGAACCTCGACCCTAGTAAGTTCTCCCAGATGATATACTACCGACAGCGAGGCATAGGAATTAGAAATGGAGAGCGAATAGTCAGTCCGTACTCGCGTCATGCCATCATACATGACAAATGATGAACAGAGGTCCCAAGACAGCCGACGCTTCGAAATAATCGAAGAAATGATGCAGACCATGAACGCCAGCTTGGCACTTCTAACAAAGACTGTAACTGAGCTGAAAGTTACTCAAGCTTCATCCCAACTGTCGGTACAGGCCCCAGATCCGGGGAATAATAGGGAGTCTAATGCCCCAAATCTTCCAACTATGAGTCATCACGTGGCATTACCACCTGTGGCTAGTGATCATACCTTGCCACAGGCATACGGGCCGGCGACGTCAGAAGAGGTCCTTGATGCCATCCGGGATCTCAGAGCCAGAGCGGACGCCAGAGATAGGCAGGAATCCTGGCAAAATCTAGGACATAACCATCCCTTCCCGGTTGAATGGAACAGGGTAATCTACCCTTCCAAATTCAAGCCGGTGACTATCACTCCTTTCGACGGGAAGGATTCCCCCCGTCAGCACCTCAATCATTTCAATGCTATGATGGGTTATTTGCTGCAAGATGATTCCCTCCTTGCTAAACTGTTCATTGGTGCCTTGAGAGGAGTTGCATATAAATGGTTTTGCAGTCTCCCGGACAACTCAGTGTCAACCTTCGACGACCTCCAGCATCTGTTCCTATCTCGATTCTATAAGCCAGGGATGGATATGTCAATATCTACGCTGATGGACACCACTCAGAAGGACAAGGAGTCTGCCCGAGCCTATAGAGCAGTTTCGACAAGTCGCGCTAAGCCTACAACCAAGGGTTTCCGAAGACATTCTGATAGACACTTGTCAGAAAGTCTTGTCCCCTATGATGAGACTGTGGACCGGCTCTTCCGGTCACGTAGATTGGGCGGCATTTATTATCAATACCGAAGACGCTGAGAGAAAGGCCAAGGACATATTGAGAATAGGACTTCCAAACGAGAAAGGCAGGAGGCCTACCACAGCACCCAACAGGAGCGAACGGGAGACTAAGGCAAAACAGGTGATGACCGTAAGTATCAACCGGGGTGCACCTCCCGTTCTGAAACCCGAAATACTTCTAATCCAAAAGGGGAATTATTCCTTCAGGATGCCCTGGAATTACTTAATGTTCTACTTGAGGGCAAAAAGCTCACGCTTCCACCCCCAGACATCCTGAAGAAGTGGACAGGGTAGACAATCCCAAATACTGCCATTACCACCGATACGTCCACCACTCGACTCGAGATTGCTACATCCTGAAGAACCATATACAGCAACTAGTAGACGCCAACGTGCTATCGCTGGACTGTGAGGAAAAAGTGGTCTCCGCCAATATGATAACTCTACAGTTTGGCAAGTTCCCGCCCATGGAGACACAGGATGGAGTCATCCCAATTCCTAAGGCAACCATGGAGGTCGTTAACCTCCCGACTGCTCGAGCCTCGGGGTTAGTCCCCGTCAAGATGCCTCGAGGGGAGGTCATGTGGGTGCTCCCAATCTCATCGACGATTGATCAAACCTACCTTTTGTAGGAAGGACAGATCTTGCAATGATATCTCGGCCTCATCTGATGAGGAAAGGGCCAAAGCAACCAAGACTGGTCTAGAATACTCCCTTAACTACGACCGAATCCTAGACAAAGAGGCGACTCCGGTCACAGCTCCGACTGTTCCCGGTACTTCTGAGCCGGGCCTATCACAACCATCAATAGTAGACAAACAAAAGCAGAAAGAAGGGCATTTTCACAAGCCCCTCAGAAAAGACACCGCTGTAGGGTTGGACCGGCCCTACAACTTTGACATACTAGCTCAATTGGCTAATACCCCAGCCAGGCTGTCACTTTTCGGCGGGCCCATCGCAACCATCAACAGTAGACAAACAAAAGCAGAAAAAAGGTCATTTTGACAAGCCCTACTAAAAGGACACCGTTGCAGGGTTGGACCGACCCTACAACTTCGACATACTGGCTCAGTTGGCTAAACCCCGGCCAGGCTGTCACTTTTCGAGCTCCTTCGTCTCTCCAAGAAGACCCGAGAAGCTCTCACCGAGGCATTACAGAACGCCGAAGCCTACTTAGGACAGATACAACAGTCGGACGAGGACCCTGATGCGTGTCCCACATGCCAAGTATAATAGAGGCCATGCATAATATCACATTCTTACAACAAGATATGTTGTTGAAGAATATTAGGCATATCTGATCCCTGTACTATACAGGATACGTTGGCAACGTCAAGGTCGATCGTATGCACATCGACCCCAGTTCATCTGTGAGAGTTATTCTCCATCGTCTACTGCATATATTAGGGATTCCTATGCACTGGTTGTCTGTAACTCAAACCACGATCAGTGGTTTCAATAACGACAAAAGTTGCCTATAAGGGAAAATCTACTTGAAAATTCAGATTGGCGACATGAAAACTGAAGCGACTTGCTATGTCATTAACGCGGATGTCTGCTACAACATCATGTTGGGACGACCGTAGATCCACGAACACATGATTGTGCCATCTACCCTTCATCAATGTTTCAAGTATGTCAACAGCGACAGAGTGGTAAAAACTGAGTTTGCAGATATTGACCCCTTCAAGGGGGTCAAAATTTACTACACTGAATCTCGGTTATTCCAGAAAAAATACCGGAAGGACACAGATGAAGGTGCCGATGACAAAACCGGGGCTCAAACCGCCTCCGAGGAGCCAATAAAAGTGCATCTGAAAGAACGCCCTAAGGCAACCACGGCTGAGACAACAACCCCTCTAGTAGTCCGTTTGAAAGGAGCACCACCTACCAAGGAATGTCCTATGATGTCGGCAGCTCAAGCTACAACTCCTTTGGTGGTAAGATTGAAAGGGAAACAGACAAAGAGGAGTAACCCTTCTGTCAAGCCGATAGTGGTGAGGTTGCGCGGCCCGCCCCATTCTACTCCGTCCTTGCCCATCTCAGGGGCCAGGGTGGAGATCCTAGTGATGTACTTGTTTCCAACTTTCCCGCTTGTGATGGTGTAATCCCTAAGGGCGATTTGTCCTACTTTATCAATAAAGGAATGCCCATGAACTACTCTCCTGATTTTCTTGCTTAGGCTCTAGAACAAAACCTGGGTTTGTCACTACAGACATATATCGCATCTAGTTATTCCATGGAACAAGTGCTCCCTATACGTGGCACCTGTTTCATAGTACCGGCACAGTAGAAGAGTGAAGAACCCATCATCTTTGGCCGGGCAGATGGCTCCCGGGCTCGTACTCTTTGTGAGCCAGAATTCAAAATCGGTACAGTTCAGGTTCACCACTATACCCCGTAAGCCAGGCACATCATCCGGAAGCTGGGTTATGACTTGAACAGCAATATGGGTCTTAATTATGGAAAGGGTCGGCATCTGCCGATCAAGATCAATGTTCTTGAAGGCAAGTCTGAGTAATATTACCAGAAAAATCGCAGTGGTCTCGGATATATCCCACTTAAAGCACCCGAAGTTCTACAACGCAAGGTCGTGACACACTCATATTCTTTATACTCCTCTTGCAATTTTGACACCAGTATCGGAGAAGTGTTCCATAGATCGTTGTCAGTAAATATGACATCAACGGATCATGTCGATAAAGATGATGAGCTATTCTTCGAACCCTAGGCTCAGCAACTTGATGCCCAATGGAAGAAGCGCTTCGAGTTACACGAACCGCCCACTAAAGATGAGGTTGTACAGATCGACGTAGGAAATGACACTTCTTCCAAACCAATCTTCATCAACAAAATCTTGAAAGGAGAAGATCGCGAGTCTCTTATTGAAATTATAAGAGAATACATAAACATCTTCGCCTGGAGCTATCAAGATATGTCAGGTTCAGACCCGAATGTCGTCGTACACAAACTAAATATCTTACCCAAAGCTAAGCTAGTGAAGCAACGGCATTTCTGCCCCGATACTATAACGCGATCGAAAAGGAGGTCAGTAATCTGATAAAGAGTGGATTCATCCGTGAAAAACAATACCCAGATTGGGTGGCCAATATCGTCCCAGTTACTAAAAAGAACGGGAAGATTCGAGTCTGTATAGATTTTCGTGATCTGAACGCCGCTTGCCCAAAGGATGAGTTTCTCTTACCCATCACCGGTGTGATGGTCGACAATACCTGTAGATTCGAGTGCATGCCTTTCATGGACGGATACTCCGGTTATAACCAGATCAAGATGTTTTCAGGCGACGAAAAGCATGCGTCCTTTCGGACTCCGATGGGGGTGTTCTGTTACACAGTGATGCCTTTTGGCTTGAAGAATGTGGGCGTTATGTACTAGCATGCCATGAGTATCATATTTCACAAACACCTGCACAAGACAGTCGAATGTTATGTTGATGACATCGCTATCAAAAGCCGCTTTCGAGGTGATCATCTCCATGATCTAAAAACCATCTTCGACTTAATGAGGATGCACCAGCTAAAGATGAACCAGGCCAAATCCTTTCTGGGGGAATCTAGTGGCAAATTCTTAGGCATCATTGTAACTTCGAAGGGGATCTATGTCGACCCTGAGAAGACAAAAGCCATCATTGAAATGCAACCGCCAAAGAACCTACGTGAACTCCACGGTCTTCAAGGGCACTTGGCCTACATCCGAAGGTTTATTTCCAACCTATCAGGACATTGTAAGCCCTTTACTGAGCTAATGAAGAAAGGGGTATCCTTGTATGGAACGAGGAATGCCAACAAGCCTTCGAAGATATTAAAACATATCTCACGAACCCGTCGGTCATAGTGGCCCCGGTCCTGGGAAGACCCTTTCTACTGTACGTTCGATCCCTGGATCATTCTCTCAAGGTCCTGTTAGCCCATAATAGCGATACAGATTATGAACAGGCTAATCTATTACCTCAGCCGTCAACTAATCAGAGCCAAGCACTGATATAGTTGGAAAGATGATTCACGTCATCTCGAGGGTCAATCCCCTCAAGATCCTCATGACCAAGCCAGGGGCATTAAACTCATGCCTATCTACATAGGCGATACTTCTGTCCCCCCTACGATATGGTATTTGTCCCACAATAGGCGGTCAAAGGCCAAGCGTTGGCTGATTTCCTTACAACCATCCCGTAGCCGAGATGTCAAAGCTCTACGAAGATATCCCAAATGAGGTAAGGGATGCCCACATCACCACTGAAGAGCCGGTTTGGCGACTATTCTTTGACGGTGCTTCAAGGACAGGTCCCAAAGGCAATATTGTGGCTGGAGTGGGGGTAGTGTTAATCTCCCCCAAGTATTTGGTCATCCAATGGGCATATTCACTCTCAGAACCATGCTCTAAAAACGTTGCTGAGTACAATGCTCTCATCATCAAACTTCGGCTAGCCAAAGAGCTGGGGGGGTCAACTTTATGGAAGCTTACGGTGATTCCTAGTTGATTGTCAAACAAGTTCAGGGATAATACGAGGTCCGACATGAGAACCTAATCCCATACCATCAAACAGCGATTTCTATAATCTCTACTTTCATAGGATTCTTTATAGAACACGTTCCCCGTTTGCGGAAACTGGAAGTTGATGCTCTAGCAGGATTGGCAGCATCATTGTCAGCACCTGTTGGGACTCAGCATACTATCACAGTGATAGGGCAAGCGTTGGTATGCCCTAAGAACAACCTATGCATGCAAACCTACCAGTCCACAGAGGCCGAAGAAGCATTCGAGACTGGCAATCCCCTTTTATAGATTTTACAGTGTATGGAATCTTACCAGATAATGCAAAAGAAGCAGCTTCTGTCAGGAGATGCTCTCCTCGATTTTACTGTGACACTTAAGATAAAACATTATACCGTCGCTCCTTCGACGGAATCTTACTCCGATGCCTATCAGGCCAGGAGGCTAAAGATGCACTGCGGGAGCCTCATGACGGCACTTACGGAGCTCATCAGCCGGGACCAAAACTTCAGGACTGACTCAGGCACATGGGCTACTATTGGTCTACAATGATAGCCGACACCCTAGCATATGCTAAGAAATACCGGATGTGTCAGATCCATGCTGACTTCATTCACCAGCCGTCGGAGTACTTGCACCCCACGGTGGCATCTTGGCCATTATTGAAGCATGGGGAATGGACATTATCGGCACGATCGCCCCTCCGTCATCAAAAGGTCATCGCTTCATCTTGGCCATAACAGATTCCAAATGGTCAAAAGCTATACCACTTGTAGAAGTGAAACCCTCCGATGTGATTAAATTCCTCAAACATCATGTCATCTACCGGTTTGGGTTACCTTGGAGGATCATCCACGACAATGGCTCGCAATTTGTTGGCGGCTCCTTCCGTCGATTCTGCGACCAGAACCAAATCCAGAGCATAGCCTCGACGGCATATAACCCAGCAGCTAACGATTTAGCCGAAGCCTTCAACAAAACCATTATCAAACTCCTCAAAAAGCTCGTGTCATCCAATAAGTGCGACTGGATGAGAAACTCGGTGAATGCCTCTGGGCTTACCGAACTACTGTTCGTACACCAACCGGTAGTACGCCATTCTTGCTGGTATATAGAAATGAAGCTGTACTCCCCTTGGAACTCCAAATTCCCTCTCTACGGGTGGCTCTTAATAGTCATATGACTACAGAAGATAATCATCGCTTGTGACTACAAGAGTTGGAAGCACTTGACGAAAAATGCCTTCAAGCTCAGTAGCGCATTGAGATATACTTGGCACGAATCTTAGGGGCCTTCAATAAAAAGGTCAAGGAAACATCATTTTGGGTCAGGGATTTGGTCATATCAGTAAGAAGGCCGATGATCCCGACTCACAAGACTGCTGAAAAGTTATAACCGAAATGGGAGGGGCCGTTCGTCGTAGAAATAGTCGATTCCAATGACGTGTACCAGCTAGCAAAACCTAATGGAGATTTGCTCATGATGCCCATCAACGGCAAGTTTCTCAAGAAATACTATGCTTGCATGTCTAGTTCATCTTACATTCCTACATAACTGTTCTCGCTATAGTTTGTTCGAATGTCTACTATGTCCTTATTTACCTCTAATATATATTCTTATCTATCAACACGTCCATATTACCTATGTTGTCAAAAACTATCGCTTATCTTCTGCACCTAGTTTTAGGTGTGTTCGTGATAAGCCCACTGAACAAACATGTCCATACTACCTCTGAGTTGTTCTCATGTTCCTTACCATGTTCTCTTAACCTTTGAAAAATGCATCGAAGAAGACGAGTCTAAAGAAGTGCGCAAATCGTAAGAAGTTCACATAAAGCTAGCTAAAAGAGATAGATTTTTTATTTATATTCATGATTACCTATGATGGAAATCTACAACATGACTTGATTTTTTTGATATTCATGATTACATAAGATGGAAATTACTACTAGCTCACGGCTCCCTCATTTCAGAGGGCAGTGATGTGACAAATGCATCCACTGTAGAGGATAGTGATGTGACAAATGCTCCATAGCAGAGGACGGTTATGTCACAAATTCTCCAGCACTGGGCCTGCATCAATTTTTCAAGACAAGCAGGAAGGCGTCTCCAGCGTGCAGAGTGGTCGCCACGCCCATGTGGAGAAGCCATCGGAAGACAGAATGACAACCTGGACAATCAATCCTAACCCTGTAAATTTGGCGTTATATCGGCAGACAATACATCTCGTCTCGGGAGTAAAGACAGCTAGCATACTAGATGAATGGGGTTCACATAGCTTGATCTCGTTACAAGATCCCACATCAGAACGGTTGTCTCTTCGAATCAACTGGCTTATGATGTCCTTTCATGCTCCATTTAAGTGAGAGCGAGTCAAAATGCAATCTGCACAAAAGACAAAAGACTCAGTTTTCTTTGAAAAGACTTCGAAAAAAGTTACACACTGGCGTGCTCAAACAAGAAGTCGACAAAGCCAGGGCACGCTCTTTTGAGGGACGTGCGTATGCACATGATGTGTGGCACACACTGGCACGTCCGTTGTAGCGACCGCTGTTGGGGATTGGAGTCAAGATATGTACTATGATGCACGCCAGACACCCGTGTGTTGGCGTATAAAAACGTGCCTTGACAGTATGGCGTGCGGTAGGCGCGTATCGTAGTAAAGAATGCCCCGACGAACTAGGTTGTACTTCCACAAAGCATGGACTCCGGGAAAATAAGTTTGCTTACCATCAAATGCAAAGGCATCACATCGACATTGAGTAGCATCTCGACGAGAGTGTTGGTCAGTGTCTCAACAAAGACTTCGAGTAGTACATCGACGAAAGCTCCGGGAGGCTTTGCCTTCAGTTTCCTCCCCTCTCCGACGAAAAGCGGGGTCGGAGAAGCCATGGCGTCGTGTAACACCATGTTTCTGAAAATTGGAGATTTTTGAAAATTTATTATTTTTATTATCATATTAGTGGTATTTTAGTCATGGTATGATTTTCTGGTGATTTTAGTTAAGTTAAACCATTTTCTAAGTCATGACTTATGACTTTGTGATTTTGGTTAGTATAACTTAGTGTAAACCCTAGTTTTTTTCTAACCTAGAAGTTGCCATGACCATGAGAGCTTAGCCATAGGCTTAGAACACCAAATTAGTGATTTTTGGCCTAAGGGGTATTTTGGTAATTTTCTAGGATTTGTTTGGAATTATTGGGATTAATGTGTTTTAATATATTATATTCATTGTAGTGTGTCATGAGAGCCTTAAACCTAGCTTACCCAAATCTAGAGGTTAGTTCCTAACCTAGAAACTAAGAGGATTAGATATTTCATGGTAGTCAAAGCTATACAAATATCTAGATATTTATTTATAGGATATTTTGCTACAAACACTCAAAATATCTTCAACCTTTTCACCAAGTCTTTGCCTTAACCTAGAAGGAAACCCAAGGACACCCCCCCTTGTCTTGGCCGGCCATAGGGCACCCCCCTAGCAGCCACCCTTCTATATAATCTCATTTCATTCATTCATGAAGATTTTATATGAATTTTAATCCTAGAAAAATACCCTTTACTTCAAAATTTCATATCTCACTCTTTAGAGGTCCAAATCACCTCTAGTTTCTTGCATTGGGTTCCTACAACCTAGAGGGTGCTAAGGGAGGCTAGCAAGTTGGACACAAGGACTTGGACACACCCATAAGTGGACTTGGACACCCCCCTCATTTATTTGAGTTTTCAAGGATTTTGCACATATAGGTAAATGTCTCTAAACCATATTAATATTGTAATTTTTCTTCATGAATGCATGCATATAGGTGTATACTAGCTGTGGGTAAAGTTTGGTGGAATCTAGGAATTGTTTGGTGTCGTATCGGACACGTATCCTACATATATAAACCCTAATATTGCTCACTGTTTGCACACTGTCACAGTATAAAACACACACTGTTTTGTAAATGTTTTTGAACCAAAACCTAGCCTAGCTAACCCTAAACCTAACCCTAAAACACTGAGCACAAATTGGGTTGTGTCGTGTCCAAAATCTGGACACGAAGCTCTCAGTTTCAACACTGTCTGGACACTGCACAGTACACAAAATGTGCCCTGCTACCACAGTATCCAAACACACTCTACACGCCACTTGGACACGTCAAAATTGACACACGACACGGGGCATTGACTGACAGGTCATCCCCAAAAATTGGGATGACCTCGTGTCGTGTCGGACACGGAATCGTCCCCGCAAGGGTCGCGCACTGCACTGCACAGAGCACATTTCAAGCGTGTCGTGTCGCACGGACACGCCACGTGGACACCTCGTAATGACACCATCGTGTAGCCCTTCATGTGGCGTACACGTGGACACGAGCACGTGGTGCATCGTGTCCTGTGTCACGAGCACGAGGCACGTGACTCACCGCACGACGCTGTCTGAAACAGTGTGTAACAGTCGAGTTTCCTCGACTGATACGTGTCTCGTGTCGACTCTGTAAGACACGTGGACACCGTGCAGACACACTGACACATACCCCTAGACCTACCCTACCTACTGACACGACCACGAAGACACGAGGACGTGTGTGTCGTGTCCTAGGGCTAGCTGCACGCGTGCACGATGCTGTGCACGCGTGGGTGTATCAGGAATTTACCCGAGTCGTGTTTTCTTGTGTTTGGACACGATAAATCGTGTCGTGGTGTCGTTTCAGTATCCTAGGACACTAGTATATGTGCGGGGTGTCAGTTACCAACCCTTAGATGCGAGCCTTAGCTCGTTGGGTTGCGTGTATTTCGTTTTTCCCCATATCGAGTGCACAGTGCAACAGTTCACTGTTTTGGGATAATTTTCCAGTTTTGAAAATCGAATTGCAATTCGATTTTGTGTGTGTTTAATCCATTGTACTAGTGTATATTAGTACGTATATATATAGTATATATGTATAAGTGTGTGTAGGTGAGGTTTGAGTGAAATTGGTTGTGTGTAGGTGTAGTTGTGTGTGTGTATACATTTATGTACATATGTATGTATGTATGTGGTGTGTGTGTGTGTGTGTTCTGTGGGGGTTTCCTGTCTCAGGAAACCTGAGATACCCCCCTGTCTACTGTTCCTCTCTCTCCCTCACTGTCCCACTCTCTCTCATTCTCTCTCTCTCCCTTTGTCTCTCTCTCCCTTTGTCTCTCTCTCTCTTTCCTCTCTCTATATATATGATTATATATATATATATAGGTTTGTTTATATATATATATGTATATATATATATATATATATGATATATATATTGTATTAGATATATACATAGTGCTATTTTATATATATATGTGGGGTTGGGTATTATATATAGTGTATTCCCATATTGGTATATAGTTAGGCCTATAAATATATATATAGATATATATGTATAACTTACTAGCTATAGGGCTATATGAAAACCCTATGACTAGCAATGGCCTATGGCCAAGAGCATTGGCCCATGGCTTGGGGCTAACCCTAAAGACCCAAAACCCATTGTTGACCATTGTTGACCATGGTTGACCAAAGTCAACCTTAGGTCAAACCTTGACCTAATTGACCTAGATGTGACTAGGATTGACCTATTTGACTAGTTAACTAGTTTGACTAAAACCCTAACTAGTTTAACTAGTGTTGACCTAGCTTTGACTTAAAGTTGACCATTGTTGACCATGGTTGACTAAAGTCAACTATTAGTCAAACCATGACCTAATTGACCTAATAAATAACTAGTTCAACTAGTCAGACCATGTTTGACCTAATTACCCTAACTGACTAGTCTTTGTTTGACCAATACCTTAGTTTGATCTAGACTTGATCCAGATTGATCATGTTGACTAGTATTGACTAGTTTGATTAGAGTGTTGACCAGGAGTTGACTTTAACCTAGATTAAACTTGTTTGACCTTGTTTGATCTTGTTTGACCTTATTTGACTTAGTATGGCTTCCTGTGACCCAGTTTGACTATTAGAGTTGACTTTTGACCAGTTTAACCTAGAATCATGTAGTATGCATTGTATACTTTATTTTTACCATTGTGGATACATTGTGACTTGTATTGCTCTGATTAGGAGCCATACACCTCTCCTCAGACAGCATATCTTCTTCAGACATTCAGTTATCAGGCGAGTACATTCTCTGACCGTTTCATATTTGCCAGGATTTATATTCTTGCTCTAGATTACTTTACTTGATGCTGACACGATTGTTATCACGGATTGGTACTATATGGATCTTTTCATGAGATGTTATCCCCCTCGGGAGCATCAGATACGGCATGTTTGTGCTTTTCACGAATCATCATGTATCTCTATGCTTTCATAGATTCACGAATCGCTTGTGACTCATGTACTCTCATGCTCACAGAGCCTCTCATGAATCTTCCATTTATGGGCTTATCACGAATCTTAACGTAACCTGAATGGATCCTTGTGTATTGATTGGGGATGGGGGAGTGGAAATAGTCATGTGGATATTACCCCAGTAGCTGTAGTCATGAATCACTTCTAGCTGTAGTCATGAATCTCCTATGCCATTTCACATGTCTATATTTTACTCTGACTCACTAGACACTGCTAGTTCTCTATATACAGTAGATATTTCCTTTACAGCTATCTCTTTTGCTACATGTATCTTCCTTCAGCAGTTCCTGTATTTTACTCTATTGCATGCTTTATATCTCCTATCATTCTATGCACTGCGTGAGATGTATTGTGCTCGTTCCCGTCCTGATTGGACCTGTTGAAAATATTACAGAGGATGAGGAGGAGGCCCTGGTGTCTACCTATTATGGAGCAGGACTAGATGATACTTATGTTGTGGACCCTCAGCAGGATCCACCTGCAGCTGAGGATGTTGTTCCAGTAGTCTAGACCAGTTTAGCCTAGGCAGTCTTTTCTATATTTACTTTTGTCTCACATCTGAGTTGTATTTTGAGATGTTGAGTCATGTATAGACTCTTAGTCTTGTATTATGAGTTGACATTCTGGATGTTATGTATCTTAGACACTTAGTCTTATTTCATCTATGCTATGGTTCTCCTTGAGTTACTATCTATCTATCTGTTCTTCATTCTTCTACCTTAGATGTGATTGAGACAGCATATTGTTATATCACCTCCATTCGGAGAGTATATACTGTACAGGTACTTTTATATTGTTAGATGATTGACCTAGGACAGCGTTCTACCGCCGACACTGCGGCGTAGGCTGGGCGTTGTTACGTTCTCGTACCCTAACAGTGGGTGCGGGTCGTGACACGTTTTTAGTGGTGGCCCATGCAGGTCGAGTTTATGTAGTGGTATTCGAACTAGAGTATCACTACAGCCTGCGATAGGATTAGAGGAATAGGCTTAGAGAGAATGGATACTCAATCACTGTTAGGATTTCATGAGAGATTCCGGGACGACCCTTGAGAATCTTATTTTGAACTTCGATATTGAAAACCCTTTTCCTCTTGTTTTAATTCACCCTCACTCCTTGATGTTTAAGGGATCTTGGACTATTTAACCTTATTCATCATTACCTCCCTTATATTTTGACCTTCTTTACTGCTAATTTAGCCTTAGTTTTGCAAGCTTATATTTTATCGAGCTTGATCACGACATATTTTATTGGGGGCTAGTACCCACTAACATATTGTCTAATCAGGGCCGGTGCATGATGGTCTGATCAACCTATTGCACTTTGGTTCGCTTTCATATATTATTCTATATGGATGGAGCCACTTGCAGGTTCTGTTCTTTCAAATCCATTCCCATCTTGTTTCATTATATCTGTCTTGGAATCCAATTCCATATGCTCCTTCCTATTCTTATTTTGATGAATTTGACCTGATAGTTCTTTTGATTTTATCTCTTACTTAGGAGTAGGAGTAGGAGTAGGAGTAGCTCTAATTGTTAATATAATCCTTTAGGAATGAATTGATGTATGTGCTATACCTTTGACTTAGAAGAGTAGCTCTAACCATAGAATGGTAAACCTCTTAACCCTATTGATTCATTGTTTTCTTACCTACCTAGTCTAATACCCATAGTCACAGACTATCCCATTTAACCTATCCTTGTACTACTATTGCATCACAACTTCTGGTTTAAATTTAGGCCATTGACCATTCCCACTCTAATTATGATCATCGTAGGCACATTACCGTGACTTTTAAATTTGGAGCACAAGACTAGTTGTTTTCTCAAAACTGACTTCACATGCATGACCTAGACATGACATACTACACCTTATGACCTAAAACTGCCAACCAATTTTTTTGACATGACCCAGTATAGGTCTACTACCCCTATTTGGCTTGATTGACCTTGTATGTTGCCTAGGTAGTGGCTTCGTCCTTGATTATTGGAGGTTTGACCTAGAAGGAGTACGACCATCTAAATTTCGAGGACGAAATTATTTTAAGGTGGGTAGACTTGTAACACCATGTTTCTGAAAATTGGAGATTTTTGAAAATTTATTATTTTTATTATCATATTAGTGGTATTTTAGTCATGGTATGATTTTCTGGTGATTTTAGTTAAGTTAAACCATTTTCTAAGTCATGACTTATGACTTTGTGATTTTGGTTAGTATAACTTAGTGTAAACCCTAGTTTTTTTCTAACCTAGAAGTTGCCATGACCATGAGAGCTTAGCCATAGGCTTAGAACACCAAATTAGTGATTTTTGGCCTAAGGGGTATTTTGGTAATTTTCTAGGATTTGTTTGGAATTATTGGGATTAATGTGTTTTAATATATTATATTCATTGTAGTGTGTCATGAGAGCCTTAAACCTAGCTTACCCAAATCTAGAGGTTAGTTCCTAACCTAGAAACTAAGAGGATTAGATATTTCATGGTAGTCAAAGCTATACAAATATCTAGATATTTATTTATAGGATATTTTGCTACAAACACTCAAAATATCTTCAACCTTTTCACCAAGTCTTTGCCTTAACCTAGAAGGAAACCCAAGGACACCCCCCCTTGTCTTGGCCGGCCATAGGGCACCCCCCTAGCAGCCACCCTTCTATATAATCTCATTTCATTCATTCATGAAGATTTTATATGAATTTTAATCCTAGAAAAATACCCTTTACTTCAAAATTTCATATCTCACTCTTTAGAGGTCCAAATCACCTCTAGTTTCTTGCATTGGGTTCCTACAACCTAGAGGGTGCTAAGGGAGGCTAGCAAGTTGGACACAAGGACTTGGACACACCCATAAGTGGACTTGGACACCCCCCTCATTTATTTGAGTTTTCAAGGATTTTGCACATATAGGTAAATGTCTCTAAACCATATTAATATTGTAATTTTTCTTCATGAATGCATGCATATAGGTGTATACTAGCTGTGGGTAAAGTTTGGTGGAATCTAGGAATTGTTTGGTGTCGTATCGGACACGTATCCTACATATATAAACCCTAATATTGCTCACTGTTTGCACACTGTCACAGTATAAAACACACACTGTTTTGTAAATGTTTTTGAACCAAAACCTAGCCTAGCTAACCCTAAACCTAACCCTAAAACACTGAGCACAAATTGGGTTGTGTCGTGTCCAAAATCTGGACACGAAGCTCTCAGTTTCAACACTGTCTGGACACTGCACAGTACACAAAATGTGCCCTGCTACCACAGTATCCAAACACACTCTACACGCCACTTGGACACGTCAAAATTGACACACGACACGGGGCATTGACTGACAGGTCATCCCCAAAAATTGGGATGACCTCGTGTCGTGTCGGACACGGAATCGTCCCCGCAAGGGTCGCGCACTGCACTGCACAGAGCACATTTCAAGCGTGTCGTGTCGCACGGACACGCCACGTGGACACCTCGTAATGACACCATCGTGTAGCCCTTCATGTGGCGTACACGTGGACACGAGCACGTGGTTCGTCGTGTCCTGTGTCACGAGCACGAGGCACGTGACTCACCGCACGACGCTGTCTGAAACAGTGTGTAACAGTCGAGTTTCCTCGACTGATACGTGTCTCGTGTCGACTCTGTGAGACACGTGGACACCGTGCAGACACACTGACACATACCCCTAGACCTACCCTACCTACTGACACGACCACGAAGACACGAGGACGTGTGTGTCGTGTCCTAGGGCTAGCTGCACGCGTGCACGACGCTGTGCACGCGTGGGTGTATCAGGAATTTACCCGAGTCGTGTTTTCTTGTGTTTGGACACGATAAATCGTGTCGTGGTGTCGTTTCAGTATCCTAGGACACTAGTATATGTGCGGGGTGTCAGTTACCAACCCTTAGATGCGAGCCTTAGCTCGTTGGGTTGCGTGTATTTCGTTTTTTCCCCATATCGAGTGCACAGTGCAACAGTTCACTGTTTTGGGATAATTTTCCAGTTTTGAAAATCGAATTGCAATTCGATTTTGTGTGTGTTTAATCCATTGTACTAGTGTATATTAGTACGTATATATATAGTATATATGTATAAGTGTGTGTAGGTGAGGTTTGAGTGAAATTGGTTGTGTGTAGGTGTAGTTGTGTGTGTGTATACATTTATGTACATATGTATGTATGTATGTGGTGTGTGTGTGTGTGTGTTCTGTGGGGGTTTCCTGTCTCAGGAAACCTGAGATACCCCCCTGTCTACTGTTCCTCTCTCTCCCTCACTGTCCCACTCTCTCTCATTCTCTCTCTCTCCCTTTGTCTCTCTCTCCCTTTGTCTCTCTCTCTCTTTCCTCTCTCTATATATATGATTATATATATATATATAGGTTTGTTTATATATATATATGTATATATATATATATATATATATATATGATATATATATTGTATTAGATATATACATAGTGCTATTTTATATATATATGTGGGGTTGGGTATTATATATAGTGTATTCCCATATTGGTATATAGTTAGGCCTATAAATATATATATAGATATATATGTATAACTTACTAGCTATAGGGCTATATGAAAACCCTATGACTAGCAATGGCCTATGGCCAAGAGCATTGGCCCATGGCTTGGGGCTAACCCTAAAGACCCAAAACCCATTGTTGACCATTGTTGACCATGGTTGACCAAAGTCAACCTTAGGTCAAACCTTGACCTAATTGACCTAGATGTGACTAGGATTGACCTATTTGACTAGTTAACTAGTTTGACTAAAACCCTAACTAGTTTAACTAGTGTTGACCTAGCTTTGACTTAAAGTTGACCATTGTTGACCATGGTTGACTAAAGTCAACTATTAGTCAAACCATGACCTAATTGACCTAATAAATAACTAGTTCAACTAGTCAGACCATGTTTGACCTAATTACCCTAACTGACTAGTCTTTGTTTGACCAATACCTTAGTTTGATCTAGACTTGATCCAGATTGATCATGTTGACTAGTATTGACTAGTTTGATTAGAGTGTTGACCAGGAGTTGACTTTAACCTAGATTAAACTTGTTTGACCTTGTTTGATCTTGTTTGACCTTATTTGACTTAGTATGGCTTCCTGTGACCCAGTTTGACTATTAGAGTTGACTTTTGACCAGTTTAACCTAGAATCATGTAGTATGCATTGTATACTTTATTTTTACCATTGTGGATACATTGTGACTTGTATTGCTCTGATTAGGAGCCATACACCTCTCCTCAGACAGCATATCTTCTTCAGACATTCAGTTATCAGGCGAGTACATTCTCTGACCGTTTCATATTTGCCAGGATTTATATTCTTGCTCTAGATTACTTTACTTGATGCTGACACGATTGTTATCACGGATTGGTACTATATGGATCTTTTCATGAGATGTTATCCCCCTCGGGAGCATCAGATACGGCATGTTTGTGCTTTTCACGAATCATCATGTATCTCTATGCTTTCATAGATTCACGAATCGCTTGTGACTCATGTACTCTCATGCTCACAGAGCCTCTCATGAATCTCCCATTTATGGGCTTATCACGAATCTTAACGTAACCTGAATGGATCCTTGTGTATTGATTGGGGATGGGGGAGTGGAAATAGTCATGTGGATATTACCCCAGTAGCTGTAGTCATGAATCACTTCTAGCTGTAGTCATGAATCTCCTATGCCATTTCACATGTCTATATTTTACTCTGACTCACTAGACACTGCTAGTTCTCTATATACAGTAGATATTTCCTTTACAGCTATCTCTTTTGCTACATGTATCTTCCTTCAGCAGTTCCTGTATTTTACTCTATTGCATGCTTTATATCTCCTATCATTCTATGCACTGCGTGAGATGTATTGTGCTCGTTCCCGTCCTGATTGGACCTGTTGAAAATATTACAGAGGATGAGGAGGAGGCCCTGGTGTCTACCTATTATGGAGCAGGACTAGATGATACTTATGTTGTGGACCCTCAGCAGGATCCACCTGCAGCTGAGGATGTTGTTCCAGTAGTCTAGACCAGTTTAGCCTAGGCAGTCTTTTCTATATTTACTTTTGTCTCACATCTGAGTTGTATTTTGAGATGTTGAGTCATGTATAGACTCTTAGTCTTGTATTATGAGTTGACATTCTGGATGTTATGTATCTTAGACACTTAGTCTTATTTCATCTATGCTATGGTTCTCCTTGAGTTACTATCTATCTATCTGTTCTTCATTCTTCTACCTTAGATGTGATTGAGACAGCATATTGTTATATCACCTCCATTCGGAGAGTATATACTGTACAGGTACTTTTATATTGTTAGATGATTGACCTAGGACAGCGTTCTACCGCCGACACTGCGGCGTAGGCTGGGCGTTGTTACGTTCTCGTACCCTAACAGTGGGTGCGGGTCGTGACACGTCGGCCATAGATTGAGTGGAAAAGAGAAACAAATGTAAACTCCCTCCAAAAGCCTCTATTTATAGGCTTAAACTCATATTTAATTCAACGAACCTGACATTAATGGTAATGAACTTGACGCTTCATCTACCGTGCCGATCGGTTTTCCAAATTCTTATTTATAGGCCTCAAAGAACGTGTGCTTTGATAAGAAGGGAAAACGAATAGTTATTTGTTCGAGATAAAGCAGAATCAACTATTTTTTATCCAGAAGGAGATCGTGCTAAATTTTGTGATGGCGCACGCCCCACTACAGTTCAAAGTCTTTCTAACTATACAAAAAAAGTTAGAAAAATTTGAAGGGGGTCCTGTAGGCGCATGGGTCGTGCGCCCTAACATGATCAAAGTATGATGTTAACATCAGGCCTGGCGAAGAGCTATGCACGCCTAAAAGTGTAACATCAGAAAGAAGACTATCTCTATGCTCTGGGCCAATTACCCCCCCCCCCCCCACTCTAAGGCACGCCCAAATCATCTACTCGTGCCTCATTGGCGTGCCCGATCCTACATGTCACTTTCTCCCATATTGCATTGATGAGATGAGATCTTTCTCGAGACGTCAAGTCAGACGCTTCGACTATCGTGCCAATGATGAATCTGGAAGTGCATCTACATTGGAAGCAGTACAAAATATGAGCGTGTTATCTTGGCGTATTCCTTTTCGTGCCCCACCACTCTAGGTGCGCCTGAGTTATCATGCCCCGTCTTTGCTCAGCAAGCCACCATTTTCGAGATAGCACTTATTAAGTCTAAAATGCCTCTCTCTCGAAGACACCAAATGAGATGCTTCGATTCTCATACAAAAGATGGATACAAAAGTCAAGGTTCATTCTCCTTGGAAGCAGTACAGTCAGGCATATCAAACTCAGGCGTGTGTTCGAGTTCTTTCCAGGCACGCGTGAAGCTCAGGCGTGTGCTGCCTTAAGTCCTTCCTCCCAGGCACACGTCAAGCTCAGGCGTGTGTCGCCTAGAGTTCTTCCTCCCAGGCGTGTGTGCTTCTACCCCGCACCTATAAGTTCTTCTAAATAATAAACATGCCACCTAGGACAATAATTCCTAGGCACGTATATATCCTCGGCGTGGGCCACATGTCAAGAGCCTAGTCACGTTGAAGAATGAATTTGAAGTGCTTTCGAGATTCTCTCCAACAGCATATCGACTACATGGCAATCAGCCATGGTTTCCTCACCAGTAAAGTGTGCACCTGACTGCAACCAACCCCTATTTAGGAGTACCACGTGGCAAGATGAAGCTTGCATCTGCAATTTACTAGGCGCGTGAGCTCCTCCCCCATCCACTATAAATAGAAGGAGCCCTCCTCCATTTAAACTGGTCGATTCCCCCCGATTCCTGCGTACCTCAAGAAGTCTCGAGCATCCTAGAGAGACTCCTTGCTGTTTCCCTCAGCCAGTAAAGTTGAGCGCCGCAATTTCTGCTCTCAGACAGATCATCAACAGAGTAAAGAAGTAACCCTCCACCATCACAACCCAGATCAAAAACAAAGTGCGATCAAGGGATTCCCGTCCAGGAGTTCCTCTTCGCATTCTCGTTCGCAACCTTCACAGCAGCCTATTCTCAAGCTCGGAAGCGATGTCGAACACCGTCGGCGACCCCCACAACCCATACGCGAACCTGGGCGACCCCTCTCTGGTGTTTGTCGAACTCTTCGACGCGATACATGGCTGATTCGTTCGTTTCGTACGAAATCCCGTCATGACGCGCGAGTTTTTGAACTCAGAATTGGTACTTCGTCGTAGCAACTTCGTGCACGTTTTATAGACAATCCAACCGTTGGATCATCAAACTCTTTCATCAGTTGCAATCTCTACCTCCACCTAAAGTTTCAGCCATTAATTCGTTCATTTGATATGTCAAAATCGGCCGCCAAGTTGCCCGAATAATTGTGTTTATTTTGGACAGTTTTGTGGAGCCAACTTCGTGGATTTGTATCTCCGCCGTTGCAACTTTGTTTAGTGCACCATCCAGTTCCTGTACACATCTGGTATAACAAACTTCTTGTCCTTAAAGTTTCATTTCATTGTGAGCTCGTTTGATTAGTTGAATTTGACGCCAAAGTTGGTCGTCCGAATTTGTAATTTCTAACTTGTAAAATTCTAATTTTTGACCTGGGACTCCAGATTCCAATTCTAACACCACGAGTAGACTCGTGGCATCATTCTAGCACGAATTCATATAAAGTTTGCTAGATTTGGAGGACGTAGGCCCTGGCACGTACTTCGATGCAAGGCGGGCCCCATAGTCCAAGTCAAAGGACCATTCTGAGATTGACTCATCGAAATCCAATTCTAGATATACCGTTGGGTTTGTATCGTCATTTTGGACTCGTTAACATATACTTTGCTAGATTTTGTGGACTTTGGCTCTGGTACGTATTTTCGTGCAAACTAGTTTCTACAGTCCGAGTCAAAGGACCATTTTGAGATCGGTCATCGAAATCCAATTCCGGATATACCGTTGGATTTGTATCGTCATTCTGGAATCGTAAACATATAATTTGCTAAGTTTAGTGGACTTGTATTCTGGCACATTTCGGTACAAAGTGGGTCCAACGGCGGATATCATTTTGATATGAAATTAACATTTTGCCCATGTGTCCAAATTGGACTTATGGGTAGGCTATTCTAGCTAATTTGACCATTCTAGACACGTTGGTGATGTTTGTTTCATCATCCGACGACGTCTGTAAATTTTTCTTTATGTATCACCATTAGTTATAATTAATTCTTATTATGTTCATATTTCGAAATCCGTGGAACGAAACTGAGATCAGTCGATTCCAATGATCTCACATCGCTAAAATTGACAAGATGACCATATGGATCGCTATGATGAGATTGTTAACCTTACGGTTGATAATCTTGTCCCGATTTTCATGTCATAGGTTTTGTGTCGCGTACGTCTACTCAAATCGAATTGTGGCGAGTACATTCTGTAGTTCCCCTTCCCAAAAATTGTGAAATATTTTTATTATTATTTATTTTATTTGAATGGTGATTTTTGATTTTTATAAATAATTAATTAGTTAATTATTATGGTAGATGACTTTAGCCATGGTTGAGTTTTTGCGTACAAGACGACTAGGAATCATGGCATGGATAGTGCAGCGGCGTGCATTGACTAGTGTATTAGCCATAGGTGTGTCCCAACTAGAAAAACCAGGCCAAGTTGCGACTTGACCTTTATAAAGAATTTAATTAAGTTATTTATTAATTTAATAACTTGTAGGAGACCCGGTTGTGTCGATTTAGCTCGGACTAGACCCGAACCGAAACCGAGCCCATGTAATCTTGTAGTGAGGCCAAAGACGCCCATGTAGACGTACATATTGTATTTATTAATTTTGATTGTCTAAATAGGCATTTCATATATAAAGGACTTATATATATATATATATATATATATATATATATATATATATATATATATATATATATATATATATATATATATATATATATATATATATATAATTTTATTGTTATTGAATTGATATTCTTGTTTAGAAATAGGATGAACACCATACTTAGCTACCCTTGTGCAGTTGGCGATATTTATGATATACCTGCAATTTCAAATACATCTAGCATTGAATCAGTGTATTTTGTTCTCCTACATTTTGTTATTAGTATTGTTATAATAATTGATGTGTGTATATATGTATATAATTATTATTGGTTATTTTCTATTTTTGATAACAAATGTATTTTTATCTGTGTACATATTGTTATAATAACTCGGAAGAGGTAATATTATGATTTTTGGAAGTATTATATCATATGTATATATGTGTGTATATATATATATATATATATATATATATATATATATATATATATATATATATATATATATATATATATATATATATATAATTGATGTGTGTATATATGTATATAATTATTATTGGTTATTTTCTATTTTTGATAACAAATGTATTTTTATCTGTGTACATATTGTTATAATAACTTGGAAGAGGTAATATTATGATTTTTGGAAGTATTATATCCTATATATATATATATATATATATATATATATATATATATATATATATATATATATATATATAAATTCAGAATTTATTAATGTATATACATGTCATATATGTAGGTGTATATGTGTTTGTATATATAAATATATATATGTGTGTGTGTGTGTGTGTGTGTGTGTGTGTGTGTGTGTGTGTGTGTGTGTGTGTGTATGTGTGTGTGTGTGTATACATATATAAGACAACAATCAAGTGATAATAAAATGGAAAAGGAGAGGGAACCCAAGCCCAGCAAACCTGGCCTAGCCCCTCTCGGGCTGCAGTTAATCCCCACTATATATATGTATATATAATTGATGTGTGTATATATGTATATAATTATTATTGGTTATTTTTTGATAACAAATGTATTTTTATCTGTGTACATATAATAACTCGGAAGAGGTAATATTATGATTTTTGGAAGTATTATATATATATATATATATATATATATATATATATATATATATATATATATATATATATATTTTATTTAATATATATATATATATATATATATATATATATATATATATATATATATATATATATATATATAGGCATATATATAGGCATATAAATACAAATTCAGAATTTATTAATGTATATACATATATACATGTCATATATATATAGGTGTATATGTGTTTGTATATATAAATATATATATATATATATGTGTGTGTGTGTGTGTATATACATATATAAGACAACAATCAAGTGATAATAAAAAGGAAAAGGAGAGGGAACCCAAGCCCAGCAAACCTCGCCCAACCCCTCTCAGGCTGCAGTTAATCTCCACACAGCAGTTCGAAACTCAGGAATCCCGACCCAGGCCCGAACTCCCCTGTACACCACAGCCGCGACATATATACATAACAGAGAGAGAGAGAGATCGGAAGCAAAACGCAACCCTAGCTCTCCCTTCCTTCCCCACGTGCGCCCCCTTCCCCTCGCGCGCGCCGCTGCGGGCCACCGACGGCCGGCCAAGCCGCCGCAGAACCATGCGCGTGGCGACTGAACCGAGAAACAACAGCCGCAGCGGTACAGATGGGGCCAACTTCACATCGGTTTCCCTGCCACCTCGCTTCGCCATTTCCCATACCGCTTACGCTGGTAAGTAGGCAACCTATACCACTTTAACTTCCTTCAAATAGGTCTAACTGTCATACGCTAGATCACCCGAGAAATTGAACCAAAGTTCGATAAAAATCTACTCGAGAACAGAGCAAGCAGAGCAGCCCCGACCCCATTTTGGAAGACCAAAATTGGTCGACCCATTGAGAAATCCAGTAAAGTAAAAGAAGACAATCCAAGACAACCTATAGGCCTTCACAAAAGTTTCTACAGAAGCCAAAATCATCGACCACACGCCGAGAAATCGGATCCCAAAGTTTACAAAAAACAGGTTTTAAAAACAATAAAATCCTTCGATACGACGTGAGTCCCACCAATCCGGGTGACGTAGTCACGAACTGAAAGTATCGAAAGGTGCGTATCGGCTTTGTGGACGTATGGGCTTTGACGGAATTCAAATTGGTTGTGTGTGCGCGACGAATTTGATGCGTATCCGTCAAAATTCACCGTATCGGCCCCTGTGCAAATTTCCCAATTACTTTGTGCACGTTCGTCAGATCGAGACGAAACTTACGCCAACAGGACCTTATCATTTTTTTGGTCCTGTATGCCAAGTTTGGTCTAATTATGAGATAGTTGACCGAATCGCCGTTTTGCGGGCCCCACGGTCCGACTCAAAAGACGATTTTGTGCACGGCCCGCCGGAATCCAACTTCAGACATACGGTTGGGTTCATATCAGAATACTGGACCTATAGACATATAGTTTGATGACTTTAGAGACCATAGACTCTGGCACGCTTTTGGATGAAAAGCGGGTCCAACGGCGGACACCGTTTTGACCCAAAATTACCGTTTAGCCCTTGTGTCCAGAATTGGACTTAAGGACAGGCAATTCTAGCTAATTTGACTATTCTAAAAAAGTTGGTACTATTTATTTTAGCATTCGGAGACTTTTTGCATGTGTTGACTGATGGCTCTTTGAGTGCTATAGTATCATCGGTTTCACCAGCACAGGACCTCAGGCGAGTACATCTCTGATAGTTTTCGTATTTGATTATCTCTATACTTCATGTATTTAATAATATTTTACATTAATATTCCATTAATTATTGACACACTTGTCACACGATAGTAGTTATGGATTCATGCATGTTGTTCATGACCAATATATTTTCCTGTTCGTGACCTGTTTGAATCTATAGGTACTAGCCGGGCAGGAAAGTACATTAGTAGACATGTAAACACACCCAAAAATATCCTATGATGTCTATTCGTGAATAATAGCAGCTGCACACGACACATGCAGGGTACAGGATTTACCCCTTAGCCGTTTGTTTGCCATTAAAATCTTTGAATTGGAATTTCAATCACAAATAGAACAGTATTACAATATAGGACTTAGATGTACTCCTAGGAGTATACTTTTGTTTTTATCTGGGTCCTGTGTCGATGGAGCGAGTGGTAATGCGTTGCTCCGTTGACGATCTGACGATAATTTTTGGTTCACTGAAGGTCTGGGTTCCTCTGGATGCCGGAGCTTGCGGAGGGGAAGAAGACATTGAGTGTCTCTTCTGATCTCTGTGAGTGGACGTGCATCTCTGTAACTCTGACAATCTCGTTATGTGTGTCTCTGTCTATGTGTGTCCATGATGAAGGAATGATTCTTCTATTTATAGATTACAGACTGGCTGCTCGTGCGCGCATATGTCGGATACGCCTGGACATGGGAACGCCACGTGGCTAGAGCTGAGGGAGGCACATGGACGATGCGCTTTGATTTGGGGATTGAATCATTCCTGTTGCGCCTGTGGACTACGGAAGAGCCGACACGTGGTAGCTGAGAGGATTCTTCTGTTGCTGAGATCTTTGGTGGTTAGCACCCCTTCGTGGACTGAACTGAGTCAAAGGACATGTGGCGCATGTCCGTAGCTCAATGATCTTGGATTTGGTGGAGAGTGATCTGACAGGATGTGCCTAAGATTGGGCGCATGGAGAGGACTTTAGCTGTTGTCTTTAGGGATAAGGAGCGAGTCCAAGCGCATGGCTTTGGGGCACATGCAAAGATTTGGGCGCATGGCTGTGGTGATGCATGCGCTTTGGTTGGCCACATGGCAAGGCAGCTCGACCGACCAAACGAAATGATGTGTTGTTGTCATCGACCCCTCGTCTTCTACTAAGGACTCTTCGTGGGACGTATTGCCGCCTCTGTCATACGGCATTAAATGCTTGATGTGACAGGCGCATGGGCTTCTGTCTAGCCTGTCACTCAACATTAAATGCTTCGGATCGTGAGCGCATGGGCCCACGATCTCTGTTTTGGGCACATCAGAAGGAGGCGCAGGGATATGCCACACGGTACATCCACCTAGGCCCGACTGTTGGGTTCCTAATGTTTTGATTGTGCATGTTGACTGGGCTAATTTTTAAAAGACATTCATTCCATAAATGTACATTTGTTGTACGGAATTCGGAGAGTCTGCCACTTGACGCATGGGTCTGATTTGTCTAATGCTATAAATAGCAACAAGGAGAGGGTTTTGTTTCCCATTTTCTTCCGTTTACTCAGTGTAGATATGCGCCTCTTTGCTCGAGTACGTTCTGTCGACGAGATGCTCCCGAAGGTGAAGATGCGTCGAGTTATCTTCGTATGCACTCGTGAAGGTGACTGTTACATCCAAAAATCGGGATCGCGGGGTCCTGATGTAGGCCGAAGGTGCCTATTGCATCCAAAGATCGGGACGTTCAAGTCCCGTCTTTGTTATGCTGGAAGAGCCCCAGATCAAAATTGTGGTGCTTCCATCTTCCTTGGGCTTTGGATAGCTCTTCTTCCTGCTAGAGTGGGGTTGGTTGCCCACCCTTGTTATGCTCAATAACTGCTTCATTAGCCGAAGCACTTGATCGGGTCGAAGTAGAGCGCATATGTTGAGACTTCATGATGCGCCTGACTGAGACACTGAAGAGATGCGCCTGACTGAGACGCTGAAGAGATGCGCCTGACTGAGACGCTGCAGAGCTGCGCCTGACTGTAGTTTTAGGATCTTTCTTTTTGTAGAAGTTCTCCTTTGTAAAGCCTTTCTTTAGACATGTAATAGACTTTCATATGAAATAAAAACCTTCTTTTGATGTCTATACTTTTGCTGTCCTTTGCTGTGCCAAGTACTTCATTTGAGCTCCCTGGCGCATGTTTGAGTCTAGTCACGTAGTGTTAAGCGCATAGGAATTTTGGCCTATAGATGCGCCTGAAATTCCATGCTTCTACAAGACCCCCTTCAAAGTTTTTAAAACTTTTCGTCAAGTTTTGGAATACTTTGAAAAAGAAGCATGGTGGTGTCTTCAATGGGGCACATTGTTGGCCCAATGATTGTATCATATTTTTGAATATGGTTAATATGTTAAGTTTAGCATTTCTTTATCACTAATCTTTATACTATCACTATAGCATTTCTACTTATACTTATACCTTTGGTGATATATGCTATTGGTTTACATATTAGTGATATGAGCTTTCTATCTTAAATTTAATCGAGTTGCTAAAATCAAAACTATGTTTTTGATTGTGGTTATTCAATTGAGTTTAATTATTATGATATTACTAACATTTATGCTATCACCTTAGCACTTATACTTAAACTCAGCATTGTCCTAATGTGCATTAAACTTATCATACTTGCTTCTATGTATATTGCTTTGTTCGTCTAACAAGTACATGCAGAAAAGCAATAAGCAAGATCAATGTGGACATATGCAATGAAGAAATCATGGTGAGCCAAAGACGACGGATCTCACAAGATTTCTCTGAACCACCCGACGATATCTCCGGAGCCACGCACTCGGGGAAAAAGCCAGCACCTATCAAAGGAAGAAGCCAAGCCATGCCATCATCATTTCAAGACTCTGAAGAAGCCTGCACCTGCCTAAGTTTATCTGGAGTCTGTAATGAGTCTTAGAAATTATTGTAAACACAAGAAATGGATGGCAAAATTGAAAGCTAGGGCAGAAATAAGCTCAGGATCATTTTTGGTGGAAAACGGCATACCGACGGTATACCGGCGTATACCGACGGTATACCGGTTTTCATTCACAGAAAGTTTCTGTTTACAAAACCGGTATACCGACGGCATACCGGTCCATACCGACGGTATACCGCTTCCGAAACGTTGAAATTCCAACGGTCGGATTTCCAGCCATTAATGATCCCAACGGCTATATTTCTAGCCGTTGTAATCCCAGACCGGTATACCGCTGGTATGCCGGTTCGTGACTGAAAAGTTGCCTTTGGCTTCTTTTCAAGCTTTGGTTATAAATAGCCTTGAACCCCTTCATTCAAGGTTGATGTTTTGAGCCTAAAAATTTTTAAACCACCAAAGCCTATCCACAAACAACTCTACAAAGCTTTCATTTGCCATCCACAAATTGTGTTAGAGTTATTGAGTTGAAAAGTGAGATCTTCATCTTATTGTATAAGGAGATCAAAACCTATTGTGAAAGGTTGAAGTTGGGGAGTCTTTGTATCCAAACTCTCGGTTGAAGTCGGAGAGCCCTTCGGATTAAAGCTCTTGTGTAAGAAGTTGGCGAGTTCTTCGGATCCAAACTCGTGTGTAACTACTTGCTCAAATAGTGGATTAAAGCCAGAGAGAGTTCCGGGACTGGACTGCCTCTTAGGAGGATACCAGGATACATCGGGTGTCGGTATTGTGTTTGCTTCTTCTCTTGCACTTATATTTTTAAATTGCCAATTAGCTTGTGCTAAGTGCTTGATTAGTTAGCTTGACCCTATTCACCCCCCTCTAGGGTTCCAACACGCATGACTGTTCGGGGCGCATGATTGCTCCGTGCATCTGTGATGAGGTGCACGCTCCTCTCAGTTTTAAATGCAAATGATAACGCTTCGAAATAAACGAAAAGATTAATGATGATCTTTTGGATATTTGTAGTTATCATTTCGCAGAACCCCAAGCGGCGGCTGACGTCACCCTTCATCGGTTCACGCGTGTGACTAAGCCTATAAATAGGCGTCTGATGGAGAGAGATTCTTTCTTCTTTGCTTTCTTCTTCTTCTTTGTGTCTTTAAGAAATTCTCCCGAAGCTTTGAAGAATGGCCCCCAAGACTCCTCGCGGTGGTGCTGGCCTAGGGCGAAGCAACGGAAAAGAGCCTGCGGAGGTCGACGTTGACGATGTCCCCAGGACGCCCGCCGACGTTCGGCCAGCGGTGATTGGTGGGTATTCTTTGTCATTCTTTTTTTAGAACTCACATACGCCGACGCGCATGGACCTCGAGTCCTGATGATGCGCTGAAGTTTCTTGCTGATGCGCATGGACTTCGAGTCCTGATGATGCATTGAAACCTCTTGCTGATGCACATGGACTTCAAGTCCTGATGATGCACTGAAGCTTCTTGCTGATGCGCATGGACTTCGAGTCCTGATGATGCGTTGAAGCTTCTTGCTGATGCCTATGGACTTCGAGTCCTGATAATGCGCTGAAGCTTCTTTTCAGATGCGCCTGAGCCTTGGTTCAGTGTGTGCACTTCTGACGAGAACGCGGCTCAGATATTTTTGTTATTTTAACATATCTGAGTCTTTGTCATATTTTCCTGACCGCTAGTTTCGATGACCGTCCCGCTTTTGAACGAAGTACTTCTAGACGCTGCTCTCTGTCAGATAGGAGTTGACTATAACGAGGAGGTGATAAATCCTGTTCGAGCTGCCATCATGCTAGATCAGCTTCCCGAGAGAATGACCCAAATCTGGGAACAACAGTATGTGTTCCTCCAACGGAGATGGAGCATTGGCAGTTTACAATCTGTCGTTCCTGGTAATGAGACTTTCTTAAAGCTTGAGTTCCTATTTGGGGATCGCCTCACTTCTACTGAAGCGAAGGTGTTGAGGATCAAGGAAGATTGGTTCTTCACAGCCAAGGGGGTGAACATGTTCATTAAGCTGCTCGAGCGTCAATGGCCTTTGACAGCTTTCTATCGTCTTGCTTCCAAGAGGAGGATGTCATGGGAGCTAACCCCATCTCAGGGGGGGAGCGGTGGCGGGCACCATCAGGATCGATGCTACCTCGAACCAGATGGATACTTTGGCCGCCACGCGGGCTGGATCCTCTTTCGCCTGGCGAATCCTGCGTCCGGGGAGTATTTTTAGTGACGTCCCTGCCGACACTTTTGCCTTTGGTGCTTCGACTTTCGTTAATCGTATGCTGTCATCGAAGAGATCGTACCCGAAGGGTGAATTTCGGGTAGAGGGTTGGTGTCATTATGTATCCATGTGGGATGGGCTGACACACTGGGTTCTGACGAAGTTTCGAACCAAAATTAGGGAGATTGGGCTGACTGCCGCTATCCGTGCCATTCAGGCGGGCGTTGACATCAACAGGCATATGTTCCTTGTGCTCCTGGAGATGTTTAATATCCAGTCCGGGACCTTCTTCACTCCGGTGGGGGAGCTAGGACTTGCTCTTCATGAGATATATGAGGTGTCGAGGCTTCCTTGGGGATCAGAACCCTACGAGGAGTATTTCCCAACTAACGAGGAGTTCCAAGTCTTCGGGGACAAAGAAGAGGAGATGATGGTTGTCTTCAAAGAAGTGGCGAGTCATCACTATTATATGCAGAAGAAGGATAGGGGCGGGGCACAGCCCCATGTGACTGCTTGGAGAGATTATGTCTTTAAGCAAGACATGGAGGATGCCTCTCGGTTCACGACTCCGTCGGCTCTCTCCAGTACTGATGTGCTCTCTGAAATGAGCAGACTAAACGAGAAGAGTCCCCGCGAAAATGAGGACCGGGAGTCGGACGAGCGTCTCTAAGCTGTTTCTGGCACCTTACTCATCGGATGTCATCTAAAGTAGTGTTGGCTGCTTATCTGATGATTACGTCTTTTCAGGCGGGTCAGGCTCTGTGGAGAGGGTGACCCGGAACCTAATCCTGCCAGCTGTGAAGTTGGTTTTTGGCCGTCCTTTGGCTCTACTCCCTGCGATGGTGTGTAACCTACTACAAGGTTTACGAGAATTTGCGGGTAACGTCGTTCATGAACGAGGTAAGAATGGCAACTTTCCCCGTGCCGAGCTGCTGTTTCATTATCTGATGGGGTGGTTAATTTTGCACCATCCCAACATGATGAGTCCGAGCCAGGAAGAAGATCACATGGCCGGAGATGTATTCCTCCGCCGCTTCTACCAGAGTAAATGGCGGCATACTGGCGTTCCTGTTTGTAGAAACGTTTTATCCTACCTTCAGGGATGGGAGATCACTAAAGTTGGTCCCATTTTTACCGGCTTCGAAGCTAATGAAGATTTAGCTGATTCGGGTGAAGATGCAACAACTCTGCCTCCGTGGGGATTCCGTTGGTTGAAAAGCATTCAGCCGTCCCATTTGGTGTACAGGAATAGGAACCAGTGTTACTTGGAGCCATTCTTGCCGAGCCATTTCGCACGTCAATTCGGCTATGCTCAGTTGATGTTGGGGAACTCCAGTACTAGCCTGGGGTATATTGGGAGTCTGCTAGATGGGGCACGAGTTTGGCATTACTACAATGCCGGATGCATCGGAGCTCGCTTTACCATGCCAGTTCTGAATCCACGGCCGCCGATTCTTTTCTCAGCCGCCAAATTTTATTGTGCGATGAACACCGTATCCCCTGGATATGATAGGGAGCCCAATTTTATTGTCGGCACCCAATTGGAGGCGACTAGGAATATGTTGGCGAAGGCTCGATTGTACCGCCCGCCAGAGGTTGGTTACCGAGATACCCCTATCGTATCTACGGGGGGTACTCAGGCAGAGCCCTCGGCCGATCACCCAAAGAGACGTGCTGATACGGAGGCCAGTTCTTCTACGTCGAAGTGGCAGAGGAAAGCAGTGCCACCGGTAGTATCAACAGAATCAGCTCCTGTAGAGGTAAGGCCATCCCACATAGTATGGTTTATTTTACCATTCTTGTGACATATGCCTTCTTTTTGTAGGAGACACTGAAGAGGAGACCCTGAGCTTCGAAATCGGGTACTAGCAGACCAAAGTTGGTGGCGGGCTCATCTGATGAGCGCATTTTGCCGATTGTGATCTCTCCCGTGGAGGAGAACCCTGATGATGTGACTTCTGTGGAGATTTTAGTATCTCCGGACTGTGCTGAAGGGGAAGTTAAAGGTGCAGTAGTTCCCAGGATATTACAAGCTGCCGTGGGGGCTTCTGGTGTCGAGGTCCCAGCAGAAGCTGTGCTTCCGGATGAGGAAGAGGAATGGAGTTCGTCTTCTTCGAATGACATTCCTCCAGAGGTCCCTGAGCCTGCAGTAGGAGTAAAAGACGCGGTTGTAAGAGGGAGAGGGTTGATTCCTCTCTTCGTCATGATGAAGGGAGGTCGGCTACACCGCTACCGAGCCCTACCCCGGACCCGGCCGTGGAAGCCGAGCTGGCTGTCGTCCAGGAGGTACTGGCAGATTCTACTCCTGCGGAGGGATTTGATGAGGGAGGCGAGACTCGTCTGCTGAGCCCGACTCCAGAGGAAATGCCGAGTTAGGAAACAGGTGCTGATCCTGCTGTCTTGTCGGAGGATGAAGGCCCTGTGCTGGCTGCAGGTAGTCTTGGAGGCGGGGAAGACAACTCCAGACGTCGGTGGTCCCTCCAAGATTGAAAAGGGTAAGGGTTTGCTGGTGCAAGAACCCTCTGTTGTTCCTTCTACTTGGGGGACGATATCGACACCCCATTCGGCTCCTTCCGTCCCATTGGCTCCTCGGGCTAGCGGCGAAGTTCAAGTCCCCGACGAGGGAGGGTCCGCTTATGTTGAGGTTCCAGCCTTACAAATTGAGGTCGGCGGGTCTTCTTCAGGTCCGCCGTCCATAGTAGCTCCTCTAACTCCTGCTATGATGCCTCAAGTGTTGGCTGATGCAGATGAGTATGTGCAGTTTGTTGTCGAGGCAGTGTATGATGCTGTAGAAAGGCGTATCGACAGTGCTAAATACGAACGGGAGTTTCGCAAAAGCCATAGCGCTCCCTTACATTGGTCTGATACGCTCCCACCGGGGCCATGATCATATGGCTGAGATTCTGGAGGCGTCGGTGGCTGAGCTTGACCAGCATCTTTCCGAACTTAAGAGTATTCAGCGGAATGACTTTTCTGCTCTGATAGAAGCAGAAAAGAAGAAATTAATAGCTGAAGTTGAGTTGTCTTATCAGGCCACGGTAGCCATTTGGGACTGCAAGGTGGCCGTTGCTGACGCTGCAGCGGAGAGACTATCTCAGTCCACGCAGGAGAAGATGGAGCTGCGGGCCTCATTGGATGCTTGTATAACGGAGGTCTCTGCCAAGATTCGCCTCCTTGAAGACCAGCGAGCCCAACTTTTTCTAGATGCTGAGCGAGCTCAGGCTGAGCACGTAGCATCCAAGGAGGAAGAAGCAGCTTTTACCCGCCATATTCTTTCTCTGACTTGCCAGCGGCAAGAGTTGGACGCTAAGCACGAGAATGATACTGCTCCTGAGGCTGTGGAGGTGATGCATTAAGAAGCTGAATGCCGAGTCTTGGCGACTGTGGGGACTCGGGCTGAAGACTTGAAGCGTCGGATCGAAGAGCTTTCTGCCAATCCCAGTGATGCTTAGGGATTATTTTTTTCTTTTTGTTTTTTTTGGCAACTTTGCTAGGGATGTAATCCTTTACTTTCGAATGCAAAATAAAGAATTTTCTGGTGTGTTCATCTTTACTGTCATGAACTAGTGATTTGTGTGGACCTATTATCTTTTGTGCACCTTAGTTTTTAGCTACAGAAAATAAGTTTGAGAGGACCGACATGTTTGCTCAGAGGTAATATGGACATGGCAAATATGGGGTTCAAATGACGGAATCTTCATACTCAGAGGTGTTATAGACGTGGTAGGAGTGACTCTGGGGGGATACGCGGAACTACTCAGAGGTAATATGGACATGGAAGTTCTACGATCGATGTACGGCAACGCAGGGGTTATCTGTACGGGATGTTTACTCAGAGGTAATGTGGACATGGTAAACATGATAAGTAGCACAACCCTACGTAGTGTAAGATTCTGCTTTACAGGGTGTAGAGGAGCAACTCAGAGGAAATGTGGACGTGGTTGTTCTTCTACTGAGGATAGAATGCTACGGAACAACTGGGTTCCAAAAACATAGGATTTTGTGAAAGGGAGGTGTATGTGAGCTCTGGTGATCAGGTCCACTGATTCCTTTGCTGGGTAGAGATGGAAGTACATATCTGAAAGATGTCAAGAGTAGTACTTCTTTAGGAACTTGCCGTTGATGGGCATCATGAACAAGTTCCCATTTGGTCGGGCGAGGCGGTAAGTACCGTTTGAGTATACCGTCTCTATGAATAAAGGTCCTTCCCACTTGGACTCGAACTTTCATGGTGTTTTGTGAGTCACCACCATCGGCCTCCTGACTGCCAAGACCAGGTCGCCTACTTGAAAAGTCCTCTGCTTGACCTTTTTGTTGAAAGCCTGTGATATACGGGCTTGATATAGTTCAATACGCTGCTGAGCTAGGAGACATTTTTCGTCAAGTGCCTCCAATTCTCATAGACGACGCTGATTGTCTTCTTCTGTCAATTGATTTGTGATCACTACACGGAGTGAGGGTATCTAGATCTCGAGAGGCAGTACCGCTTCACTCCCGTAGACTAAGGAGAATGGTGTGTTGCCCGTCGGAGTCCGTACCATTGTACGGTAGGCCCAAAGGCATTCGCCGAGCTTTTTGTCCCAGTCGAGTTTGTTGGATGACACGACCTTTTTGAGTAGCTTGACGATAGTTTTGTTAAAAGCCTCGGCCAATCCGTTCGTTGCCGGATTGTAGGCGGTTGATGCCATGTTCTGAATACGATTCTTATCACAGAATATGCTGAAAGCATGGCTGATGAACTGTGGACCATTTGCAGGCCTCAAAAATGACGTCACGCTGAGTTGATCAGAACAAGTCACGCAGAGTGATCCGAGAAGCAGCACAAAAGATACGCTAAGTTCTGCCTGGCCATCTCCTTTAGAAGTCACGCAGAGACAGCTCAGCCATACGTCGGAATCATAATGACTGACAACACAACAGTCGAGAAACGTCTCCTCGTATGCCACGTATGCACAGAACTCGAGAGATCATCGCCGTCTTTTGCGTGATTTTCGAAATCTTTCTTAGCAAGACTCACTCTTCACCAAGTTGGCGTGACTTTGGGTCTTATCTTCATTTAATGCGACTGACAATATAATCAATGTCAGAGATTTTATGTCAGACGAAGCGTGCCAAATCAAGACAGCTGGCGGTTTGCGTGGATTCTGAATCTTCTCCTTCCTCAAAACATTGCGTGACTTTTGAGTTATTCTTCTCAAAGCCTGCGTGAATTCTGAAGTATTCTTCTTCAAAGCTTGCGTGGATTTTGCCTTCAACGAGTCTGCGTCAACGAATCTGCGTGGATTTTTGCCTTCAGCAAGTCAGCGTGGATTTTATTTCAACTGGAGTACGTGGCAGCCATGCCACCGATCTCTCTCTCTCGCATGCCCAGTAACTTGCACACGACCCATGCACTGATGCCATGTGTCCAACAGTTACGGGCTACGTCCAGTAACTACTCACTAACCCTGCGTGTATTTAGAGTCTGCGTGACTTTTCAAGTGCACCAGTGGCGCGGTAGTTATCTTTTCAGTTACTGTTTTGACTCTATAAATAGAGTTCTTTTTCTCATTCATTGTACAGATACATTGATATCTACTGTCAAAATTTTGAGAGCTTTTCTTCTTCGCATAGTCCAAGAGATAAAGCGATCGTCTTCTAGATCGGATTCCTACAGTTGTAATTTTCCCAGAAATACAACAAATAAAGAGAATTTCTTTATGGAAAACAAATTGGCGACTCTGCTGGGGAAAACCATCTCCTTTTCTGAGATGGTAACAACTCAATGCAACACTTCGTCAATCGGCTCGACGAAGAAGGAGATGACGATCAAATTCGATCAACTCGCCTATGAAGAAATGCAGCGGGCTAAGGGTGGCAAGCCCACTCCAGCCTCCATCATCACTGCCAAGTCGATGGGACACTCTGTCTATGTCCCTAAGAATCAGTTGGCAGTCAATGGTGAAGTCTCTGCCACAGTGTCTACTCCTAATACTGGCAAGAACTCCACTGCAAGCACGCACACTCTTGTGCGCTCGAAGATGACAGTAACTAAAAGTCACGCTGACAGTACTGGCTCCTTAGCCAATCTGTTCCAGCGTGCAAATTCAACTCTAAAAGTCACGCTGACAGTACTGGCTCCTTAGCCAAATCTGTTCCAGTGTGAAAATTCAACTCTAAAAGTCACGCTGACAGTACTGGCTCCTTAGCCGAATCTGTTCCAGTGTGCAAATTTAACTCTAAAAGTCACGCTGATAGTACTGGCTCCTTAGCCAAATCTATTCCAGTGTGCAAATCCACATTCAAAAGTCACGCTGACAGTACTGGCTCCTTAGCCGAATCTGTTCCAGCGTGTAATTCTAAAATCAAAAGTCACGCTAACAGCTCTGGTTCTTTAACCAAGTCTGTTTCAGCGTGTATTTCATCAGAGAAGAATAGCTCCTTAGTTATCTCTTCTTCTTCACCGAGTTTTACTAGAACTGGGGGTGGTCTTCCACACAAAGTCCCTTCGAAAAGGAATAACTCTTTAGTTGTTTCTTCTGCTCCTGTAGTTTTTACTTCAGGAACAGCTTTGACTGATACTTTTGTTAGTCAAAGAAAAGGAGATGGTCTTTTGACTACTCTTCCTTCTGGACATTCTATGTCTCAAAATCTGAATGAGTCTAAGAAGAAACATTCCTTAATGTCTTCTTCTTTGATTTCTTTAAATTTGGCACAGAATCTGTCCATTAAAGAGGGTCTGTTACCAACTCCTAATCAAAGGAGTGGTTCAACTCTTCCTTCTCTGTAAATATCCAGATCAATGGAAGGAAAACTTCATGTTTCCAAAATTAATGTGTTACCTTCCACTGATTTAAGAACAAAACTCAGCACTTCTGGTGTTAAGAAACCATACCAATTGGATATGAAGATAAAAGATCCAGATGCAGAGTATGCAAGAAATTATGTGGCTCACATTAATCACTCTTTGTATAATCAAGAGCCATCAAGACCCAAAAACAGGAAGTATACTCCTCAATCTTCACAAACAGATTTACGGGAATATCTTCAACAGAAGAGAAGGAGTAATTCTATATCAAAGGAACATGTTGAATGTGACTTCTATCCAAGAGTCATAATTCAGTGCAGATGTCAATCAACAGTTCAAGACCATGGTGATCATGAATGTGACTTCCAGCCAAGAGTCACAATGCAATGCAGATGTCAAAATAAACGACAGTCTGTCTTCAATAGGATTCAGTATGAACCTATGCCTGATGAAGATGAGCCTTTGTTTGCCTCTGTCAATATGACTTCTCGGGACACCGGGGGTAGAGTTGATAGTCCAGATGGAGTATATAGAAACACCAGAGCAAGAGTCCTGGCTTCTAGTCAAAGAAATTTGATCCCTGAAATTGATTCTGAATTTCTTGGAGAATCTAACTTCCCACCTCTTCCTATTGGGGGTAATTCTCCTATAGTTGACTTTGATACACGAAGCAATGATTCAGAGCATACAACATCTACTAGTTCATCAATAATCCCTCATACAGTCACGACTTACATGGTTGATGGGAATACTGATGAACCTTCTTCTTCCTTGACTCCTCAAGATCAAAGAATTGCTTCTTTGGAACAGCAAATGAAGTCTATGACTGACACAATGAAGTCGATGTATGAACTCATGACAGCTCAGTTGCAAAATCGACAGACTGTATCAGATGCCATACCAGTTGATACTGATATAAGTCCAGTACAAGTTCCTCCAGCAGTATAATCCAATACTCCTGGACTAGCTCAACCAAATCCTAGTCTCTCTGGAGTTGGGGGTAGTGCTTACAATGCTGTTCCTCCTCCCAACTATTCTCTACAAGCCACAACTCCACAATCTTCGGGAGTTGTCTCTGAAGAATTGAAGAATCTCAAAACTCAATTCGAGGCATTCAAACAGAAGGATGGTTTACAAAGGTTAGGCATCAAGCAGCCTTATCCGATAGAATGGAAGCAAGTATCATATCCTCCTAAATACAAGCCTCCTACTATCTCATTCTATGATGGAACCACTTCTCCAAGTCAGTTTATCAATCACTTTAAAGTGATGACTGATCAACTACAACCAAGTGATGCCCTCCTTACTCGGGTATTTATTGGATGTCTCAAGGAAACGGCTTATGAATGGTATAGAAGTCTCCCAGATGGGAGTATTACCTCATTTGCTGGTTTCAAACAGATATTTCTTGAAAGGTTCTATGAAGGGCTTAATGACATGACTATGTCTGCTCTTATTAGAATCAAGCAGAAAAATAATGAATCTATAGAGGAATACATTGAACGGTTTCGAAGAGAAGCTCTGAAGATGCCTCTTGGAACTCCTGATGCTGTCACCATTGACACGTGCAAATCAAACTTGTTGCCAATCATCAGTATGTGGACAGGGTCCACTCAATTTCAAGATTGGTCTTCCTTCATAGTCAGTGCCAAAGCTGCAGAAATCAGTGCTGAAACCTTCAAAGGTTTAGGAGTGCAGATGACTCCTAAAGAAACAGGACAAGGTGCTAACAATAAAAATAATGCTCGCAAAGGAAAAGAAACTCTTGAAGTTAATCTTCAGAGCAAAGATGCATCAAATGTTCAAACTCCTGCCTCTACAACTCAACAATCAAGAACACCTCGCCCCAGAGAAGAATATTCTTTTGATGACGACGATGTCCTTGGTATCTTTGAATGTCTGCTGAAAGGTAATAAAATACAATTACCAGAGATCAAGAAACCTGATGAAGCTGGTAAGACAGATCATCCTAAATACTGTCCATATCACAGAATGCTGGGTCACACAATTCGTACATGTTATGTATTGAAAGGAAAGATCCAAGAAATGATTAAATCTGGAGCTATCTCTCTTACTCCAAAAGAGAAGACCGTCACCTCCAACGTCGTCTCTATGCAATTTGGAAATTTCCCTCCTCAACTCCTTGAAAGTGGGATTGTTCCTATTCCCAAGGTAACTCTTGACAGAGTGAATCTTCCTCCTCCACAGTCTGAAGGATTAGTGCCAATCACTTTGGAAACAGGGGAAATCATGTGGATCCATCCTGATCTAGTGGCAGATTTTGAATCGCCTTCTCCTCAAAAGATTTCTTCTCAAAAATCCAAGAAGGCTGGAAAGATCAAGTCATGTCATATGACTTCTCTTGGGTCTACCTCTGACACAGAGCCAAAAGACAAAGAAGAAGCACTTGTTAGTGCTACTCGAACGGGGAAACCTTACCTAAAGGATTATTCTAAAAATCCTGAAGATCCTACTGATATCCCTTCAGATGCTAAAGATGTTCCTAACGTTCCTCCTGAAGAAGAATCATCTACTGAACCTGTTCCTCCCAAGCCTACGGCTCTGGAGAAAGGCAAACAACAGGCTCGGTTTGATAAGCCAATCAAGAAGTCTTCTCCTCTTGGACTTCAGAAGCCTTACAACTTCGACATTTTGGCTCAGCTTGCTAATACTCCAGCTAGAATGTCCCTTTTTGAACTTCTACGTCTTTCCAAAGAGACTCGGGAGACGTTAAGTGAAGCACTTCTACAAGCTGACTCTTGTCTTGCACAATTGAAGAAGCCGGATACGGAACCTGCCACTTGCTTACATTGCAACAGTGTACTGGAGATTATCCCAAATATCACCTTTACACAAGACGACATGTTATTGGAGGATAATCGACATGACCGACCTCTCTACTACACTGGTTATATTGATACGATGAAGATAGATCGTATTCTCATTGACCCAGGGTCTGCTATAAGCATAATGCCAAAGAGTTTGTTGGATGAACTAAAAATCCCTCTTCACAAGCTCTCCAAGACGGTTACTACTATCTTGGGATTCAATCAAAGCCGAAGTGAGCCTTTGGGAAAGATTCATCTGAAGCTTCAGATAGGCGATTTCAGATCTAAAGTCACTTTCTATGTGATCGAGATCGCGGGATCCTATAATCTTCTTCTGGGGAGGCCCTTTCTTCATGAAAATAATGTGGTGCCCTCTACTCTTCATCAATATTTTAAATACATTGATAACAATGGAAGAGTACAAAAAGAAGTTGCTGATATAAATCCCTTCCATGGGATTGAAGCTTATTTCAACGATTCCCGAATGTACAAAGAAGAGTATACAAAGATCATACAAGCTATGGAGAAAGAAGATGCACAAAGTGAGACTTTAATAATCCCTGTTAAATGTCGAACTACTCAGCAACAATCTCCTAAACCCTCTGGAGAAGATTCTTTCATCATTCCAGTGAGTGGACGGATCTCTCCGTTACCTCAGTCATCTACTCAAAATACACTGATCATTCCTGTCAGTGGGCGTACTACAGTTCCTGTACCTTCACAAGATACTCTGCTAATTCCAGTTGGAGGGCGGACTACTCTTCCTACTCAAACTTCAAGGGAGCTCACCTCTTCTGAGCCATTTGTTATCGATCTTAATCAAAACAAAGCTTCTTCTTCTTCTCCCCCTTTAGTCATTGACTTGGCTAAAATCTCTAAGGCTCAGCCTTCTCCCAATATAAATATTGCTGCTTTTACATTTAATGAAAAGTCTCCACCTTTGCAGTACGTTGATGTGTGTAATTATGTTCATAGTTATTTACATCTGTTAGATGACTTGAACACAATAACCATAGGAGTTGTACAGACTGTTCATACAGATGTATTTCTAGAACCTGTACAATCTTCATACTTTCTAGTTCCCAGCAGAAAGCCAGGAGACATTCCAATATTCTTCTACAAAGGGCCTCAAAATCCTTCTGATCTTGAAGATGATGACAAAAATGATGATACTGGAAGATTACAACTACGTCGTTATAGTCAGCAATCTAGAGACATCATCAAAAATATGGGCTATGACTTCAGGACTGGCCTCAATGATGGAAAAGGAAGAAAAATACCTGTCCGGATTCCTCATTTGAAATATGGAAGGACGAAATACGGATTGGGTTATACTGCTCCTACTCCTTTCATCAATATTATCCATAAAGATCCTGAGTCTGACGAAGATAAGAGATCTGATTCTTCTAGTACCACTTCTTGGGATTCTGATACGAATATCGGTGTTGCAACCTTCTGTCTTCCAACATGGTTTCCATTGACCATTCTGAAGAAAGTGATGAAGACGAAGAAGAGTTTGAAATCTCACCTGAATCAGAATAGTGGGCCCAAAGATTAGATAATCAATGGGAGTTCCATTTCGAGCAAAAAGAACCTCCGACTGAAGATAAACTTGTTCAAATAGATGTTGGTGAAGAGGGATCTCCCTAACCAATATTCATCAGTAAAAGTCTTTCAGAAACTGATAAGAAAGACATGATCAAACTCATTCGTGGTTACATCGATGTCTTTGCTTGGAGTTATGAAGATATGCCAGGGCTTGATCCTTAAATTGCAACTCACAAGCTCAATATCTTGCCGAATGCTAAACCGGTCAAACAACAACAGCGACGATTTCGTCCAGACATCATGGATGCAATTGAAGCTGAAGTCAATAAACTCATTACCTCTGGGTTTATTAGAGAGGAACAACATCCCGATTGGGTGGCTAATATTGTTCCTGTTCTTAAGAAGACTGGCAAGATCAGAGTTTGCTTAGACTTCCGCGATCTCAATACGGCATGTCCTAAAGACGAATTCCCTCTACCAATCACTGATGTCATGGTTGATAATACCTGTGGATTTGAACGAATGTCATTCATGGACGGGTATTCTGGGTACAATCAGATCAAAATGTTTCCAGAGGACGAGAAGCACACTTCTTTCAGAACGCCGATTGGAACATATTGTTATACAGTTATGCCATTCGGTCTCAAGAATGCAGGAGCAACTTATCAACGAGCTATGAGCACTATATTCCGTAAACATTTGCGAAAAATAGTCGAATGCTATGTTGATGATATTGCAGTCAAAAGTCGACAAAAGGAGGATCATATCCAAGATTTGAAGACTATATTTGATCTAATACGTAAGCAACAATTAAAGATGAACCCTACTAAGTCCTTCTTAGGCGTCTCTAGTGGTAAATTTTTCGGCTTCGTCATTACCTCTAAAGATATATACGTGGATCCCGAGAAGATCAAAGCCATCCAAGAGATGCGTCCTCCACGCACCTTAAAAGAGCTACGAGGATTTCAAGGAAGAATCGCTTATATCAGGAGATTCATCTCTAATTTATCAGGACGCTGCAGACCATTCAACAAACTTATGAAGAAAGGTGTCTCTTTTGTCTGGAATGATGAATGTCAGAAAGCATTCGATGATATAAAACAATATCTAATGAGCCCTCCAGTATTGGTACCTCCCGTCTCAGGAATACCGTTTCTCCTCTATACTCGAGCAATGAGTCATTCATTAGGTGCATTACTCGCTCAAAAGAATCAAAATGGCCATAAACAAGCCATTTATTATCTCAGCCGCACTATGACCGGAGCTGAACCTCGATATTCACTGGTTGAAAAAGAATGTCTAGCCTTGATGTTTGCTGTCCAAAAGATACGTCATTATATCATTGGCCAGACTATTCATGTCATCTCCAAGATCAATCCTATACGGATCATGATGAAGAAACCCAGTGTTTTGAATTCTCGATTGGCTAACTGGGGAATCCTACTTGCTCAGTATGACATGCACTATATTCCTCAGAAATCAGTCAAAGGACAAGCTTTAGCTGATTTTCTGGCTGCTCACTCAATTCCAGAAAATTCAAAACTCTATGATGAAATCCCAGATGAAGTCCTAGATTCAAATCAAATTGCTGAAGAAGATCCTACTTGGCGTCTATTCTTTGATGGAGCATCAAGAATTGGTCCTAACGGCGATATTGTCGCTGGAGTTGGAATTGTTCATGTATCACCAAAAGGTCTTGCCATCCAAAGAGCTTATTCTCTCGATCAGCCGTGTTCAAACAATGTAGCTGAGTACAACGCATTGCTTATTGGTCTTCAACTCGCTAAACATCTGAATATTCAACATTTGGAGGCATATGGAGACTCTAAACTTATTGTCAATCAGATCAGGGGTACTTATGAAGTTCGCCATCAAGATCTGGTTCCTTATCATAGAGCGGCCATATCTATGGCCTCATCATTTAAGGAATTCTTCATTGAACATGTTAGGCAAGCATGTAACACAGAAGCTGATGCCCTTGCTAATCTTGCAGCGGTGCTGGCTATCCCAATCAGACGACAACAAATGATTGTTGTTCGTAATTGAGAATTATTTCATATTGAAAATAACCTGACTCTAGGACTTCCAGTTGACATTGAAGAATCAACATCTCATGACGTCAACACAACAAGAGGATTTGGATTCAGTCGTAAATCGATATCATCTTCATCTGATTCCAGCATGGAATTCATCTTCAGTAACTCGACCGAGAATCAGAATACGAATAAAGATTGGAGACTTCCTTTCTTAGATCTCGTATTATATGATATTCTTCCAGATGATCCGAGTGAGGCAGCATCTATCAGACGACGATCACTCAGATTCTATTACAATCATACAACAAAGACCTTATATCGTCGAGCTTATGATGGTTTACTCCTTTGGTGCATTGCCGGTGATGAAGCCCAATAAGTTATTCGTGAAGCACATGATAGAATTTATGGAGCGCATCAACCTGGGCCAAAACTTCAAGACCGTATTCGACGGATGGGTTATTATTGGCCAACTATGGTATCAGATGCCATTGAATATGCAAGGAAATGCAAAGCTTGCCAAATCCATGCGGATTTTATACATCAACCTTCAGAATTTCTACATCCGACGGCAGCATCATGGCCCTTCGAAGCTTGGGGCATGGACATTGTCGGCCCGATCAATCCACCGTCATCTAAAGGTCGTCGGTTCATTCTCACAATAACTGATTACTTCTCCAAATGGGCCAAAGCCATTCCTTTATCTGAAGTTAAGACGTCTAATGTCATCAGCTTTATTAAGCACCACGTCATCTACAGATTTGGTGTTCCTCGATGCATTGTTCATGACAACGGACCACAGTTCGTCAGCCAGAAATTTACTCGATTCTGTGACGATCACCGGATCAATAATGTTGCTTCTACCGCATATAATCCAGTAGCTAACGGATTAGCAGAAGCTTTCAACAAGACTATCATCAAACTCCTAAAGAAGTTTGTCTCCACTAACAAACGTAATTGGAGTGACAAGCTCGGGGAATGCTTGTGGGCTTATCGCACTACAGTCCGTAATACTACTAAGTGTACACCTTTCTCTCTGGTGTACGGATCTGAGGCTGTTCTCCCATTAGAGATTCAAATTCCTTCTTTAAGGATAGCAATCGCTAATGAACTCACTGCTGAAAATAATGATCGTCTTCGACTTCAAGAATTGGAGGCTCTGGATGAAAAGCGGTTATCTGCTCAACAGAATATTGAATTCTATCAAGCTAGAATTTCAAGGACTTTTAACAAGAAAGTCAGAATTCGAACATTTCAGAAATGAGAACTTGTGCTTACTGTCAGACGCCCGATGACTATGACACACATGAGTAAGGGCAAGTTTGATGCAAAATGGGAAGGTCCATTCAATGTCAATAAGTTCTTTTCTAATGGGGCTTATCAACTCACTACTCTAGATGGTAAAGCCACTATGATGCCCATCAACGGCAAATTTTTGAAGAAGTACTACGTCTAATATTTCTATCAAGATTGTCCTCCCATCATTCTCCAGCTGTTTTATTGTTATTTTCGAAGAATCATTCTGATATCTATTATCCCCAGTGGAGATAGGTATTCTACTTTGTATCGTTTTCTCAACAAATTTGATATCTAGAAAATCATGTCCATATTACCTCTGAATTTTCTATCTCAATATCATATTTATGAAAATGATATTTAGTCTTTCTGATTTCCGAGTCAAAAGATCAATGAATAAAGGCAAAAAAATATAAAGTGGAAAGGATATATCGTAAACAAAGTTTCCTTAAACGGAGTTTATTTGAGACAAATTCCTCAAGAAAAAGAGTACATCATCATGGAAGATCACTGTAATCCTTTTCATATTTGGGACGAGGACCATATACATAATCAGCAAAAGAATTGAGTATATCTTTTCCTGACTGCACCAAGAATTGACAGGCAGCCAGCCTCATTACTTCTTCTTCTTCGGTTTCTCCCAGTTCGACCAGGAAGTCCAGGATATCTTTCGGCGGCTTGGGAGTAGACGAGCTTTCGCCCATTTTCTTCTTCTGCGGAGGTGGATGTTCTTTAACACCTTCATTAGCTTCGGGGGCGACTTCAGCCTTCTTTATATTCTCTTCAGAAGATATTGTGGATAAAATGCGATCCTTCTATTCAAATATATGCTCTATTTATAGGCATATGGTTACAAGGATCGAAGGGACGTATTCTTTCCCGATATTCATTTCATCCATTCATTTCTCACATTCATCCGACGTTTCACATGTTCATTAATACTTGACGGTTCATCCGTTCATTTATTACATTCATTCGACAGTTCATCTATTCATCATTTCCTAACAGTTCGTCCGTTCATAATCTTCTATCAATTTATTAAGTGGGGATTCGTTATTTATCATGTTTTCATAACCTCTGAATCAATTCCGAATCTACTTACTCATTTGTCATGTTTTGACCTCTGCATAGAAATCAATCTATTTTCTTTCGAGTTCCTATATATTATCATGTCCATAATACCTCTGATAATATCATATACTCTAAAACAGAAAAGATGATTTTATTATCTATCATGTCCACAATTCATCTACAAATACAAATCATTGAGCATAGAAGAATTGTCATTTCCATTCCCATTTTACCACAAAAAGTCTATTACATTTTCTTAGACTTTCTTACAAATCATAATGGAAATCTATTACAAATCTTGGATTTTCATTCTATGTACAACTGAGATCTATTTCTTCTTGGATCTTCTCTGGCAATCTTGTTGTTTGTGGCAATTCCTGGGTGTCCAGCAGGAATCAAACTCTGGTCTTATCTCTCAGACGAGAGGAGAACCACAGAGTAGGGCAACACGAAAACGTGTTGCTGCCAATACAACTGGTGGATTAGGAGCGACCTTTCAGAGGAGACAGGAATGTATCCAACCTTGGGATACAATTTATAGTTCTCCCGTGAAAGGAACTCTACTACCCGATTTCTCGGTAGTAGAGTTAACTCCACCATCCAACTCTCGTGTATAAAGGCTCTTCCTACCATCTAAGGAAGACCCTTCTATCTCACGAAGAGTTCTGAGTTGTCTAATTTACGCGTCAAAGGCGTATGAGCTCCCTGATGTGGGTGTCAGAAGAACATTCTCCACAGCATCCACATCACCAATGCCAGTTCTGAAGAAGGCTTTCAGCCAAAATTCTGCAAGAAACAGTAAGGAAAAATCAGCCAACAGAAATTAGCCAAGCAAAGACAGATGCATTCTGTTCATTTCAGGAAGATGAATTTGTCTTTAGCAAACAAAAAATTCGATGCGTGTATATTGAACTTACCGCTGAGTTTACTGCTAAGGATTGAAAGACCCATGTCTGGTAGCGTGCACAGAGATTTGACATCAGACAACATGGCTTTTCTATTTTCTTCTCACAGAAAATTCATTCTCAGAAGAGAGGAAGAAGAATGGGAAGATGAGTTTGCGTGGAGTTCATCCATCTATTTAAAGGGTCAAGTGCAGGTCTATTCTTGGAAAAGATCCGCATAAATAGCGCTCGTAAATTGTGGAATGAGTGTCACGTGTGCTTCGGGAGACAGTGCAATATTGGAAACAGTCAAAGTGTGCTAATTAATATTCTTCATTAAAAGGCACGCAGATCAAATACAAGAGTTGTACTTCATTCTTTAAACAGGCACTGATGGCCTTACAAAAAGACGAAACAGAAAAGTACAACAAAAGCGTAGAAAGTTACGCTCTATTTTCTAGAGCGACTAAGTTTGATGCCTAACTCCTCTACGCTCTTAACTCCCAGGCGATGCAACAGAGTCTCGAGCATTTCACGCTTCTCCATAAGGCTCCGTCCATCAGAAGAGGACGAGCCATCCAATCCAAAGTAGCTCAAGAGATTCTTGGCCAACTGCGTGGAGTCATCCTTGAGCTCGATGACGACAGGTTCGAATTCTTTGCCCCCAAAAGTGGGGTCACCATGGGAACAAAAGCCCAACTTTCGTGCTTCCTCTTCGGCTGCTTCCTTTGGGGTCATATTTTCGAGAGATGAATGTCAAAACTGAGAATCTCTTCCTGTTTATATAACAGATCTCGTCGACAGTTCATATTCTACCATAAATTGGACGCAATCAGTCTCGGAGAATGAAGAGTCATTATGATATTTAATAGGTTCATTCGGGTGTTTTCGAAGAACTTCAAAGTCTTTTCGACTTTCGAAAAATCATTTAAGTCATCTCAGCGTGACTTTAACTCATTTCATCATCTCTATTTCAAAGTATTTCGAAAATATTTTATCATTTTTCAAAAACTTTGAAGGGGGTTTTGTAGGCCTCAAAAATGAAGTCACGCTGAGTTGATCAGAACAAGTCACGCAGAGTGATCCGAGAAGCAGCACAAAAGATACGCTAAGTTCTGCCTGGCCATCTCCTTTAGAAGTCACGCAGAGACAGCTCAGCCATACGTCGGAATCATAATGACTGACAACACAACAGTCGAGAAACGTCTCCTCGTATGCCACGTATGCACAGAACTCGAGAGATCATCGCCGTCTTTTGCGTGATTTTCGAAATCTTCCTTAGCAAGACTCACACTTCACCAAGTTGGCGTGACTTTGGGTCTTATCTTCATTTAATGCGACTGACAATATAATCAATGTCAGAGATTTTGTGTCAGACGAAGCGTGCCAAATCAAGACAGCTGGCGGTTTGCGTGGATTCTGAATCTTCTCCTTCCTCAAAACATTACGTGACTTTTGAGTTATTCTTCTCAAAGCCTGCGTGAATTCTGAAGTATTCTTCTTCAAAGCTTGCGTGGATTTTGCCTTCAACGAGTCTGCGTCAACGAATCTGCGTGGATTTTTGCCTTCAGCAAGTCAGCATGGATTTTATTTCAACTGTAGTACGTGGCAGCCATGCCACCGATCTCTCTCTCTCGTGTGCCCAGTAACTTGCACACGACCCATGCACTGATGCCATGTATCCAACAGTTACGGGCCACGTCCAGTAACTACTCACTAACCCTGCGTGTATTTAGAGTCTGCGTGACTTTTCAAGTGCACCAGTGGCGAGGTAGTTATCTTTTCAGTTACTGTTTTGACTCTATAAATAGAGTTCTTTTTTTCATTCATTGTACAGATACATTGATATCTACTGTCAAAATTTTGAGAGCTTTTCTTCTTCGCATAGTCCAAGGGATAAAGCGATCGTCTTCTAGATCGGATTCCTACAGTTGTAATTTTCCCAGAAACATAACAAATAAAGAGAATTTCTTTATGGAAAACACCATTGTCGTAGATAATCCTACGGGTTACCCCGAAATGGTAAATGACATGATGCTTGATGAAGCTGATCACCCTAGAGCTTTTCACTTCCGTCAGTGGAACTGCTTCTGCCCATTTGGAGAAGTAGTCAGCGATGGCTAGGATGAAGCGGTGTCCTCTCGATGAAGGAGGGGTGATAGGTCCCACAATGTCCATACCCCAAGCTTCAAAAGGCCAGGAGGCGACCATAGGATGTAGTGGTTCCGATGGTGTATGAATAAAGTCGGCGTGAAGCTGGCAAGCATGGCACTTTTTACAATAGTCGACGGCGTCGGCTGCCATGGTTGGCCAGTAGTAACCCATGCGTCGCAGTCGATCCTGTAACTTAGGGCCAGGTTGATGAGCCCCATAAGTCCCATCATGAGCTTCCCGAAGGGCTTCGGCTGCTTCTTCGTTAGATAGACATCGAAGAAGAAGTTCATCGTAGGAACGTTGGTACAGCATTTTACTAGCTGTATCATAATAAAATCGAAGGGAACGCCTTCTGACCGAGACGGCTTCTTTCGGTTCTTCTGGGAGAATTCCATAGACAGCGAAGTCGATGAACGGGAACCTCCAGTCTCGGACATTAACATCGATAGTTGTCATCATGGCATGGGCCATTTGTGTGCATAGGTTGTTTTTAGGACAGACTAAGTTTCGACCAACTACTGTGACATAGTGTTGAGTCCCGAGGGATGCTGCTAATGAAGCTGCGAGGCCGGCCAGAGTGTCAGCCTCCAGGTTTTGTAGCCGAGGTACGTGTTCTATGAAGAACTTAGTGAAGGTTGAGATAATATTCAATGCAGCTTCATGGTAAGGAACCAGATCTTCATGACGAACTTCGTACTACCCTCGGATTTGATTAACGACGAGTTTTGAGTCGCCGTAAGCTTCCAAATGATCTACCCCCAGTTGTCGCACCAGCTAGAGTCCTATGATAAGAATGTTGTACTCAGCAACATTGTTGGAGCACGGCTTTGAAAGGGAGTAAGCACGCTGGATGACCAGCTGATCGGAGGAAACTAAGACCACCCCCACTCCTGCGATGACTTGGCCTTTGAGGCCTATTCTCGAAGCACCATCAAAAAACACCTGTCAGACGGAGTTTTCTTCAGCGACGTTTGATTCTTGGACTTCATCCGGGATGTCTTCATAGAGTCTGGAGGACTCTGGGATCGGGTGCGTGGCCAAAAAGTCGGCTAGAGCTTGGCCCTTGACGGCTTTTTGTGGGACGAATACCATGTTATACGGTGTCAACAGGATTGCCCATATAGCTAGTCGGGAGTTCAATGATCCCGGCTTCATCATGAGAACCCTGAGTGGATTGACTCGGGAGATGACATGAATTGTCTAGCCCAAAACGTAATGGCGAGTCTTCTGGATGGCGAACACCAAAGCCAAATATTCCTTTTCAACGGGGTTATACCGGTGTTCAGCCCCGATCATTGTCCTACTAAGGTAGTAGATAGCTTGCTCGTAGCCTGCATCGTTGTTCTGAGCCAACAAAGTGCCGAGGGAATGATCCATGGCACGGACGTAGAGGAGAAATGGTTTGCCTGCGACAGGTGCCACTAGGACTGACGGGATCGTCAAGTAAGCTTTGATGTCATCGAAAGCTTTCTGGCATTCTTCTGTCCAGACGTAGAAGATGTCCTTCTTCATGAGCTAGGTGAAGGGTTGACATTTTTTGGAAAGGTTTGCTATAAACCTTCGGATGTATGCAAGACGCCCTTGCAGGCCTCGAAGTTCTTGAAGGTTCTTCGGAGGGTCCATGTCAAGGATGGCTTTGGTCTTCTCGGAGTCGACATGAATGCCTTTCGCCGTGATAATGAAGCCCAAGAACTTTCCACTAGAAATCCCAAAGAAGGATTTAGCGGGGTTCATCTTGAGTTGATGCGCTCGCATTAGATCGAAGACTGTCTTTAGGTCTTGTAAGTGATCACCTTTGAGACGGCTCTTGACGGCGATATCATCAACACAGCATTCAACTATTTTGCGTAGATGTTGATAGAAGATGGTACTCATCGCTCGTTGGTACGTAGCACCAGTGTTATTCAAACCAAAGGGCATCACTGTGCAGCAGAAACCCCTTTCGGAGTCCTGAATGACGTGTGTTTTGCGTCATCGGAGAACATTTTGATCTGGTTGTAGCCCGAATACCCGTCTATGAAAGACATGCGTTCGTAGCTACATATATTGTCGATCATCACGTCAGTGATTGGAAGCGAGAATTCGTCTTTCAGACAAGCAGTATTGAGATCTCTGAAGTCGATACAGACTCGTATCTTCCCATTCTTCTTGGTGACAGAAACGACATTGGCCATCCAATCCGGGTGTTGTTCTTGACGAATGAACCCGCTGCTAAGGAGTTTGTCCACCTCTTGATCGATAGCGTTCATGATGTCAGGACGAAAACGTTGTTGTTGCTATTTTATAGGCTTAGCATCAGGTAAGATGTTAAGTCTATGCATCGCGATCTGGGGATCAAGTCCCGGCATGTCTTCGTAGCTCCAGGCGAAGACGTCGATATATTCTTTGGCCAATTGGACTAAAGAATCCCGGTCTCTTCCCTTAAGACTCTTGCTGATAAAGATAGGTTTTGAAGGAGGCCCATCCCCAAGGTCAATTTGCTCGACTTCGTCTTCGGTAGGGGGTTCGCGTAATTTAAAACGAGACTCCCACTGCGCTCCTAGGCGTTGAGCCCAAGGTTCTTCTTCAAAGAATTCTGGCATTTGGTCATCGCCTTCATCCTCTCGAGATTGTGCAGATGCCATGTTGACTGATAGCACCTTCCTGAAGACTGAGCCGATACTGGTTTTGGAATCCCAAGTTGATGCTTCAGATGAATTAGAGTGTTCCACTTCTTCTTCCTCCGAACTCTCTGGAGTTGTCGACGGCGTGACATAGTCCACCCCCCGTCGAGTACGATGATAGTAGTCCTGCGACTTTTCTTCAGGTGTTAGGAGTCAGAGGGGAAGACGCCGGCCTTTGCCGTAGTTCAGGCCCTTGTTGCTTTTCAGATCGTAATCCATCTTTTGGATGAGGTGCTTTGTCTTGTCCGTGTACCGATAAACTTGTATTCTGCCGGTATCCGGTTCTGGCTCGAGTGACGGAAGGTCTTGATGACGCTCGACTTTGCCGAAGATGATGGGTTCTTCGTCATGGTTCCGCGGTGGGACTATAAAACAGACTCCTTGGGACAGGACTACTCGATTTACATGATTGAAGGTCGTTATTTATGTTTGTAACGACCGTAGAGCGTTATCTAGTGTATAGTATTCCAATGTGGAAGACTAGAATAATTGAAAGACACTCTATTATTGATAAAATACGAGATTTTGTCTCGTGGGATTATATTGTCAAGAGAAAGTGCATCTATGTCAGCAGATATATATTCTCCTAACTCTTCATCTGTGAGCACTGGGGCTGGTTCGGGAGAACTCATCACGGACTTGACCTTGGGATCTGAGAAGGCTATGTGGGCCTTCTCTTGCAGCTTAAGTGAGGCTGAAGATTGCGGAGGCTTGCCTTTAAGACGCACCTTCAGGGGTGCCTCAACTGCGCCTTCGGTGACCGATGCCTTCCCCTGTAGTTTTGCCATAAGGGCAGCCAACGTTTGAGGTGGTTTTTCCTTGAGCCGTATCTTCAATGGAGCTTCGGTGGGTGTTCTACCTAGAGAAGTCGGTGCCTTTCCAGGTAACTTGATTGCCATGGGAGGCAGCATCTGAGGCAGTTTTCCTTTGAGTCGAATTTTCAGAGGAGCGTCGGGAATCATCTCTGCCTCCACGTCCGTCTTTGCCGCTGTTTCTGCTTTGTCATCTGCATCATTGGCTTTCCCTTCATCGAGCGACTTATATAAGCTGGCATCAGTGAAGTAGGCTTCGACCCCTTGAAAGGGTCAATGTCTGCGAACTCTGTTCGGATGATGTCGTTAGTATATACTTCATGCACTGGTGGAGTGTAGACGGCACCACCATGTACTCGTGCAGCCACGGGCGACCTAGCAAGAGGTTGTAGTTGACGTTGGCGTCCACAACATAGCAAGTCACTTCGGTTTGGAGATTACCGATATGACATTTCAATCGAATTTTGCCCAGTGGTTCACTTCTGCTGGCATTGAAACCGCTGATTATAGTGTTGGAAGGCGCCAGACGGTGTATCAGGATCCCCAGTTTTGAGAGCAGAGTCCTAGGGATGATGCTGAGGAAAGACCCTGGATCAATCTGAATTTGCTTCACCTTGACGGACCCCACATACCCTGTGTAATACAGTGGCCTGTTGTGCCTGTTGTGCCGGTTGTGCTTGAGCAACATGTCTTGTTGGGTGAAGGTTATGTTGGGGATGACCTCCTCCGCACAATGGCAGTGCACACATGTTATTAGGATATCCTCAGGCTGCTTAACCTGACTTATGAAGGACTCAGCATCCTTCAAGGCTTCACAGAGAGCTTCGCGGGTGTCTTTGGAAAGACGAAGAAGCTCGAGCAGAGATAAGCGGGCAGGAGTACCGGCAAGTTGTGCCAGTATGTCAAAGTTGTGGGGCTTGGCTAGCCCTGAAGCATTTTCTCTTCGCAAAGGCATGTCGAAACGGGCCTCTATATGCTTCTATTTATTGACTGCTGGAGGTCTGGATGGACCCCCTTCCTGGGCAGCAGGGGTGGTGCAGGGAGGCACCACCTCGGCGGCAGCTTCGTCAGGTTGGGCGTTCTACTGAGAACGCGTTTGTACAGGAAGTGCCTCTTCCGTGGAGGAAGAGACCATGCGGCAGGACTTGGTCTTCTTGCCCTTGGTTTTGGAGGCAGAGCGTACCCCCGGCTGAGTAACTTCGGAGACGAGGTCTGGGTGAACCCATACGATCTCTCCCCGAGATGTGGTGAATGGGATGAGTCCACTCACGTTGTCACGGGTAGGTGGTAGGTTGACCACCTCCATTGTCGCCTTTGGGATGGGGACGACGCCATCTTGTGCTGTGGTTGGCGGCAAAGTACCGAATTGGAGTGACACCAGGTTGGCCGAGACTGTCTTCTCCTTGTAATCGACGGAGATGACATTCGCATTGATCATACGCTGGATGTAATTCTTGAGGATGTAGCAGTCCTGAGTTGGATGTCCGACAAACCGATGGTAGTGACAGTACCTCGGATTGTCAACTCTCCCAACCTCGTTGGGACGCTTCGGGTTCGGTAATTTAATCTTATCACCCTGCTTCAACATCTCGAAGAGTTGTAAGGTGTCTTCATCATTGAAAGAGTAGACCTCCTTTGGCCTCGGTACAAGCGGAGGCTTCTGAGTAGGTGCTTGTGCACTTTTAGAGGCATTGACAGTCAACGCCTGCTTTCCCTTCGTCTCACGTCCGGGGTTGCTGGTAGCAGGCGATTTTCCCTTGTCTTCAAAGGCAGGAAAACTGACTCCCAGAAGGCGAACATTGTATGCCTTCTTTTCAGCTGCTTCAGTCTCAATAATCAATGAGCTCCAGTCGGGAGGAGGAGTGGAGTTGAGCCAGAGCTTAACCGCAGGAAGCATGTTCATGCTATAGGAGAAGAGGAGTGCATGTTCTGGCATACCCGGGGGCAGTCTCAAGCAGGCTTGTCAAAATCGTTCGATGAATGCTCGAACAGTCTCTTTTTCTATCTGATGTACCTCTATAAGTGATGCCATCGTCATGTCTTTTCCTCCGTCATAGAAACGATCGACGAAGAGGCGTGTCAAGTCATCAAAGAAGGATATGGAGTTGTTAGGAAGACTACAGTACCAGTCGTAAGCCACTCCTTTCAATGCCCCGACAAACAGGCTGGTGAGTAGCGTGTCTTCCTTCGGAAGATGTCCCGTTTAAGACTGGAAGTACGTCAGAAAACGGTGTGGAGAGTCCTTTCCGTCATATGGCGTCAACGTTTGTGGTTTATACTTGGGAGGATAGACCACTTTGTTCCATTCGAGGGGGTATGGTTGCGGGATCCCCATCTTCTGGCGCTCCTTCTGTCTATTCTTTGACTCGAAGCTTTCACGCAAGTCCATGATCATCTCAACCACATTTTCCGTGGAGCTGGGAGTCAGAGAAGGCGGTACAGTCTGGAGTTGTACATTCGAAGGTTCCGATACCCGAGGTGCTTTACGGCAATCGGTATTCAAGGATGCCCGTTGAAGGGGCACACTTGATTCCCCGTTGGCTACTGGGTCAGGATTGGTGGAAGGTGCTCTGGCCAAAGCTGACCGTATCTCAAACACTGCTTGAGTCAGTGTTTGCATGGAGGCAGAGAGGGTTTTGAGTCCTTCCACCAAAGTATCCATGCGATGAACGAGGTCTGCTGGCGGAGCATCTGACTTCGTATCGCCACCTCCCGTCATGTATACTGTCATGACGTGACTGGAAGTGGATGGATCGGTTGAAGCTTCGCTTTCAGCATCGCTCTCTTGTAGAAGAGTCACTTCTCCTGGAGTTTCGTCTTGGCTACCTCCAGCTATGTTCTGGAGAATATCTTCGTCTTCGGGATGAAGATCAACAAAGGCTTGACTACCCCCAGCTATTGCTTCCTCTGAAATCTTCTTTCTCGCCCGGGTGCCTTCAAATACTCCTGAGGACGGGACAGTCATCTTGGTCTTCCTCGGCTGGCTCTTAGATGAGGACGAGGTCGAGGAGTTGCTTGTCGCCTTACAGATTGATGAGGTATTAGAGACTACGTTGCAAGAAGCAACCTTTAGTTTTGGCTCCTCTTCGATCGACACCTTCTTCCCGAGGCAATGTCGGAGGGGTGTTGACGGTTGCAGTCGCTGGAACACAGACTGCCTTTGCGGTGGGACTGCTGTCTTGCTACAACAGTTGATGGTGACCACAGCACAGGTGTACCCTGTGAGGGGCGCATTGTGCTTGTCGGTCGACTCTCCTGATCGGCGTTTATGAATGATCATATTACGCAAATCGTTAGAGGAGAGTGCCACCTTTACACCCCCATCAGGCGCATGGCAAGGCCAAGTGCCGGGGTGATCAAGTGAATGCTGCACCCCCTGATCCTGCGCATAAGATGCACCCAGATCAGTAGTGGGGGCACAACATTTAGGGTGGTTTGAACTAGCCTCAGACGCACAACCAATGTAGGCCCAGGGGTTCAAGACCACAGAGTTTGCCTCGAACGGCTTGGTTACAAGCGCAGTGGATGCGCCCAAGTGAAACGAGGTCTTTGAAGGTTGATTCGTTCACGGTGCAGAAGCACCCGAGTCAACCTTGTATAGCTTTCCATCGGCAGCGCGCATGATTATGAGCGCATGCCTCTGACTTACTGATGGCATAGCACGTTCGAGGCGTGTAGCCCGTGCCGTCTTGGACTTCTTCGTACCAGCCCGCTGGGATGTATAGTACTCAGAGTCCAAATTATTCTTGCCATGACAGCGAGTGAGTCTGTCAAAGACAGAAGCCTTCCGCGGCGCATCAGAGTTAATGCACAGGGCGTTAGATGCGCCACTGCTCCGTCGGCACATCTTCCTTGACTGGGAAGGAGATGGTTGGGGAATGTAGTCAGCCCCACGTTTCCTCGAGAGATGTGCTACACCCGTGGGTACATCCTGGCTGCTGAGGACGTCAGCGGGAAGGGTAGGCTGCATCAGCGCATCCCCTTCAGTGATGACGCCAGGGGCCTCCACCTTGCGCACCCAGGCTTGGCGAGTCTTCTTCGGCTTCGGTAGCCGCTTCGAAGGACTTGCACTACCTTCAGAGATGAACTCCTCATACGCTTGTTAATTGAGGCGTACGACTAGTGTCTTGTGGGAGGAGCCCACCTTCACGTCGTCAGATTGCAACACAGCTTTCTCATCGGAGGAGAAAGAGGTCCTCAGCAGAGTCGCCATCTTATTTGCCATTAAAATCTTTGAAGTAGAATTTCAATCACATACAGAAAGTGTTACAATGTAGGACTTAGATGTAGTCCTAGGAGTACACTTTTGTTTTTATCTGGGTCCTGTGTCGATGGAGCGAGTGGTAATGCGTTGACTCCGTTGATGATCTGACGACGATTTTGGGTTCTCTGAAGGTCTGGGTTGCTCTGGATGCCGGAGCTTGCGGAGGGGAAGAAGACGTTGAGTGTCTCTTCCGATCTCTGTGAGTGGACGTGCGTCTCTGTAACTCTGATGATCTTGTTATGTGTGTCTCTGTCTGTGTGTGTCCATGATGAAGGAATGATTCTTCTATTTATAGATTACAGGCTGGCTGCTCATGCGCGTATATGTCGGATGCGCCTGGACGTGGGAATGCCACGTAGCTAGAGCTAAGGGAGGTGCATGGACGATGCGCTTTGATTTGGGGATTGAATCCTTCCTGTTGCGCCTGTGAGCTACGGAAGAGCCGACACGTGGCAGCTGAGAGGATTCTTCAGTTGCTAAGATCTTGGGTGGTTAGCACCCTTCGTGGACTGAACTAAGTCAAAGGACATGTGGCGCATGTCCGTAGCTCAAAGATCTCGGATTTGGTGGAGAGTGATCTGACAAGATGTGCCTAAGATTAGGCGCATGGAGAGGACTTTAGCTGTTGTCTTTAGAGATCAAGAGCGAGTCCAAGCGCATAGCTTTGGGGCGCATGCAAAGATTTGTGCGCATGGCTGTGGTGATGCATGCGCTTTGGTTGGCCACGTGGCAAGGCAGCTCGACCGACCAAATAAAATGATGTGTTGATGTCATCAACCCCTCGTCTTCTACTAAGGACTCTTCGGGGGACGTGTTGCCGCCTCTGTCATGCGGCATTAAACGCTCAATATGACAGGCGCATGGGCTTCTGTCTGGCCTGTCACTCAGCATTAAATGCTTCGGATCGTGAGCGCATAGGCTCACGATCTCTGTTTTAGGCGCATCAGAAGGAGGCGCAGGGATCTGCCACATAACGCATCTACCTAGGCCCGACTGTTGGGTTTCCAATGTTTTGATTGTGCATGTTGACTGGGCTGATTTCGAAAAGACATTCACTCTATAAATGTACATTCCTTGTACGAAATTCGGAGAGTCTGCCACTTGGCGCATGGGTCTGATTTGTCCAATGCTATAAATAGCAGCAAGGAGAGAGTTTTGTTTTTCATTTTCTCCCGTTTACTCAGTGTAGAGATGCACCTCTTTGCTCGAGTACGTTCTGTCGACGAGATGCTCCCGAAGGTGAAGATGCGTCGAGTTGTCTTTGTACGCACTCGTGAAGGTGACTGTTACATCCAAAAATTAGGATCGCGGGGTCCTGTTGCAGGCCGAAGGTGCCTGTTGCATCCAAAGATCGGGACATTCGAGTCCCGTCTTCGTTATGCTGGAAGAGCCCCAGATCGGAATTGTGGTGCTCCCATCTTCCTTGGGATTTGGAGAGCTCTTCCTCCTGCTAGAGTAGGGTTGGTTGCCCACCCTTGTTATGCTCAATAACTACTTCATTAGTCGAAGCATTTGATCGGGTCGAAGTAGAGCGCATATGCTGAGACTTCATGATGCGCCTGACTGAGATGCTGAAGAGATGCGCCTGACTGAGATGCTGAAGAGATGCGCCTGACTGAGACGCTAAAGAGATGCGCATGACTAAGACGCTGAAGAGATGCGCCTGACTGAGACGCTGAAGAGATGCGCCTGACTGAGACGCTGCAGAGATGCGCCTGACTGTAGCTTTAGGATCTTTCTTTTTGTAGAAGTTCTCCCTTGTAAAGCCTTTCTTTAGACATGTAATAGACTTTCATATGAAATAAATACCTTCTTTTGATGTCTATACTTTTGCGGTCCTTTGCTGTGCCAAGTACTTCGTTTGAGCTCCCTGGCGCATGTTTGAGTCTAGTCACGTAGTGTTAAGCGCATAGGAATTCTGGCCTATAGATGTTCCTGAAATTCCATGCTTCTACACCGTTTACCTGTCGAAAGTGTATTTCAAATCACTTGTTAGATATAGTCTTGCTACATTACAGTTTCTTGTCATTGCTTGTCTTGTGTACCATATCTTCCTGCTTTTACTCGCATGATTCCTACCATGATTCCCTGTTTATCCGCTTATCATGTATCTCAGCATTATTACAGATTTATGGATTTCGTCATTTATTGATTCTGTTATGAGAATGTACTCGTTCCATTCCTGACTGGAAACCAACATTTTTCAGGTTTAGTCGCGATCACTCTTAGCACTGGGAAGGCATGGGTATGCTGAGGTCAACCTAGATAGTTGAATTAGTTATCTTTTTCTATTTCTGAGACATTGTATATTCTAGCAAATGTGAAGTTGTGAAACCTTGTAAATTGTAAACTTGATTTAATAATGTGAATGAGCAATAAATGTATTTTTGTGATTTTGAGCATAATGGCCGTGACAGCGTTCTACCGCCGACTCTGCGGCGTAGGCTGGCTTGGACACGTCTCGTATCCGAAAAGCGGGTACGGGTCGTGACAAGTTTTTGTGGTGGCCCATGTAGGTCCATTTTCGTAAAAGATTACGAACTCGTAATAGTACTTAAGTTAGTCGTACTATTACGAGCCTGCGACTAGGAAATACTCATTCACAATAAGGATTGAATTAATTTAGGAGAATGACTAGGAATAGGAGTTCCTTATTAATTTGATTATTGGGTAGTTAAGGATTAGGCCATACAATTTACTAAATTTAGATGACCTGGAAAGTTTTATAGATACACTATTACATTTTGATACGACGACGTGACCTAAGGAGGGTAGACTATTTACTCATCAACTTAGGCCTTCCTGGAACCCAATTCTTGACCCTAACCCCTCTTTCTGAAAGTTTGGAGAATATCCTTTATTTATTTGTTTGAATTAAAATGTTATTTTAGAATTTTATAAATATTTATTATAGACGGCCTTAGTCACGGTTAAGTTTTGGAGTACAAGCTAACTAAGAATTTTGGTACTGAGGGTGTGGTCGAGTGCCTTGACTAGTGTTCAAGCCATGGTAGAGAAGGTCGAATCATAGGTGTGCACTAACTAGGAAAATCAGGCCAAATCGCGACATAACCCTAGGAATAATTAAATAACTTATTATTAAGATTGTGGGCTTTTAGAAGACCTGGTTGTTCCAAACTAGCCCGAATCCAACCTAAGTCCTGGTGGTCATGTAGACCGACCAACGTCGTCCATGTAGATATATAGATGTGTATATATATTGGTAGTCCATTTCTAGTATTATGAATAATTTCTATAAATTATATATTAATATAATATATGTATTATTGTTATTTAAATTTATATTTTACTTGGAAATATGATAACCTTCTCTTAGAATGATATTTTGGAATTTTTGGGATTTACTTCGGTTATACATATATATTTGTGTATAAATATATTCATAATAGGTAGACATAGTACTTTATACATTTTTTCCCTCAATCCTGAATATTAGAGAAATATAAATTTAAGTTTATATTTCTTTTACCTTGGTCATTTTCTCCCTAATCAAGATCATTTGTACAACTTCGTCTTATGCCTTTTCTAAACATCGCCATATCATAAGATTCGTATCACTTATATTCTTTTCCTTGGACCTAAGGAATTATTTTTAAATAACTTCTCACTCAATTGTCTATTAATCTCGAGTTAAGTTTTCGGATTGAAAAGTTTCCTCTCAATAGTTGAATATTGAATATCCGTGAAATAAGGATTATAAAATTTTTACTTATTTTGACTTCGATCATTATCCTTCCAAATTAATTGTTTTTTTTTCAAGAAGCTGACCTTATATTTGAAGAACAGGTACTTACACTTTTCTATCTTTATCAACTTGTATGATATTTTAAACTCCTTTGATATTCTTGGAGATATAGTTGGAATAATTTTGATGACTTGCGATGATAGGACAGCAGCGCACTGTCGTCACTTATTTGAATTATCGAGACTTCGGGTTCACTGCAGCCAGCAGCGCACTAGCGTGGAATGACCCCTAAGTTGAAATAATTTCAAGTAAGCGCGGGTGATCGAACATTATAAAAATTATGTCTCGGTCGTCTTATTTCATCCTTGAGTTGTTATGTCAAGATTAGATAGAATTGATAGGGTATTCGTTACCGCAACATAGCTTGAGTTGTGGAACCAAGGGTTTAATGCAGCTAGCTATACACTGGCGTGGCATAAATTCTCGGCAAAATGACTCGATTATGTTTACGAGTTTCGAATACCATAGAGACTACGTCTTATTGGCATATAACTATTAAGTTTTCAAATTGATTTGTGCTTATTCCTAGTCATAATCTTCTCAATAAACCGGTAATTCTCGCTTCCTTTCTTATCCTTCCATTTTTAGATTGTCATCTTTTAATGTAATTTCGACTGGATTCGTAAGCTTATCTAGATTTTGATTCTAAACTCGTGCCTAAATAATTGTGGATAAATAACTTAAGCATATCGAAACGATTTTGGATTTGATCATCCTTGAACAATTTCGATCATAACTAGACTCCTTTTATTATATTTCGATCGAGTCAATTCGTATCCTTTCCTAGGTTTGATCCTGTGATCATGCCTACACAATCGTTCGTGTTAGAACGATTTTGATTGGATCATCCTTAAATACTTTTTATCACAACCAAACTATTCGATTCTATTTCGATCGTGCCAACTCGCCTGTCATCCTAGAATTCAATTCCATGATAGTGCCTAAATAATTTTGTTCAACTAGCTATTCGTACTAAGATGATTTCAATTTTGATCGATCCTACACCATTTTTTATCGATACTAAATAACAACCATGTCTATAATTTCAACTAAAGCATAGCTAAGGTTATACTTTCATTCCAACTACGATCATGACTATTTTGATCATGATCATACTCGTGCCGACTTCCTAGTTTCACTCTACTTGGATGACTTGCACGATTAGCCTTGATCGTGACTGCATCTTAAATGCGACCATAATCTTGTTTAGATTTCATCGAAAACTTTGGTCATTCCTTAAAAAACTGGTAATGACTCAACCACGCTGACCGTAGATTTGTCGTGCCTAACCATTTCACTCTTGATCGTTCTTAAAAAAACATTTGCTTGTCAACTAAACCATTTGACCGAATACTGGTCGTACCAAATCACACTCTCCTTTTGTCTATTACCTTTATCATTTTTACGCATGACTAATTAGATGATGAATCATATCACTCCCTTGATTATACCATTCGTCGTTTTATTCATATCAATTAAAAAATTTGGTTTCTTGATTATTCTTCATAGTCGTGCCTAATCGTGCTCTTTGAAATTTTCAATACGAAATATTCTAAGGTGAGTAGAATTGTAAACCCACATCTCTGCTTTTAAAATTTTTATTTTATTTTATTTTAATAAATTTTAGTTAGAAAATAGATTTTCTTTGTAACCATTATCAAATATATTTTGATGATAACAGAATTTTTTGTCAAACTATTTTGGATTTAGAGTCTATAAAATATCATTTAAATTATTTGCTAATATTAATTATCAATTAAATTCATTTTGTTGTATTATAATTAATTTAATTCAGTCTTGGACTAACAAAGAAAAAACAAGTGAGGAGAGATTTGCAAAACTTTAGAAGAGATTTTATTCTAGGATTATTGGAATTACTATTTTATCAAGAGTTAAATTAAATTTAAATTACTACTATATTATTTTAGAATATATTGCATTTGTGGAAAATACACAGCTATAAGTATCTGAATTATTCTTAACAATATTTTGACAATTGATTTTATTACAAGGATTGTTTAAAGTAATAGGTATTATTTTAGAAAATATTTTATGAAAGATTTGGGGCATGATTGGATCAAATCCCTAGATTCCTTTTTCTGGAATTTCAAAAAATTTTACTTATGCACATATTTTATTTGTCGGGGTTGAAGACAGACTTCGGCGATACTATGTCCATGATTATTTTTCTTATCAAACTTGTTTCAAAAGTTAAAGTTGAGAGCACTTTAGGGCTTTTAGTGTTTCAAACATTTTTTCCTAGTTTATTTATTTTATTAGATCAAGTTCTTTTATCATAAATTTCTACTATCTTTCACCAATCTACCAAGTCGGCCTATCCTAGTAGTCCTTAAATTCGAGGACGAATTTATTTTTAAGGTGGGTAGATTTGTAGCTCCCCTTCCCAAAAATTGTGAAATATTTTTATTATTATTTATTTTATTTGAATGGTGATTTTTGATTTTTATAAATAATCAATTAGTTAATTATTACGATAGATGACTTTAGCCATAATTGAGTTTTGGAGTACAAGACGACTAGAAATTATGGCATGGATAGTGCAGCGGCGTGCCTTGACTAGTATATTAGCCATAGTAGGGATGGCTGAGCCATAAGTGTGTCCCAACTAGGAAAACTAGGCCAAGTTGCGACTTGACCTTTATAAAGAATTCAATTAAGTTATTTATTAATTTAATGACTTGTAGGAGACCCGGTTGTGTCGATTTAGCTCGGACTAGACCCGAACCGAAACCGAGCCCATGTAATCTTGTAGTGAGGCCAAAGACGCCCATGTAGATGTACATATTGCATTTATTAATTTTGATTGTCCAAATAGGCATTTCATATATATATATATATATATATATATATATATATATATATATATTATTGTTATTGAATTGATATTCTATTTTAGAAATAGGATGAACACCATACTTAGCTACCCTTGTGCAGTTGGCGATATTTAGGCTATACCTGCAATTTCAATACATCTAGCATTGAATCACTGTATTTTGTTCTCCTACATTTTGTTATTAGTATTGTTATGATAATTGACGTGTGTATATATGTATATAATTATTATTGGTTATTTCCTATTTTTGACAACAAATATATTTTTATCTGTGCACATATTGTAATAATAACTCTATACTAGGAAGATGTAATATTATGATTTTTGGAAGTATTATATCATATGTATATATATATTTAATTATATAGGCATATAAATATATATATTCAGAATTTATTAATGTACATACAAATATACATGTCATATATATATATAGGTGTATATGTGTTTGTATATATAAATATATACATGTGTGTGTGTATACATATATAAGACAACAATCAAGTGATAATTAAAAGGAAAAGGAGAGGGAACCCAAGCCCAGCAAACCTGGCCCAGCCCCTCTCGGGATGCAGTTAATCCCAACACAGCAGTTCGAACCTCAGAAAGCCCGATCCAGGCCCTAACTCCCCTGTACACCACAGCCGTGACATATATACATAACAGAGAGAGAGAGAGATCGGGAGCAAAATGCAACCCTAGCTCTCCCTTCATTCCCCACGTGCGCCCCCTTCCCCGTGCGTGCGCCGCTGCGGGCCACCGTATAACCACCACTTTTCGGAAATAAGGGTAATTTTGGAACTTTTGTAATTTTTATCATTTAATAATAATATTTAAATCATATTATAATTTTTGGGGATTTTCTTTATTTATTTTATATTATTTAGATGGGTGAATTATGATTTTGGTTGTTGCTAGTTTAACCCTAGAGACTGTTTGACTTAGAGACTAACCATGACCAAGGAGACTCGACCATGTGACTAGATTGGCTAATTACCTATTTTAGGCTAAGGGTATTTTAGTCATTGTACATTACTTTGAATTTTATTAATTTTTAATTAAATTGCTTGTTGTGCGGTTTGATTGGTAGCTAAATTGGTATTTTGGTAATATAAGTGGTTGACCTTAGCCAACCATGACTAGAAACCTAATGCCATAGTTAGACTTAAATTTTCATCATTTAGTTTTAATTTAGAAATTATTAGTTATTCTTAAATGATTTAAATGAATTTTTAAGTCATTTTCTAGTAGCCTTTTTAAAGCCTTTTGACATGGGCCTTTTTAGCAACTCATGGAGTGCTTGGCCCATGTGCAAACCCTAACCTAACACCCCCCTACCCCTGGCCGGCGACAAGCAGCCCCCTCCCTTTTGTGAAGAAAAACTCATAGCCTCCAAGAGAAAACCCTAGCCTCCACTTTCCAAAAATCCTAACTTTTGCATCCGGAGTCCGTTTCTCCCCAAACGAAGTCCGTTGTGCTCGTAGGAAGGAGAGGATCTTGCTGGAGTACTTCTAGCAAGGATAAGGAGGCATTTGCTCGGGAGAAATCGGCCGACAAAGCGCTCGGAGAATTCCTTTTATTGAGATTTCGACTCTCAATAGGTAAATCCCGATCTACCTTTGTTTCTCCAGAATTTTCTTCATTATTGCATCTATATAGGCACCCTTGATCTGTTTATGAAGTTTTATAAGATTTCAGTTTCGTTTGATAGCGGTATCGTACACGTATCGGTCTCACGTTGCACGTGTTCGGCAAAATGCCACTTAGAATTGAAAAGTGTTAATTTTTGATTCTGTTTTCAAGAAATCCTCCTTATATGATTTGTAACAACTTTCGTGAAGACGGATCAGAAATCGACACGATTTCGGCATCCGAACGGACACAGACACGCGTACACGAGATCCCGTGCACGGTCCGGTGCACGCCCTGCAGTCTGTGCATCATAACTCGACGCACAGAGCTCCGTCTCACGTGAAATTTTACGAGTATGTAGGGACAACCTATGCCCACACGCCCAACAAATTTTACGTCATTTCGTGAAGCAAGCGCGGAGAAATCACGCATGCACTGGTCGGATGAACTGTGCACTCGAACTAAAATTCGCAGCTGACACGGCCTTCGTACGCGAACACGACGCGTCGAGGACCCGTACCAGGAGTTGGAACACGTAGCCCTATACCTAGACTACCCAGGGACTCGATCTCGAGTCGTGGCGTGGCCCGACGCGCGAGCCACGAGCAGCGAACCGCATGCACGAGCACGCACGCACGCGCGCGCGCAGGTCTCGCGCTGTTGCACGAGCCGCTGTGTCGCATCGCTGCGACTTCGTGTCATGTCAACGTGTCCTAGACCTACCCTGTGACCCTACCTAGCCATGTTTATGAGCACGAGGCTTCTCGTTGCGCGTGTGACGCGCAATCGAGCGAGAACACCCTCTTCGAGACGCAAAATCGATTTTTCGATACGTGTTCGCTGGACACAATACGAACACGTTTTCGACCTCAGGAATACCCGAGCACGTCCCACATGTCGAGACCGACCTGTTTGCCAAGTTTCGTGGTTTAATTCTGAGTATTTTGCGTTTTGAGTCATTTTCTGAAAAATTAGGTTTTATTTGAATTGGAAAATTTAGGATTTATGTGATATTTCGATTTCTAAGAATTTTGACGATAATTTCTGAGTTTTTGGTCCTTGGACATTGTTTGAGACTTGTGGGAATCGACTCTTGGGGTTGATTCATATTTTCTAGCCATTTTTAGGCATATATGGTGTTTTACCTATTAAAATATATATATATATATATATATATATATATATATATATATATATATAGATATATATATATATATATATATATATATATATATATATATATTAAATTCTTTAAATGCCTAATTTCGAAAATGTGTTTATGTGAGGGACGAGACTTTGATTTCAGACATGGGAGCCTACTCCAGGATCAAAATCGACCTTCGTTGGTTTTATTGTTGGTATATACTTATATCTCTATATAAGCCTATATGTATATATATATATATATATATATATATATATATATATATATATATATATATATTATATAGGGATTTTACTATTGATTGTAATATCTTATACATAGAATACTCTTGTAGGCTCATATAAATTGTTTTCTCAGAACTTAGACCCAAAACCAGCAGCCCCCAACATTGTTCACACTCACAAACCATGTCTCCTTTCCTAACTTATATATATATATATATATATATATATATATATATATATATATATATATATATATATATATATATATATATGTTACATTTGATGAATGTGTAAATATAGGTAATGTAATATTTGCTTGTGATATGACTATAGGAAGTGTTTGGACAGATTAGGATCGTCGTTAGGATCCTAGTTTGGTCGAATTGGCCAACAAGTTGACCAAGTTGACAAAAGTCAACTTTGGGTCAAACTTGATCCAAATCGACTCAAACGAACTCCGTATGACCTGAAAACTTGTGTATGACCTAGAAATTAGTAAATGGACTAGTTGACCCTGAGTTGACCAGAGTTGACCAGGTTTGACCAGAGTTGACCAGGTTTGACCAGAGTTGACCAATGGTTGACATTGACCTAGAAGGACTTAGAATCATGTAGAAGTACATTGTAGGCATTCCTTATGATATGTTAGACCTTGTTGTGACTTGTGGTTGTTTTAAATAGGTTTACATTACTCCAGTACAGTTACACAGCCTCATCAGCAGCTCAGATTGTTAGGTAAGTACATTCTCTGACCGTTTCATTCTTGCTTGGACATATTTACTTGTTACAGACTAGTTTACTTGTTGCTGTCACGATATATCACGGATTAGTACTATATGGATCTTTTCATGCGATGTTATCCCCTCGGATACATCAGGTATATTGTGCTCATGTACTTTATCATGTGCATCGTCTACTCATTATATTCGTACTTATTCATGTATACTCATGTGACATTCATGTTCACTCATGATCATGTGAGCCTTCATGTATATTCCAGTGTGCATGTGGACTAGCTATCCATGTGACGCACTACTTTCATGTGCAATAACATAACCTGGACAGATCCTTGTGTACTAATTGGGGCAAGGGGAGTATTTATTTGGTTATGTGATCTACACACTTTTCATGTGCAAATCCAAACTAGATTTAAGTCATGTACAACTAAGCCAGTTTACATAACCAGATTGTGCTCTACATCACGTAGTTAGTTCAGTTCTCTATTATATCCTGTATATTTATTTTCATATATCATGTTCTCTCTTTTACAGTCTTATTTCTTTATCAGCAGTTCATGTATATTATTCTATAGCTTATTTCATATTTTCTTTCATGATATGAACTGTGTGAGATATATATATTCGTTCCTGTCCTGATTGGACCTGTTGAAATATTACAGATGATGAGGATTGCTGCGACACTTACTATGGAGCAGGCCTAGTTGACACAGGTGACCTGGACCCTCAGCAGGATCCAATAGTCACTAAGGACTTGCCTTGATTAGATTAGATTTGCATTATCTTTTAGTATGAGACTTTGTGGTTATATTGAGACTTGTTATGGTGTGGTTTTACATCGGAATTTGTATTCATATTATAACTCTCTGCTGTGATTATCTTTCTTCCATTCTATCTTAGTTTGTGATTGATTAGTACCATTTACATATTATCCTTCATTCGGAGTATTTCCTAGATTGTGTTAGATGTTGGACTCAGGACAGCGTTCTACCGCCGATACTGCGGCGTAGGCTGGACGTACCCACGCCTCGTGCCCTTACACTGGGTGTGGGTCGTGACACGTTTTTAGTGGTGGCCCATGCAGGTCCAAATCACAACTAGTGTGATTTTGTAGTGGTACTCGAACTAGAGTATCACTACAGCCTACAGTAGGATATAAGATATAAGTTAAGGTACTAAATCACATTAGAAAAACTCTGATCCAATACTTGTCGATTAAATGCTTTTCTTTGAATAAATAAACTTGCCTCATTTGATTTTTTTTCGCTTCCTTCTCAGTAGTTGCTTCTTGTTTTGATCTGTCTTCAGGATTGTTATGGAGACACGATCTCATCTCTTCGGTCCATGCAGGTCCTAATTCGCATTAGTGCAATGTCGTGGTAGTACAGCGACTTAGCGTACTACTACGAGCCTGCTATAGAATATAGGAAGTAAAGTGTTAGAATGGGTGGATACTCAATCACTATTAGGATTCCTTGAGAGATTCCTGGGACGACCCTTGAGAATCTTATTTTAACTTCGATTTGAAATATTTTCCCCTTATTTGATTCACCCATTATTCCTTGTTATTGAATTCGATTTGATGGATTCATAGTTGATTTTGAATCTTGATGATTAGTTGTTAACTTTGAGTTTGTATTTAAATATATTTATATTTATTTTAATTTATTTTGGAATTTAGGGTATAACTTGATAACATACTTGATAAGGACAGTGAGAAGGGTAAGTGTCTAATTTAATTATGGAGTTAGGATTTATCGTAATCATACTGGCTAGCATGACAAGGACGTAGAGCCTGATTTAGATATACTTATCCTAGTTATGGAATCTAGATTTTTTTGTAGCCATACCGGTTGGCGAGGTAAGAATTCTAAATAACATGATTATAGGGTGTATACCTCAGTTACGGACCCTATTGTTTATTGCAGCTATGCTTACTGGCGTGGCAAAATTCTAGCAACATAATTTTAGAAAGACGTGTATGGTTATCAGATTATATCTCAAAATTCGTCCATTCCTTTGAACAAATGAGCAAGAATAGGTTTTATCATTATTTCTTTCTTGCCATTATTTCTTGTATTTCCATTTTTCCTTATCTTAGCTAACTTTGTCCTAATTACATCAATCACCTATCTCGTATCAGATTCAGTCATCTATACTTTGAAACCTTTGAATCTCCATAATTTTTACCTTGGAAAGGTCGAGGAAGTGACGTAAATCATCTAGCTCGGAAAGGACGTAATTTGTGATCTTATGACCATCTAGGTAGGAATATAATATGATAGACCTTGATATGGAATTTTGAGATAGAGATGTGGTAAAAGGTGAAAATGAAATCAAGTGACTTATATTATCAATCTAGGAACGATCACGCACAGAAAAATATTTGGATGTAGATAATAGATGCAATTCTTAGCTGACGAGAATATTCGATGTCGACATAGTTGAGGATTTGGATAAATTTTGGTTATTGGTTCTTGAGACGTTACTTTAAGGCTATGATGTTAAATTTAGGAACTTAGTAATGGAGAAGAGATTTAACTGTATTCGATGGCGATACGAAATTGAATAAGATATTACAAGAAAATGGCTAAGAACAGAAAGAACACAAGGATTTTTGAGTTATAGAAAATATAGAGATTTTTGAGAGAATTTTAAAATTTAAGGAGAATAATATTTGAGGGTGTACGTTGAAGGAAATATGAAGGTTGATTTTAATGGAGAATAAGTTTTGTAAGGCCTAGTAGTTTTAGATTGAATAACACGAGGAGAGTAATTTGAACGAGTTCAAGGATTTCATAAAACTTGATTTAGAGGTTTCAGATCTAATTTAAGACAAGGTGGAAGAATTTTGATTTAAAGATGATTAAGTGGTTAGTATTGAGTGCTAATAAATAAAAGGTTATGCTTTATGAGTAATGTTTTAGAATTTAAGAATTGAGCCTATGATGATCATGACAAGGTCCAATCTTCATAACAAAAGGGTATAAATTCTTGGTGATAGACATATAAAGGTTGATTTTCATATTGGACTTATGAGATAAAGATATGATCGGCAAATGATGATTTGATAAACTTGATGGTATCAGAGAGAGATGATTGACTTGACTTCCCTATGAAACCTTGTCTTTGTTTCCCTATCAAAGGAGAAAATTGACTTATTCCATATCTTTAAAGTATCCTTTAAAAGTTTTCAATATCATTGAATCCTAACTTCCTTGATCACGACCAATCGACTTTGGTCACATCTCCTTATCATATTAATATCCTGGGTCGTACTTAATTGAATTAAATTTAATTGTGACCTAGATCTCCATTCTTGGATGCTCGTGCTCAGACTTTGATGACCTTGTTTCCCATCTTGCCCAAATCTTGATTTACCCAGAGATTGATCAACTAAGATCGTGCCGAGACTAAATTTTCTTTTATATATATCGTGATTAGATTTTAATGCTATTGACAGTCGTGCTTTAAACTTTCGATTTTGATCATCTTTAAAATAGTAACCCTATATAGTTAATTCCAGTTGTTTTTTTATTATTACCAGTTTTCATATAGGATGATAGACTGCCTTACAGCCCGATGATTTATTAGTTTCCTTATCTTTTCCAGAATGGCACCCATGACCAGAGTCTGTCCCCATTGCACAGCTGTAGTTCTGGATGAGACCGAGATTGTACTTCCCCCTTCTATTGCTCAGGAGGTGTTAGCAGCCTCACCGGAGAATTTTCCTCCATCTCCTATCTTTCAGGAGAGGGCTGCAGTTCAACCGGAGACTGAGAGCCTCCCTTTGCCTCCTAGAGTGGTACCCCATGCCATTCCTGATGGGGCTCAGATTTATAGACTTCTTCAGGATGTGTGGGAGGTACAGAGACTTCAGGCTGAGCTTATGAGAGAGCAGAGTCTAAGTATTCAACTATTGTGGGATTCGAGGGGAGAGCCTAGTCCCAAGAGAGCGAGGAGCAGTTTATACCCAGAGCCTCAGGAGTACCCCGGCTTCCAGCCTAGACCAGCCTATCCAGTTTAAATTCCTGTCCAGCAGAGGCCAGTTGAGCGAGTGTCTACCTGTGTCTTCTGTAAGAAGCCTGGGCACGTATGGGAGGACTGTAGGAAGAGACTAGGATTGTGTCTATTTTGTGGGTCAGTGGCACACAAAATACTAGACTGTCCTACTACACCTGCCCCCAGTCAAGGCCTACCTCCAGGAGAGAGTTTCAGCTACCAGACCTAGTAGAGGTGAGTTCTTGACCTATACCTTATCCTGTCTTGATGATTACTATACACTACCATATTGTTTGTATGTTTTGATACCTTAGGACCACTTTTGATCTAGTATGACTAATGGCTAGATGATGGGACCCCAGACTGGTATTACCTGCCATAATCCTATATGATATCTTTCCAACTGCATGATTTAGATAAGTTTTCTTAAGACCATGATTGTTGGGGTTTTAACCTAGAAGGAGTAGGATCATCTTAATTTCGAGGACAAAATAATTTTAAGGAGGGTAGACTTGTAACCACCACTTTTCGAAAATGAGGGTAATTTTAGAACTTTTGTAATTTTTATCATTTAATAATAATATTTAAATCATATTATAATTTTTGGGGATTTTTTTATTTATTTTATATTATTTAGATGGGTGAATTAAGATTTTGGTTGTTGCTAGTTTAACCCTAGAGACTGTTTGACTTAGAGACTAACCATGACCAAGGAGACTCGACCATGTGACTAGATTGGCTAATTACCTATTTTAGGCTAAGGGTATTTTAGTCATTGTGCATTACTTTGAATTTTATTAATTTATTAATTAAATTGCTTGTTGTGCGGTTTGATTGGTAGCTGAATTGGTATTTTGGTAGTATAAGTGGTTTGACCTTAGCCAACCATGACTAGAAACCTAATGCCATAGTTAGACTTAAATTTTCATCATTTAGTTTTAATTTAGAAATTATTAGTTATTCTTAAATGATTTAAATGAATTTTTAAGTCATTTTCTAGTAGCCTTTTTAAAGCCTTTTGACATGGGCCTTTTTAGCAACTCATGGAGTGCTTGGCCCATGTGCAAACCCTAACCTAACAACCCCCTACCCCTGGCCGGCCACAAGCAGCCCCCTCCCTTTTGTGAAGAAAAACTCATAGCCTCCAAGAGAAAACCCTAGCCTCCACTTTCCAAAAATCCCAACTTTTGCATCCGGAGTCCGTTTTTTCCTAAACGAAGTCCGTTGTGCTCGTAGGAAGGAGAGGATCTTGCTGGAGTACTGCTGGCAAGGAGGAGGAGGCATTTGCTTGGAAGAAATCGGCCGACAAAGCGTTCGAGAAATTCTTTTTATTGAGATTCCGACTCTCAATAGGTAAATCCCGATCTACTTTGTTTCTCCTGAATTTTCTTCATTATTGCATCCATATAGGAACCCTTGATCTGTGTATGAAGTTTCATAGGATTTTGGTTTCGTTTGACAGCGGTATCGGATACGTATCGGTCTCATGTTGCACGTGTTCGGTAAAATGCCACTTATAATTGAAAAGTGTTAATTTTTGATTATGTTTTCAAGAAATCCTTCCTTATATGATTTGTAACAACTTTCGTAAAGATGGATCGGAAATTGACACGATTTCGACATCCGAACGGACACGGACACGCGTGCACGAGATCCCGTGCACGGTCCCGTGCACGCCCTTCTGTCTGTGCGTCATAACTCGACGCACAGAGCTCCATCTCACGTAAAATTTTATGAGCATGTAGGGGCAACTCTGCCCACATGCCCGTAAAATTTTACGTCGTTTGTGAAGCGAGCGCGGAGAAATCGTGCGTGCACTGGTCGGCTGAACTGTGCACTCGGGATGAAATTTGCCGCTGACACGGCCTTCATACGCGAACACGGCGCGTCGAGGACCCGTACTAGGAGTTGGAACATGTATCCCTATATCTAGACTACCCAGGGACTCGATCTCGAGTTGTAGCGTGGCCCGACGCACGAGCCACGAGCAGCGAACCGCATGCACGAGCACGCACGCACGCGCGTGCGCGCAGGCCGCGCGCGAGCGGCTAGGTCGCATCGCTGTGACTTATTGTCATGTCGATGTGTCCTAGACCGACCCCGTGACCCTAGCTAGCCGTGTGCACGAGCACGAGGCTTCTCGTTGCGCGTGCGACGCGCAATCGAGCGATAACACCCTCTTCGACATGCGAAATCGATTTTCTGATACGCGTTCGCTGGATACGATACGGACACGATTTCGACCCCGGGAATACCCGAGCACGTCCCACATGTCGAGACCGACCTGTTTGCCAACTTTTATGGTTTAATTCTGAGTATTTTGCGTTTTGAGTCATTTTGTGAAAAATCGGGTTTTCATTGAATTGAAATATTTGGGATTTATGTGATATTTCGATTTCTGAGAATTTTGACGATAATTTCTGAGTTTTTGGTCCTTGGATATTGTTTAAGACTTGTGGGAATCGACTCTTGGGGTTGATTCATATTTTCTAGCCATTTTTAGGCATATATGGTGTTTTCCCTATTATATATATATATATATATATATATATATATATATATATATATATATGTATGTAAATATATATTAAATTCTTTAAATGCCTAATTTCGAAAATGTGTTTATGTGAGGGTCGAGACTTTGAATTCAGACCTGGGAGCCTACTCCAGGATCGAAATCGAGCTTCGTTGGTTTTATTCTTGGTATATACTTATATCTCTATATAAGCCTATATGTATATATATATTATATAGGGATTTTACAATTGATTGTAATATCTTATACATAGAATACTCTTGTAGGCTCATATAAATTGTTTTCTCAGAACTTAGACCCATAACCAGCAGCCCCCAACATTGTTCACACTCACAAACTATGTTTCCTTTCCTAACTTACATATATGTATATATATATATATATATATATATATATATATATATATATATATATATATATATATATATATATATATATATATATATATATATATCTATGTTACTTTTAATGTTACTTTTAATGAATGTGTAAATATAGGTAATGTAATATTTGCTTGTGATATGACTATAGGAAGTGTTTGGACAGATTAGGATCGTCGTTAGGAGCCTAGTTTGGTCGAATTGGCCGACAAGTTGACCAAGTTGACAAAAGTCAACTTTGGGTCAAACTTGATCCAAATCGACTCAAACGAACTCCGAATGACCTGAAAACTTGTGTATGACCTAGAAATTAGTAAACAGACTAGTTGACCTTAAGTTGACCAGGTTTGACCAGAGTTGACCAGGTTTGACCAGAGTTGACCAGGTTTGACCAGAGTTGACCAAGGGTTGACTTTGACCTAGAATGACTTAGAATCATGTAGAAGTGCATTGTAGGCATTCCTTATGATATATTAGACCTTGTTGTGACTTGTGGTTATTTTAAATAGTTTTACATCACTCCAGTACAGTTACACAGCCTCATCAGCAGCTCAGATTGTCAAGCGAGTACATTCTCTGACCGTTTCATTCTTGCTTGGATATATTTACTTGTTATAGACTAGTTTACTTGTTGCTGTCACGATATATCACGGATTAGTACTCTATGGATCTCTTCATGCGATGTTATCCCCTCGGATACATCGGGTATATTGTGCTCATGTACTTTATCATGTGCATCGTCTACTCATTGTATTCGTACTTATTCATGTATACTCATGTGACATTCATGTACACTCATGATCATGTGAGCCTTCATGTATATTCCAGTGTGCATGTGGACTAGCTATCCATGTGACGCACTACTTTCATGTGCAATAACATAACCTGGACAGATCCTTGTGTACTGATTGGGACAGGGGGAGTATTTATTTGGTTATGTGATCTACACCCTTTTTATGTGCAAATCCAAAGTAGATTTAAGTCATGTATAACCTAAGCCAGTTTACATAACCAGATTGTGCTCTACATCACGTAGTTAGTTCAGTTCTCTATTATATCCTGTATATTTATTTCCATATATCATGTTCTCTCTTTTACAGTCTCATTTATTTATCAGCAGTTCATGTATATTATTCTATAGCTTGTTTCATATTTTCTTTCATGTTATGAACTGTGTGAGAGATATGTATTCGTTCCTGTCCTGACTGGACCTGTTGAAATATTACAGGTGATGAAGATTGATGCGATACTTACTATGGAGCAGGCCTAGTTGACACAGGTGACCTGGACCCTCAGCAGAATCCAGTAGTTGCTGAGGACTTGCTTTGATTAGATTAGATTTACATTATCTTTTAGTATGAGACTTTGTGGTTGTATTGAGACTTGTTATGGTATGGTTTTACACCGGGATTTGTATTCATATTATAACTCTCTGCTGTGATTATCTTTCTTCCATTCTATCTTAGTTTGTGATTGAGTAGTACCATTTATATATTATCCTCCATTTGGAGTATTTCCTAGATTGTGTTAGATGTTGGACCCAAGACAGCGTTCTACCGCCGACACTGCGGCGTAGGCTGGACGTACCCACTTCTCGTGCCCTTACACTGGGTGCGAGTCGTGACACACCGACGGCCGACCAAGCCGCCGTAGAACCATGCACGCGGCGAATGAATCGAGAAACAACAGCAGCAGCGATACAGATGGGGCCAACTTTACATCGTTTTCCCGCCACCTCGCTTCATCGTTTTCCGAACCGCTTGCGCTGGTAAGTAGGCAACCCATACCACTTTAACTTCCTTCAAATAGGTCTAACTGTCATATGCTAGATCACCCGAGAATTGAACCAAAGTTTGATAAAAATATGCTCGAGAACAGAGCAAGCAGGACAGTCCCGACCCCATTTTGGAAGACCAATATTGGTCGACCTATTGAGAAATCCAGGAAAGTAAAAGAAGACAATCCAAGACAACCTATAGGCCTTCATAAATGTTTTTATAGAAGCCAAAATCATCGACCACATGTCGAAAAATCGGATCCCATAGTTTACAAAAAAACCTGCTTTAAAAATAATAAAATCCTTCGTTACGACGTACGTCCCGTCAATCTAGGCAACGTGATCGTGAACCGAAAGCATCGAAAGATGCGTATCGGCTTCATGGACGTGTGGGCTTTGACGGAATTCAAATTGGTTGTGTGTGTGCGATGAATTTGATGCGTATCCGTCGAAATTCACCATATCGGTCCCTGTCCAAATTTCCCAATTACTTTGTGCACGTTCGTCAGATCGAGACGAAACTTGCGCCAACAGGACCGTATCATTTTTTGGTCATGTATGCCTAGTTTGGTCCAATTCTGAGGCAATTGACCGGATCGCCATCTTGCGGGCCCCACGGTCCGACTCAACGGGCAATTTTATGTACGACCCGCCAGAATCCAGCTTCGGACATACGATTGGGTTCATATCAGAAAATCGAACCTGTAGACATATAGTTTGACAACTTTAGAGACCATAAACTCTGGCACGCTTTTTGGTGCAAAGCGGGTCCAACGGCGAACACCGTTTTGACCCAAAGTTACCGTTTTGCCCCGAAATTTCCGTTTTGCCCCTGGTGGCTCTTTGAGTCATTTAGTATTATTAGTTTCACCAGCACAGGACCTCAGGCGATTACATCTCAGATAGTTTTCATATTTGATTATCTCTATACTTCCTGTATTTAATAATGTTTTACATTGATATTCTATTAGTTCTTGACACGCTTGTCACACGAGATAGTAGTGTTATAGATTCTTACATGTTGTTCATGACCAATATATTTTTATGTTCGTGACCTGTTTGAATCTATGGGTACTAGCCGAGCGGGAAAGTACAATAGTAGACATGTAAACACACCCAGAAATATCCCATGATGTCTATTCGTGAATAATAGCAGCTGTACAGGACACGTGCAGGGTGCCGGATTTATCCCTTAGTCGTTTACATGTCGAAAGTGTATTTCAAATCACTTGTTAGATATAGTCTTGCTATATTACAGTTTCTCGTCATTGCTTGCCTTGTGTACCGTGTCTTCCTGCTTTTACTTGCATGATTCCTACCATGATTCCCTGTTTATCTGCTTATCATGTTTCTCACATTATTATAGATTTATGGATTTCGTCATTTATTGATTCTGTTATGAGAATGTGCTCGTTCCATTCCTGACTGGAAACCAACATTTTTTAGGTTTAGCCACGATCACTCTTAGCACTGGAAAGGCATGGGTATGATGAGGTCAACCTAGATAGTTGAATTAGTTGTCTTTTTCTATTTTTGAGACATTGTACATTCTAGCAAATGTGAAGTTGTGAAACCTTGTAAATTGTAAAGTTGATTTAATAATGTGAATGAGCAATAAATGTATATTTTCTGATTTTAAGCATATTGGCCGTGACAGCGTTCTACCGTCGACTCTGCGGCGTAGGCTGGCTTGGACACGTCTCATATCCGGGTGCGGGTTGTGACAAGTTTTTGTGGTGGCCCATGCAGGTTCGTTTTTGCAAAAGATTGCGAACTCGTAATAGTACTTAAGTTAGTCATATTATTGCGAGCCTGCGACTAGGAAATGCTCATTCATAATTAGGATTGAATTAATTTAGGAGAATGACTAGGAATAAGAGTCCCTTATTAATTTAATTATTGGGTAGTTAAGGGTTAGGCCATGCAACTTACTAAATTTAGATGATCTGGAAAGTTTTATAGATACACTATTATATTTTGATATGACGATGTGACCTAAGGTGGGTAGACTATTTACTCATCAACTTTGGCCTTCTTGGAACCCAAATCTTGACCCTAACCCCTCTTTCCGAAAGTTTGGAGAATATCCTTTATTTATTTGTTTGGACTAAAATGTGATTTTTGAATTTTATAAATATTTATTATAGACGGCCTTAGTCATGGTTAAGTTTTGGAGTGCAAGATAACCAAGAATTTTGGCACTGAGAGTGTGGTCGAGTGCCTTGACTAGTGTTCAAGCCATGGTAGAGAAGATTGAATCAAAGGTGTGCACTAACTAGGAAAATCAGGCCAAATTGCGACATAACCCTAGCAATAATTAAATTACTTATTATTAAGATTGTGGGCTTTTAGAAGACCTGGTTGTTCCAAACTAGCCCGAATCCAACCCAAGTCCTGGTGGTCATGTAGACCGACCAACGTCGTCCATGTAGATATATAGATGCTTATATATATATTGCTAGTCCACTTCTAGTATTGTGAATAATTTCTATAAATTATATATTATAATAATATATATATTATTGCTATTTAAATTTTACTTGGAAATAGGATGACCTTCTCTTAAAAAAAAATTTGGGATTTTTGGGATTTACTTAGGCTATACATATATATTTGTGCATAAATATATTCATAATAGGTAGACATAGTGCTTTATACATATTTTTCCCTTGACCCTGAATATTAGAGAAATATAAATTTAAGTTTATATTTCTTTTGCCTTCGGTCATTTTCTCCCTAATCATGATCATTTGTACAACTTCGTCTTATGCCTTTTCTAAACATCGCCATATCATAAGATTCGTATCACTTATATTCTTTTCCTTGGACCTAAGGAATTATTTTAATATAACTTCTCACTCAATTGTCTATTAATCTCGAGTTAAGCTTTTGGATTCAAAAGTTTTCTCTCAATCGTTGAATATTGAATATCCGTGAAATAAGGATTATAAGATTTTTACTTATTTTGACTTCGATCATTATCCTTCCTAATCAATTATTTTTCTTTTCAAGAAGCTGACCTTATATTTGAAGAACAGGTACTTACACTTTTCTATCTTTATCAACTTGTATGATATTTTAAACTCCTTTGATATTCTTGGAGATATAGTTGAATAATTTTGATGACTTACGATGACAGGACAGCAGCGCACTGTCGTCACTTATTTGAATTATCGAGACTTCGGGTTCACTCAACCAGCAGCGCACTGGCATGGCATGACCCCTAAGTTGAAATAATTTCAAGTAAGCGCGGGTGATCGAACATTATTAAAATTATGTCTTGGTCGTCTTATTTCATCCTTGAGTTGTTATGTCAAGATTAGATAAAATTGATAGGGTATTCGTTACCGCAACATAGCTTGAGTTGTGGAACCAAGGGTTTAATGCTGTACACTGGCGAGGCATAAATTCTCGGTAAAATGACTCGATTATGTTTACGAGTTTCGAATACCATAGAGACTACGTCTTATCGGCATATAACTATTAAGTTTTCAAATTGATTTGTGCTTATTCCTAGTTACAATCTTCTCAATAAACCGGTAATTCTCCCTTCCTTTCTTATCCTTCCATTTTTAGATTGTCATCTTTTAATGTAATTTCGAATTGATTCCTAAGCTTATCTAGATTTTGACTCTAAACTCGTGCCTAAATAATTGTGGATAAATATCTTAAGCATATCGAAACGATTTTGGATTTGATCATCCTTGAACAATTTCGATCATGACTAAACTCCTTTTATTATATTTCGATCGAGTCAATTCGTATCCTTTCCTAGGTTTGATCATATGATCATGCCTACACAATCGTTTGTGTTAGAACGATTTCGATTGGATCATCCTTAAATACTTTTTGATCACGACCAAACTATTCGATTCTATTTCGATCGTGCCAACTCGCCTGTCATCCTAGAATTCAATTCCATGATCGTGCCTAAATAATTTTGTTCAACTAGTTGTTATCCTACACCATTTTTTTATCATTACTAAATCACAACCGTGTCTATAATTTCAACTAAAGCATAGCTAAGGTTATACTTTCATTCCAACTACGGTCATGACTATTTTGATCATGATCATGCTCGTGCCGACTTCCTAGTTTCACCCTACTTGGATGACTTGCACGATTAGCCTTGATCATGACTGCATCTTAAATGCAACTAAAATCCTGTTTAGATTTCATCGAGAACATTGGTTATTCCTTAAAAAGTGGTAATGACTCAACCACGCTGACCGTAGATTGGTCGTGCCTAACCATTTCACTCTTGATCGTTCTTAAAAAAAGCATTTGCTTGTCAACTAGACCATTTGACCGAATACTGGTCGTACCAAATCACACTCTCCTTTTGTCTATTACCTTTATTATTTTTACGCATGACTAATTAGATGAATGGTATAATCTCCTTTTGGCTGTCGATTCCTTCATCGAAAATCATCTGTCTGCCTCTGGATTGCTCAAAACCAGCATCTCGTCCGGCGTCAGAAATAGCCACCACCGCCATCACGATTGATCAAAAATAATTAAAATTACATCAATCCTATGCCTCCCGAAGGAGTTCACACATAATCTAGATTGAAAAATTAAATTAATAAGCACGATCAACCCTCGTGATTTTAATTACATCCACAGCAACAACAACATTCACGACATGTCCGTGGTTTAAATAACACAATCAAAAAACATGCATTGGACCATAATAGTTGGATCTAAGATGCCTGCAAAATCGAGTTAGAACAGATCTACATCTACCGACTATTACATAGCGCAAGTTTTATTGGACAACATGGACGTATCAATCAATACGTAGATCCAAAGTGGCTCTGATACCAATTGATGGAACTGGGGATTCCCAGGACCCTTCCTTTGGTGTGCGTATTGATCGATAGAAAGTTAAACAGATCAAATACGTGTTCTAACCCTTCATAGGCGGAAACTAGGGTTCACGAATTATACCTGCGACGGAAAGGAGACAAGTAATTCCTGGCAATCTCGAGCGGACGACCCCAAGATCTTCTGCATGTATTCCTTCCTCGAGTTGGACGTCGTGTGGGCGATGATCTCCCAACCTTTTCTTCTCCTTGGCAGCACTCTCTTTCTCTCCTTACGTGAATCACGAATTTAGAGAAAATTTCAGATTTCTAATCATCAATCAGGCGGCCAAAGAATAGAGGATATATATAGGCTACGGCAGGGACCATGAGGAGAAATTAGGGTTAGGCCTCCTAACGGATCTGGATATCCCGTGTTCAGCCCGAACACACAATCCAGGCCCATTAACAATAGCTCGGTCCACTAATGAGCTATTGTTGTACTACCTCCCTAATCCCAAATTATGTTTGTGGGCTCCTTTTATTATATGCTCGTTTGGCTCCCCATGTTAAGATATCGTATGTCCGTCGATCAAATTAAGTTACTGACAACTATATTGATTCGACATCTTTTATCCTTAAGTAGTACCGCTCAACTTTATTTGTCATGTCGGATATAATTCACCTGCAGGGTTTACATGACAATCCTTATGAGCTCCTTAAGAGGACATCATCAACCCGATGTATCGGGACATGGATTCCATTTATAATCAACAGCCCATCATACATACAATGTTATTATCCAATTCATAGAGGTTGTTGATCCATAATGAATCTCACTCTTTTATGAGTCAAAGTAATACACATTGCATATACATGTTCGTTATTATATCCGGATTAAGAGTACAAGCATCCATAATAACAGAGGTGTTTGTTCTCTTATGTAGTCAGTACAAAGAGAACAACCTCAAGTGGTCCTATTCAATACACACAAAGTGTACTAGTATAAACCTATAGTCAAAATAGACTAATACCAGATTACACTACAACCTTTCCAATAGATTGTCCAAGTCCATCTAGGTTGTGAACTATTTATATACTCCATAGGAAACTAATAATATGATCTTCTGTGTGACACCACACACCATATTATCTACAATATAGAATATCAGACATTTGCATTAACACTTGCAACAAATACAATATGCAAACATTTGCCCATATGATTCTCATTCAAAATTTAAGGAAATAAGGTTACCACAAAAGTGATGCTTTTAGTATATAACCCTAACACTTATCGTATCTAGTATCTGAAGAATGTAAAAGAATCAAGATGAACTCACATAATGTAATACTAAGACATCATCTACTACTATATAAGATATAGTGATAGGTTGTCGTATCATCATTGCCGAGGGATGAGGGTCGGAGGACAGTCAACTTTATATACGGATACATAGTTTTTGCCTCGCCAGTCGAATGGCTTAATTGCCAAGTATGGGAGCGAATGGCTCAGAACACAACCCAAAATTCATTCTAGCATACATTAGTGTGAATCATCTATGTTCTGTACATATGGTGTAGTATATGTTCTTATCGTATCTAGTATCTGAAGAATGTAACAGAATCAAGATGAACTCACATAATGTAATACTAAGACATCATCTACTACTATATAAGATATAGTGATAGGTTGTCGTATCATCATTGCCGAAGGATGAGGGTCGGAGGACAGTCAACTTTATCTAAGCTACATAGTTTCTGCCTCGCCAGTCGAATGGCTGCAGGGACTATGTTACCGCCATGTCGTATCGTAAATTAATGCAAATAGAGCTGGAGCCAAAATACAGAAACCAAAATATGATATCCACCTCAAGTGTAGAGTCGGAGGAGAAGATCTTTTCCACCCTCTTCCTCTCTCACGCTATCAACGTCACAACTTTTCCATCTCAAGTTCTGATCAAGCATTTTCTTTCTCCTCTCCTCCACCATGGCTCTGAACCTATCTGCTCCTCCCTACTTCTCTTCTTCTTATTTGACTCTCTCAGCCACATATGATATCTAGCTCAAGTGTACAGTCGGAAGAGAAGAAGTAGACATGAAGAGGAGGGGGAAGCAGCACAGCCGGCGGCATGACCTGGAGAAAGTACAGAGGTTTTCTTCAACATACGTCGAAGAACTATATGGATATATCTTTTCACAACATATCACCTTGTCAAAGACCCTTAATATGACAACCATGTTACCGCGGTGTCGGAAAACTAACATGTCATAATTTTATAAGCCGTGTGTTTTGACATAATCCTCCAACCGGATTTCAGTTCTATGTAATAATGCAAGATTACAACATAGGAGGAAAGAGTTGGAAGGATTATGTAAAAACACACGGCTTAGAAAATTATGACATGTTAGTCATCCGACATCGCGGTAACATGGTTGTCACATTAAGGGTCTTTGACAAGATGATATATTGTGAAAAGATATATCCTTATAGTTCTCCTACGTATGTTGAAGAAAACCTCTGTATTTCCTCTGGGTCATGCCGCCGACTGTGCTGCTTCCCCTCCTCTTCCTGTCCACTTTTTCTCCCCCGACTCTACACTTGAGCTGGATATCATATGTGGCTAAGAGAGTCAAATAAGAAGAAGGGAAGTAGGGAGGAGCAGATGGGTCCATAGCCATGGTGGAGGAGAGGAGAAGGCAAAACTGAATCAACATTGTCTTCCGGATCGTCCTCATCAAGGCACAACGGGCTGCTCAGCGTGCCCAGCTTCTTCAACTTCTCGGCTGCAGAGTCGAAATGGGAACGGGTCCTCTTTGCCGGCCCGGAGCTCTGACTCGCACTCGTCGCCGCGCTACTGGTTTCCTCTCCTCCTCTGACGTGGGTCATAAGAAAAGAAATTTCGTACCTCTTCTTCTTATGACCCGCGTCAGAGGAGGAGAGGAAACCAGTAGCGCGGCGACGAGTGCGAGTCAGAGCTCCGGGCCGACAAAGAGGACCCGTTCCCAATTCGACTCTGCAGCCAGCGAGAAGTTGAAGAAGCTGGACACGCTGAGCAGCCCGTTATGCCTTGATGAGGACGATCCGGAAGACAATGCTGATTCAGTTTTGCCTTCCTTGGATGGTATTGATTTTGTAGATCCGTGTATAAAAGAGGAAGAGATTGGGAGTAGAGTGGACCTGGAGGGAAATAAGAGATTGGAATCTGGGTCAATATGTAAGAAGCGAAAGAGAGTCGAGGATTCTGATAGGTTGTCGTATCATCATTGCCGATGGATGAGGGTCGGAGGACAGTCAACTTTATCTACGGCTACATAGTTTCTACCTCGCCAATCGAATGGCTGCAGGGACTATGTCCTGATCACCATGTCGTACCGTAGATTAATGCAAATGGAGCTGGAGCCAAAAGACAGAAACTAAAATACAAAATACAGAATCCAAAATACAAAATACAAAATACAGAAACCAAAATACAAAATACAGAAACCAAAATATAAAATACAGAAACCAAAATACAAAATACAGAAACCAAAATACAAAATACAAAAACCAAAATACAAAATACAGAAACCAAAATACAAAATATAGAATCCAAAATAGGACCCTCTGTGAGAACGGATGGCTCAGAACACAACCCAACCGGAGAGGATACTCTGAGAGATCCATCTGAGAGGGACGTATACTCTGATAGATCACCTTTACAAGAATGATATCAGTAGTGGGATTGAGTGCTGGAGGAGATATTATCAAAGTATACGTCCTACTCAGATGGGTCTCTCACCGTTACTATTTTTTTCTGACAGCATGGTGGATGTGCTCCGTCCACAGATTCTTGCTCCGAGCCAAAACTTTGTCCCGATGCTCAAGTGGACATCCTTGGTATAGAGCTCGAGTGAGAGGTTCCTGACAGCATGGTGGTCTCCTTTGTTAAAGTATCCGTGCTCGTCCCACAACCAATGTGGGATAAGCACGGATACTTTAACAAAGGAGGCCACCATGCTGTCAGGAACCTCTCACTCGAGCTCTACACCAAAGATGTCCACTTGAGCTCCGGGACAAAGTTTTGGCTCGGAGCAAGAACCTGTGGACGGAGCACATCCACCATGTTGTCAGGAAAAAATAGTAACGGTGAGAGACCCATCTGAGTAGGACGTATACTCTGATAATATCTCCTCCAGCACTCAATCCCACTACTGATATCATTCTTGTAAAAGTGATCTCTCAGAGTATACGTCCCTCTTAGATGGATCTCTCAGAGTATCCTCTCCGGTTGGTTGTCGTATCATCATTGCCGAGGGATGAGGGTCGGAGGATAGTCAACTTTATCTACGGATACATAGTTTCTGCCTCGCCAGTCGAATGGCTACAAGGACTATGTTACCGCGGTGTCGTAGTCCAATATAATCCAAAGATTGACACAGTTCTAATTCATATATGTAGTCCAATACAAATAGTCTAATACAAAAATAACCCAATACAAATAAGTACTAATAGCTAATGAGAACCACGCTGCTCACGCAAACGCTCAATGATACGTTCACGCAACCACCTCAAAAAAACGAGATTTTTGGTGCGAAGAGAGATGTCGTCCCTTGCAAGGACTGCATGAAGAGAACTCTCGGTCTCACTAGCTACCGGTGCTGGATGAATAGAACTCCCGGTCTCACTAGCAACCGGTGCCACTTCTTTCTCAACTGTAGGAGGAGCCACCTCAGCATTCACTATTTTCTTCAAACGGCGTGCCGCTCCTCGGGTCATGGGTGCCATCTGGTAAGATCGATAGTCACAAATAATATAATTGTAACATAAGCAAGCTAACTAAAAGAACCATCATGTAGCGGAGGTAGGAAATTTGGACTCCTCGGGACACGGAGACACATTACGGCCATGTGTTAACAAATAATTTGATTTTTTGCCATGTGTGAGAGCGGATGGCTCAGAACACAACCCAAGATTCATACAAGCATATATTAGTGTGAATCATCTATGTTCTGTACATATGGTGTAGTATATGTTCTTATCGTATCTAGTATCTGAAGAATGTAACAGAATCAAGATGAACTCACATAATGTAATACTAAGACATCATCTACTACTATATAAGATATAGTGATAGGTTGTCGTATCATCATTACCGAGGGATGAGGGTCGGAGGACAGTCAACTTTATCTACGGATACATAGTTTCTGCCTCGCCAGTCGAATGGCTTAATTGCCAAGTATGGGAACGAATGGCTCAGAACACAACCCAAAATTCATTCAAGCATACATTAGTGTGAATCATCTATGTTCTGTACATATGGTGTAGTATATGTTCTTATCGTATCTAGTATCTGAAGAATGTAACAGAATCAAGATGAACTCACATAATGTAATACTAAGACATCATCTACTACTATATAAGATATAGTGATAGGTTGTCGTATCATCACTGCCGAGGAATGAGGGTCAGAGGACAGTCAAATTTATCTACGGTTACATAGTTTCTGCCTCGCCAGTCGAATGGCTGCAGGGACTATGTCCTTGAGACAGTGAACATATACACCATGAATCCAAATCCCATATTCACATTTACTAATCCAAATGGATGCAGGGACTATGTCCTTGCCTCTCCGGTTGGTTGTCGTATCATCATTGCCGAGGGATGAGGGTCGGATGACAGTCAACTTTATCTACGACTATATAGTTTATGCCTCGCCAGTCGAATGGCTGCAGGGACTATAATAAGACACAATTCACCAAACAGAACCATACTGTAGAACTCACACTTTAAGACAATAGATGAAGGAAGACTTGTATGGAGGATCGATAGGGTTGAGCAATGTCATTTTATTCTACAAAGAGAACCATACTGTAGAACTCACACTTTAACACAATTCTACAAAGGGTTGTCATAGGGTGTTGAGCGATGTCATTTTATTCTTTTCTTCTTCTTCTTCTTCTTGGGATTTTTGAGTATTGGATCTTGAGAGACATATATAGCTAGAACTTACGAAGAATGGAGTACCATACTTCAACAAATAAATGTTGACTAATTGGTTCATATACTTGTTGTCAAAAATAAGTGTAGGAATGTTGCAAGGTGAAATAATATATCAAACACTATATCGAAACCCAAACCCAATATGCAAATCCAAATTAATACAAAAATACACAAGTGTATATAGGGGATTAAATGTACAGGGGTAAAATACATATATATATATGCAAGCTTGGGGGTGTCCACGTGTCCAACAAATGGACATAAAGTGTCCAAAACCTCACGAACACACTGTATCAGTGAACACATGGCCGTAATGTGTCTCCATGTCCATTTTGGACACGAAAAACACCTCAATTAGGTTAGGGTTTACCTTCAGTCTCCTCGCGGTGGTGGAGGAGGAGGAGGAGGACAAGTTCGGTTGTGGAGGAGGAGGGAATTAAGTGTACAGAGGTGAAATACATATATATGCAAGCTTGGGGGTGTCCACGTGTCCAACAAATGGACACAAAGTGTCCAAAACCTCACGAACACACTGTATCAGTGAACACATGGTCGTAATGTGTCTCCGTATCCATTTTGGACACGAAAAACACCTCAATTAGGGTTAGGGTTTACCTTCAGTCTCCTCGCAGTGGTGGAGGAGGAGGAGGAGGATCTCGCGGTGGAGAAAGAGAAGGGGCTCGCGGTGGAGGAGGAGGAGGAGAACGGGCTCGCCGGAGGGAGGAGAAGGGGCTCGCGGTAGAGGAGGAGGATGAGCGGCGCTGGAGGGAAGGGGGTGGCTGTCGTCGTGGTCGGGGGAAGAGGGGCGGGAACAAAGAATTTGGGGAGAGGGAGAAATAAAAATTGGAACCGAGGAAACCCTATTTAGCATAAATTAGCGATGTCCTAAAATACGTCGCAAAGCGTCGGTAAGCGTTTAATATTCGGCGACTTATTAATCCTTGCGACGCTAAACGTCGCTGAACTAATAAAACTAGCGACGTTTTCCGACAAATCAACGACGTTGATTTTTATTACACTAAAGGTAGTCGCAATATGTCGTTGTTTGTTGCTATCAGTGACGTATTGTGACGCATTCTTTAGGAGTCGCTAAATCCAAAAATATTAGCGACGTTTTAAGTTGGCGTCGCTAATTTCGTCGCTAATATGACTTATTTTGGTAGTGTCCGTACAACTTGCCGCCTTGGATGTGTATGAAGACTCCTTACATGTTTCTAACTGTTATTATTCTAGGTCCGAAGAACCCGAAGGGGAACATCGATGTGTACTTACAGCCCTTAGTAGATGAGCTGAATCAGCTGTGGGAAGTAGGTGCAACCACATATGATGTTTCCAGAAAATAGAACTTTAAGATGAGGGCCGCACTAATGTGGACCATCAATGATTTCCCGGCCTATGGAATGTTATCGGGTTGGAGCACCCATGGTCGTCTCGCATGTTCGTATTGCATGGATCGCACTAAGGCTTTCCGTTTGAAACACGGAGAAAAACCGTGCTTCTTTGATTGTCATCGACAGTTCCTGCCAAAGGATCATCCGTACCGGAGGAACAGGAATGCTTTTCGTACTGGCGTGGTAGAGAAGTCCAGTCCACCGCCACGGTGGTCTGGGGACACGATATGGGAAGAAGTTAAAGAATTGTCAAGTGCTATTGAAGAGCCTACAGCGAGGTACAAGTGTGATGGATTTGGCCGCGCTCACAACTGGACGAAGAGGAGTATATTCTGGGACCTACCATATTGGAGTGACCATCTGCTCAGACATAACCTGGATGTCATGCATATCGAGAAGAATGTATTTGACAATATAATAAATACTGTGATGGACGTAAAGGGGAAGACGAAAGACAATCCCAAGGCAAGGTTGGACTTAGAAGAAATATACAGACGTCCAGAGTTGGATTTGATAAAGGAAGGCAGTGGGAAGTATAAGCAGCCCAGGGCCATTTTTTCACTGGACAAGGAGGACAAAGGTAAACTTTTTAGGTGGATCCAGGGCCTAAAATTTCTAGACGGGTACGTACCGAATTTGAGAAGATGTGTTGACCCGAAAGAGAACAAACTACAGGGTATGAAGAGCCACGACTGTCACATTTTTATGGAGAGGTTAATCCCGATTGCATTTCGGGAATTCTTACCTCATGTCGTTTGGGATCCACTGACAGAGCTTAGCATATTCTTCAGAGATCTTTGTTCTACTAAGTTGCTCGTCGATCGGCTTGAAAAGCAGGAGAAGAACATTGCAGTAACATTGTGTAAGCTTGAGAGGGTGTTCCCTCTTGGATTCTTCGACTCTATGGAGCATTTGCCAATTCATCTTTCATATGAGGTACGTATTGGTGGGCCCGTCGGTTATCGGTGGATGTACCCGTTCGAGCGCCATCTAAACCACCTGAAGAGGAATATAAAAAATAAGGCACGGGTCGAGGGTTCTATTTGTGAAGCCTATGTCCTTGAGGAGATTACAAACTTCTGTTCAATGTATTTCAAGCCTCATATTGCTACAAATAGAACAAGAGCTCCGAGGAACGACGATGGAGATATAGAATATAATGATACATTATTGAAAGTCTTCAATGCTCTTGGAAAGCCTTCAGGAAAACTGAAAAAGAGATATTTGAATGATGAGGAACTAAAGGCGGCCCAGTTATATATATTACTCAACTGCGAGAGGATGAAGTGGAAAAGCTAGAGTGGTAAGTGAAAATCTTCAACATTCAAGTCATCTATTTGTTGATTCCGTTATTATAATTTAACGAGTATATCCCGATATTTATTAGTTTTCAGCAAATTTAATGATGAGGTGAGGTCAAGTAGACCATACATTGCAGATGAAGAAGTAGAAGAAGAAATGAGACTTCATTTCCCGTCTTGGTTGACTGTATATGTACGTAAGAAGCTAGTTAGAATCTTCCTCCATTCACAACTGCACAAGAAATAACTTAACATTAAACTTAATTTTGTATCTTTTCGTGTTTAGGTCGATCGTCCGGACGTCATTCTTGAGAATGAATCTATTAGAACTCTTGCCAAGGGACCAATTTATGCCGTCAAAGTATGGCCAAGTTTTTGCGTGAATGGGTTTAAGTTCAAGTCAACAAATGCTCTCATCAGAGATAGCTTCCTGGATCTTGATTCCACAAAAAATAGTTGCTTGTGTATTAAATCTACAAACTACAAAGATGTCACTCCAGGCAATGATTTCTATGGCGTCTTACGGGAGATCGTGGAATTGACGTACAACTATGGCATAGAGCCTGCCAAGATCGTGTTGTTCAAAGTTGATTGGTTCGATCCCATACAAGATCAAGGATGGAAAATTGACAAACATGGTCTTGTGGATATTAACTACCGTCGTCGATACCAAGGATACGAACCATTTATCCTAGCAAGTCAAGCTCAACTCGTATATTTTACAACATATCCTAGACGAGGAACAACGAGGTACGACTGGTGGGCAGTATGCAAGACTAAAGCCAGAAATACCTACGACGTCAACGAAGTGGCTTATCATGAGGACGAGCTGCCTCTTGTACCTAATACAGTTGATGTCGACTCAGCAGAAGTTTCCCATTCAATATCTACTTGTGTAGAAGAGGTACAAGTATCCGAAGGGGAAGACGAAGGAGATGCTAGTGATGATGAGGAGGAAGAGAAAGAGGATGAGGAGGAGGAGGAGGCAAACGAAGAAGATGAATTTTCAGAGGATGATTGAGAAACTATGATTTTGATGTATTCATACTTCTGTAATCTTAAATTATGAACTCTGATCATTTTTGAAAACTTAAATTATGAATTCCAATGTATGCAGATATTTCTAAACTGTCATTGTATTTATTTATTTTTTCAATCATAAACTGTGATTTCGATGTATTCATATTTCTGTAGTCTTAAATTATGAACTCCAATGTTATTATCAGCATGGCAGGACGACGCGGAGGCACCGATGTACGACACGGAGATAGGCCATCACGATCCGTGTCCTTAGGTGGGTAGAGAGCTCCGTTACAGGAGGATGGCTCTGGACCATCGTCTGACCCGAGCACTCCATTGTACCGTACGGTCTCAGGTCCGGGTGGCAGTGCACCTGCGACGAGCAGTTCCAGGCTTGCTGATCATACTACTTCCCCTAGCCTTCCTAGCGCTGACAGCAGCATGGCGGGTGGGGAGCAGGTGGAGGAGGTAGTCCCTACTCCCGCCCGTCCCGCCCGGGCGGATCCATACCAGAGCGACCCTACATGCGCACCTCAGGGCGAGACGAGGATGGAGATTTGGGCCGACGGTCCTATGAAGTAAGTTAAATCAATATTTTATGCATGTCTATATATCTATATATATTCATTAATACGTCGGTTATCATTGTATACAGATATCATCCCTCGTCGGTACAAAGAGCGTTGGGCACCTTTCTAAGGTCCAACTATGGGGGTCCGTGGATCAACTACTCGGATGCCTCGGAAGAGAGGAAGGCATTCTGGTTTGCCCACTTCAAGGTAACTAAAGATAGTTAATTTAGTATGATTAATATAATTTTTAGTATTTTTTAGAACTAATTATTTTAATTTGTAATTCTTGTCGAGGACTTATTTTTATCCACCACACCGGGCCGAGCAGATTGAGAGCCAGTTTCCTGCCGTCGCCGCCAAGTTGATCCGTGATGCAATTGACGATCAGAAAAAACGCCACCGTTCCGGAAAGCCGATTGCTGGTTGGATCACACCTGACCAGTGGACCACGATAAGGGCTCAATTTGAGGAGCCCGAGTACAAAGAGCGGTCGGAGAAGGCGAAGGCGGCTAGGACGATGGCCGGAAAGTGGTGTGGTGGATCGATTCCTATGACGGAGCATTTTCGTCGTCTAGTATGTAATTAATTGTCAAATATAAGATTTTATTGATAGTAGGAGTATATAATTTTCTATTTTACTAAAGAATAAAATATAACAAACACGCAGGTGAAGAGGGGTGAGGACGCAAACATGGTGACCGTCCACTACAACAAAAAACCCTTTTAATGACGCTCGACAGGGAGTTTTAATGACGGCTGATACATAAGCGTTATCAAGTTAAAAAATTCCTTTTTTTTATGACGGTTTGGACTAATTCTGGGCTTTTTATAACGTTTATAAAATAAAACGTCATTAATACTTTAGAGCGGTGGCAAACTTGTAATTTTTTCACTGTATAAAATCTAAGTGGGAGAGAGAAAATTCATTTCTCATCCATTTTCTAACGAGCAGCATCTCTCCAAACCTCTTCTCCCCCAATTTCCTCAAGAGTTAGGTTAGGGTTTCTGATCGATGGATCTTAGCCGAGGTGCGATCTCGACCATATCGGAGGGGTCGTCGGAGGACCTGAAGCCGATGATGGAGGTCCGGCTGGTGAACACCGCGCAGACCAAGACGGAGGGGTTCCGCATGGTTCTCTCCCGCGGGATCTGCCTCTTCCAGTTCCCCGTCGAAGGGAGCAAGGTGATTCCTTTTCTCTCTTTTGATCGAGTCGAATTCTATGCCTCCTTTATTGATGCTTAATTTCTGTTTGATATGAGAGGAAAAGGTTGTTGTCTTGATTATTTTTAGGGAACCTAGGGTTTAGGAATTATATATCTACCACTTTTAAAATTATATTCCTGTTTAGTTATTGACTTTTTTGTGCATTTGTCTCTGTTTTGGAACAGGACAATCTCGACTTAATGTGATGCTTCTCCACTTAGGTTATGATGCTGCCAAAGGTACATTAATCATCTGTTTTATTGGGACATTCTGTACAGAGGTCGATGTTTTGGGGAGTACCAATTATTCCAATTTTTGTTCTTAGTTTTTTTAGGAGACTATCTTATCGAACCTGGTATGTGTGCAATCATCATTATAATACCAGCCTTCTCCAATCAGAATAAGGTTGGTTAGGAAAGCTCCATAGCAGAATTTTTTTTAGGCACAAAGGCCTCTTCTAATTGTTGCTGAGGATATTGAAAGTGATGAACTGGCAACTATCATTCTTAACAAGCTTCGTGCAGGGATCAAGGTCTTTAACTTCTTTTATCCGTTAGCAATGAACTGTCAATCTTTTACTCGTATATAATTTGACTACTGAAGGATCTGATTCAGTAAATATGGATAATATATAGGTTTGTGCTATCAAGGCTCCGGGGTTTGGTGAGAACAGGAAATCTAGTTTGCAAGATCTTGCTACTCTTACCGGGGGTGACGTGAGTTCTATTTTTTGTTTTCTTTTCTATTTTTGATCATCTGTGGTTGAGTACAATTATTAACTGTTATTGTGCGTTGCAGTTAATTACCGAAGAACTCGGCATGAACCTTGAAAAGGTAGAAGGCGACATGCTTGGAACCTGCAAGAAGGTGAGATATGTTGGAAAGTCTGTAGTTTTATCTACTGTATATTTATACAATTAAGGTCTTTCTTTATTTCATTCTTGTTATTAGTTGATAGTTCAATTTAGGACTTCCAATTTTTTTTGCTATCACGTCTGATGTTCGTGGCCTTTATGTTTTTTCATGATGAATTCTTGTGTCTTAGGATATATGCGTAGGTTAGAATTCCTTACGCTTTCCGTGTGTTTTTCATACTATTCAAAACCTGCAAAGTAAAGTAAGTTTCTGATTATATGTTAAAATTATCCACTTTTATTAACATATTGGTACTAATGATTAAATTATATCGTCATAATTGACGAGTAAGAAAAGGGAAAACTAGGAGGGTAAGAAAATGATGCACTTCTGTGAGCATCACCGGCAAGGTTGCTGAAATTTCTTCTAGCATCACCTTCAGTAAGCACATCAAGGGTGGAAATGGTTTCAAATACAGCTGTATTCTTTTAATTTCCTTGTACACAGCAAAGAATTTATCCCAATTTTATTGATTGGCTACATAAATCATTTATCACTATTCAGCTCTGTAATGGCCAACTTCTCTGTTAGGCAAAGCATTAAACTTTCCTCGTCTCCTTCTGCCCTGCCTTAATCTATATGATCCTGTTCCTTGTGGTTCAGCTCTTGATCTCTATTGCAAATATCTTATCCTCAATGGAGCCACATTGCTGAAACATACCAGATTGATCTGACAAACCATACCTGCAATTTTTGTTATACTTTTAGGTCACCTAGATGTTCTGTAAGTATCTTGTGCTTATTATACATAGCAGGTTTAAGCAACAACATCATATTTATAAATTTGTTAGTCATTAAAACTTTATTCTGGAGAAAGTAGGTATTGCTTCTATAGAAAGAAGATATTGTGTAATTATTCTCTTAGCTCAACTGATCCGGGCTCTCCTGGAAGTAGTTTTCCTGAAGGATTATTTGGAACTTATTATTCAGATTGGAGGTGCCAGTGAAACTGAAGTTAATGAGAAAAAGGATAGAGTGACTGATGCTCTGAATGCAACCAAAGCTGCAGTTGAGGAGGGAATTGTTCCAGGTACTAGTGTTCCCATACTGGCCTTTACAGGTAACTTCTCATTTTTCTGTGGGAGATGAAGCATCACACTTTCCTTTACAGGTGGTGGTGTTGCACTCCTTTATGCATCAAGGGAGCTGGAGAAGCTGCAAACTGCCAACTTTGATCAAAAGATAGGAGTTCAGATAATTCAGAGACAAACCTCTCCTAAGTGCATGATTACAGTTCTGAGTATGTAATATGTACTCTATATATGTATTTGGATATTCAATTTTGAGAATGTAATGAAGATGTTGATATGTACTCTATTTTGAGAAATGTAATAAAGATGATGATATATAATGTTAATTTAATTTTTAGGCCTGGCAATTATATGGACTGATTTGGATATGCTAATTTGAATAGTATAAACTATTATAAATGTGCTGCATTGAGCCTATACATATTATCTATTCATGACGTTTTAAAATTGTTCTGAATTGTGCACTATATATTAACTATTCATAACGCTTTTATATAAACTATTCATGACGGTTTCTTTATGACGCTTTTAAAAAACATTTATAACACCCGTTTTCATAACGGTTGCTTTGAAAAAAAAAGCGTCATGGTATGTCATTAATGATGCTTTTTAGCCGTCATTAAAAGGGTTTTTTGTTGTAGTGGTCTTCCTGGCCACCCATCGGAAGGACGGGAAGCTCATCGACGACCGGGCTACTCAGAGCTATGTAAGTACTAATTTAGATTTCGTTAATTTTTAACACAACTTGAAGAATATACAGATAACCATATACTTAATAATAATTAAATATTTTAGACGTTTATTAGGCTAATTTAGGTAAGTACTGATGTATAGAGATGCACAATGATTTCTAGGAAGAGTATGTTAGGCTACGTGATGAGCATGCGAGTGCTAGTGCACAGGCAGAGGGAGGAGTTGGTACATCGCAACCCTCTCCGCCTCAGTCGGAGGACGAGCTCTGGAAGACCGCTGTTGGTGGTCTTCAGAGGGGTACGTACTACGGTACGGGGTCCTACGGCGCATTTGTTGCGACACAGGCATCCAGGGCTCCCTCTTCCAGTACGCATTCACACCCGTCACAGGCCGAGTCGTCCCGAGTCGAGAAGACCATTGTCCGCCAGATTGCTGAGCTGCACGACGATATGCTGAGGAGGATTGCTGAGCAGCAAGGGCCTCAGGCGCAAGAGGATGCTGCGTTGGTCACCGCACGCTTTGACGAGCTCGAGCACACCGTGCAGCAAGTACAGGGGACACAGGAGTCCATTCACGACACCGTTACCAGGATAGCGACATGCATAGAGCAATGCAGCGCCAGACTCCGAGCCCTAGAGGAGACGCGGACGCACCCATCTCCAGCGGTTACACTGCCTCCTTCTCCAGCGGTTGCATTGCCTCCTCCTTCATCGTCATCGGTGGTTCTTACACTGGAGCAGTATGCTTACCTTCTTTCCAGGAGCGGTGATAGGAGCGGTGATGCTCCTCCTGATCAGTCGTAGTCGGCATATACATTGTTGTGTGATGGCCCATTGTTAGGTCTTTTATGTGGTTATACATACATTATTCTTATGTGGACACATTATGTTTGACATTGTTACAAATTTTCATAAATCTGTGTTGATTGGTGAGATTATGTTTCAAACGTGTTCGTGATTGTGTGTATGTGTTGTTTGATACTGTGTTCGTGATACACAGTCGTTGTCATAACAAATGGTTCTGCAAATTCTACAAATGCTGCAAATGCTGTAATTTTTTTTATTTTTTTTTAATATTAGCGAAGTTCAGCGACTGTCAGCGACGTCCAGCGACGATATAAACGTCGCTAAGTACGTCGCTAACATTAATGATTACCGTCGCTAATCGTCACTAAACGTCGCTACACGGACGTCGCTATATGTCGGTAATATAGTGACGTTAAAAAGTCGCAGAATGTCGCCATTTGGCTCTAAAGCCAGGTCAGCATCGATGCATGTCAAGTCGCTCAACGTCGGTAGATTACGTCGATAAATTATGACATTTTATGTCGCTGGCAGTCGCTAACTTAGCGACGTGAACACGTCGCTAAAGCTCGTCGCAATAGCGACGTATGGCGACGTTTTCTTGTTTAGTGACTAGGTTAATCGCGACTACTTGAAAACGTCGCTAAATACGTCGCTAATAGAAATTAGCGACGTATTTTCCCTATTTAGCGACGCCTTGACGCGTCGCTGAATTGACAGATTTTAGTAGTGTCGGCTCATGCGGTCCATACGGCTGCCGCATAGAGGGCTCCACTGACTGTGTAGACTACAAGTCAGTTATGGAAAGACTGATTCAATGTGATTAATTCAGATCCACTTTTTGTGGGATTTGAATTAATTTCGTTGCTATCTTTGTGGGATTTGAATTAATCTTGTTGCTATCTTTTTGGGATTTGATTCAATCTTTCCATAACAGAAGAGGCGGCTAGGGTTTCCACCCTCTCTCTATATATACTCTCTTCTAGCCTCCTTTGTGGGCACTACGAAAATTATAAGTCAGAAAAGGAGAGAGAGAGGGAGTTGCTGCCGCCATTGCAAGTCCATCCGAGGAGTCAGAATAGAGGTGACTTCTAGCGTTCCACAAGTTCTTCAACTTGCTGGTTCCTGGAAGCAATTCGTGTGGGGCGAATCTTGCTTTGAGCAATGGTGTTTTCACACCCCAACAATTTTTCTTCTTCTCATCTTTCTCTAGATTTTGTAACTCGTTCTGTACCAATTGCAACACGTTTACAAGGAAGAACGAGAGATCTTCTCTTCTCTATTTTTCTCCTTCATATTGTAATCTGGCTATTTGGTCCTTTGTATCATCGTAGATCTCGATTGCATAAGTTTTACCATCTTTGATCAAGCCCCGGGACTAACAATCTCAAAGCAAGATCCTTATAGATGGAAAACATTAATGCTTTGCTCGTCCAATCGGACTACTGCAAGTTGGAAAAGTTCGATGGAGAGCATTATCAAGTCTGGAAGAGAAACGTTTATCTAACTCTTCAACTAAAAAACATTGATCATGTTCTGTTGGAGGAAGAACCCTCTGTTCCAGACACTGGATCTACTGCCGCAATCAATGCGGCTACCAAACTCCAGGCCAAATGGAGAAGGAAAAATAGCATCTGCAGGCTTCTCATCCTGAATGCTATGGAGGACTCCCTAGCAGAATCCTACTCGAAGAAGGAACTTGCCAGAGACATATGGGAGTCTGTGGAAAAACTGTATGAAGAATACAGGAACAGGAGCAAAATATTTGTGGTTGAAAAATATCACAAATTGCTCTTTGAGGACGAGAAGTCCATGTTGCCACAGGTGAAGGAATTTCTGAAGCTACGTCAGAAACTGGAAGACGAAGAGATGCCCCTTCCCGACAAGTTTGTCGTTGGAGGGATCGTCTCAAAACTTTTTGCTGGATAGAGTACCTTCTATGCAAGGATGCACAAAAAAAAGCTAGACATTAGCTTGGAAGATCTACTTCAAGAGATCCATGTTGAGGACGATATGCGTTCCCAACAGAAGGTGGACACTCTGTCCAAACAGTTGGCTAAAGCCAATCTAGTGCAGACGAGAGATCCCAAGGGGAAGCAGGCAGCTTCTCATCCCAAGAAGAAGGACTTCACTAATCTAAAAGTGAAGGGTCCTTCATTCAAGCAACAGAAGACTAAGTCCCACGTGACTTGTTACAATTGTGACAAGAAAGGCCACTACAAGAGTGAATACAGATCCAAGCCTAAACAATCAAAGAAAGGTGAGCCTAATAAGGTTTCATTGGTTTCTAATATTGTTGCTATGATCGCACAGGTCACAACTGTGGGGGTTGACTCTGACTGGTGGATAGACACTGGTGCGACTTGCCATGTCTGTTCTGGCAAGGAATAGTTCGTCACGTACCAGCCGATATCTGAGAAGGTTGTCATGGCGAACCAGGCCCAAACTGAAGTTCTGGGAATCGGGACTGTGGAGCTGAAACTCACTTCTGGGAACAACTTTGACGCTTCAAGGTGTGAAGCATGTTCCGACGATTGCCAAGAACCTGATCTCTGGGAGCCTGCTCTGCAACGCAGGCTTGAGGATGGACATCAATGCTGGTCAGATGGTGATGTCCAAGAAGGGAACATACTTCGGGAAGGCTTATCAAACCGAAAGAATATTTAAAATTCAGCTTGTCAACCAGTTTGATGACATTAATGCAGTTACATTTTCTGATTATTCTCTTAAGTTGTGGCATAATAAACTAGGACATTTTTATTGTAAAAGAATTAACAAAATGTCTAGTCCAGGACTTATCTCCAAATGTGGGGTTAAGGTGGAGAAGTGTGAAGTGTGTGCTCAGACGAAGATCACAAGGAAACCCTTTCATCGCGTCAATCGAAGCACAGATTTTCTAGAGTTGGTGCACTCCGATATCTGTGACTTCAAACATTTCTTCACGAAGGCCGGGATAAAATATTTCATAACCTTCATCGACGACTTCTCAAAATACGCGTTCGTCTACTTGCTCAAGTCTAAATATGAAGCTTTCGAGAAGTTCAGAGAGTTCAGGGCCGAAGCTGAATGACAGACTGGACAACAACTTAAGAGGTTGAGAAGTGATCGAGGTGGGGAGTACAGGTCTCATGAATTCGCATCATTCTGCAAAGAACATGGAATCATATGCGAGACTACTGCTCCATATTCTCCTCAATCCAACGGAAGTAGCAGAGAGAAAGAACCGAACATTAACAGAAATGATGAATTCTATGCTACTTACTGCAGGTCTTCCAAAATGCTACTGGAAAGAAGCTGCATTAACGGCCACTTTCATTCTGAATAGAGTGCCATATGCAACTTCGGACGTAACTCCTCATGAACTCTGGTTCAAAGTCATACCAAACTTGAATGTCATTCGAGTATGGGTGTGTCTAGAGTATGTGAAGCTCCCAGATCTGAAGATTCAGAAGCTAGGGACAATGACTATGAAGGCGATCTTCTTGGGATATGCCGAGAAGAGTGATGCTCGGAAATTTCTTGATATTAAGTCAAATCATATCATCGAATCTCGCGATGCTGAATACTTTGAAGACAAGTTTGCAAAAGACAAAAACATTGTTCTTTCGGACATTCCGAAAAATAATGTAGGTGCAAATGAGACTGAAATCTCATATGGGCCAGTAGTCCAAGAAAAAGCTGTTGTTGATGAAACAACTCTTGTACCAGAACTCGCAGAGCCGTCAGCTAAGCGAGCGAGGAGACCGAAAGACTTCGGAGATGACTTTGTCACCTATCATGTGGAAGCAGATCCGCTTACCTATGATGAGACGATGAAGACCAGAGATGCTATCTTTTGGAAGGAGACAGTGAATGACGAGTTTGACTCTATCACCTCCAATAACACATGGGTGTTGGTAGATCTGCCTGCAGGAGAAAAGCCCATCGGATGTAAATGGATCTTCAAGAAGAAGATGAAGGCAGATGGAACTATTGACAAGTTCAAGGCCAGGCTGGTAGCCAAGGAATTTTCTCAGAAACAGGGGATAGACTACTTTGACATGTACGCTCCAGTAGCTCGGATGACCACCATCAGTTTGCTAATCGCTCTAGCAGCCATACATAAGTTGGTGATACATCAGTTGGATGTAAAGACAGCATTCCTGAATGGGGAGCTGACCGAAAAGATTTACATGCAACAGCCAGATGGATTTGTCGTCAAAGGTCTTGAAGACAAAGTCTGCAAGTTGGTGAAATTATTGTATGGTTTGAAGCAAGCTCCCAAGATGTGGCATGAGAAGTTTGACAAAGTTATTAGGTCAAACGGCTACAGAGTCAGTGAGACGGACAAATATGTTTACACAAAGTTCGCTGATGAAAGAGGAGTCATTGTTTGTCTGTACGTGGACAACATGCTATTCCTAGGGACGGATATAGGCTATGTCACAGAGACAAAGAAGTTCCTCTCAACCAAGTTCAGTATGAAGGACTTGGGGGATGCAGATGTCATCTTGGGCATAAAGATCATCCAGACAGACACTGGAGTAGCGCTGTCACAATCTTACTATATTGAGAAGATGCTCACACGCTATGGGTATAAGGATCTTCCAGGGATCGATACGCCATACAGGTATGATCAGAAGCTGAAGCCAAACTCGAGGGAAAGCGTCAGGCAGCTGGAGTATTCTAGCATTATCGGAAGTTTAATGTACGCAACCACTGCCACAAGGCCTGACATAGCTTTCGCCGTGGGAATGCTGAGTCGGTTCACAATCAACCCAGGGGTTGAGCACTGGAAAGCTGTGAAGCGGGTGATGAGATATCTCAAGAAGACTCAGACATATACACTGTACTACAACGGGTATCCGACAGTAGTAGAAGTCTTCAGTGATGCTAGCTGGTGTTCAGAGGTGGAAAGCGAGAGATCCACAGGTGGATATGTCTTTTCCTTGGGTGGAGCTGTTATATCGTGGAAGTCGAAGAAGCAGACTATACTCTCTCGTTCCTCCATGGAATCTAAATTCTATGCACTTGAAACTGCAGCAGATGAAGCAGAATGGCTTCGGGAGCTCATGTATGATCTTCTAGTGGTTGGGGCTCAGATACCGGCGATACCGATATACTGTGACAACCAGGCGACTGCGACGGTGGCATCAAATGACCTCTTCAACGGAAAGAAGTAGACTATGCGATTGAAGCACAGGACAGTACACGATCTTATCAAAAGAGGTACAATTACAGTGATTGATGTTCGGAGTCAGAAGAACCTGGCAGATCCGTTCACAAAGGGCCTCAAGCGCCAGTTGGTCGATGACATAGCTTGTAAAATGGGCTTGAAGGCATTCTGATAGTGTGTCTTTGTAATCCTACCATAAAGTTTTATGCTATTAGTTCAAAGAGAAATCTACTAGGCATCTAACTTTTGGTTCAAAGGAGGATCACCAACTGGGAAACTATCAGCTAACAGTGGGTACTTGTTCTCTGGAACATGGAGGGGATACGGACCCATAACCACTGTTGTCTACTATATATTTTCTGCAGAAAAAACAGATCATATGGAAGGTTGGCTTAAACGCCTTAATGAGTTCTCAGGCGGAGTGAACGCCTGGTGTGCTTTACAGGAAGCACGGTAGAGCAGCACTACAAGGAGTGAAACTCCATGCTACAGTGGGGTGACTCCACCATGAGGTTCCCAGGTCTGGGGTTAAGCACTGGAAAGCTGTGAAGCGGATGATGAGATATCTCAAGAAGACTCAGACATACGCACTGTACTACAACGGGTATCCGACAGTAGTAGAAGGCTTCAGTGATGCTAGCTGGTGTTCAGAGGTGGAAAGCGAGAGATCCACAGGTGGATATGTCTTTTTCTTGGGTGGAGCTGCTATATCGTGGAAGTCGAAGAAGCAGACTATACTCTCTCGTTACTCCATGGAATCTGAATTCTATGCACTTAAAACTGCAGCAAATGAAGTAGAATGGCTTCGGGAGCTCATATATGATCTTCCAGTGGTTGGGGCTCAGATACCGGCGATACCGATATACTGTGACAACCAGGCGACTGCGGCGGTGGCATCAAATGACCTCTTCAACGGAAATAAGTAGACTGTACGATTGAAGCACAGGGCAGTACACGATCTTATCAAAAGAGGTGTAATTACAGTGATTGATGTTCGGAGTCAGGAGAACTTGGCAGATCCGTTCACAAAGGGCCTCAAGCGCCAGTTGGTCGATGACATAGCTTGTAAAATGGGCTTGAAGGCATTCTGATAGTGTGTCTTTGTAATCCTACCATAAAGTTTTCTGCTATTAGTTCAAAGAGAAATCTACTAGGCATCTAACTTTTGGTTCAAAGGAGGATCACCAACTGGGAAACTATCAGCTAACAGTGGGTACTTGTTCTCTGGAACATGGAAGGGATACGGACCCATAACCACTGTTGTCTACTATGTATTTTCTGCAGAAAAAATCGATCATGTGGAAGGTTGGCTTAAACGCCTTAATGAGTTCTCAGGCGGAGTGAACGCCTGGTGTATTTTACAGGAAGCACGGTAGAGCAACACTACAAGGAGTGAAACTCTATGCTACAGTGGGGTGACTCCACCATGAGGTTCCCAGGTCTGGGGTTGAGCACTGAAAAGCTGTAAAGCGGGTGATGAGATATCTCAAGAAGACTCAGACATATGCACTGTACTACAACGGGTATCCGACAGTAGTGGAAGGCTTCAGTGATGCTAGCTGGTGTTCAGAGGTGGAAAGCAAGAGATCCATAGGTGGATATGTCTTTTCCTTGGGTGAAGCTGCTATATCATGGAAGTCGAAGAAGCAGACTATACTCTCTCGTTCCTCCATGGAATCTGAATTCTATGCACTTGAAACTGCAGCAAATGAAGTAGAATGGCTTCGGAAGCTCATGTATGATCTTCCAGTGGTTGGGGCTCAGATACCGGCGATACCGATATACTGTGACAACCAGGCGACTGCGGCAGTGGCATCAAATGACCTCTTCAACAGGAAGAAGATGACTGTGCGGTTGAAGCACAGGGTAGTACACGATCTTATCAAAAGAGGTGTAATTGCAGTGATTGATGTTCGGAGTCAGGAGAACCTGACAGATCTGTTCACAAAGGGCCTCAAGCACCAATTGGTCGATGACACAGCTTGTAAAATGGGCTTGATGGCATTCTGATAGTGTGTCTTTGTAATACTACCATAAAGTTTTATGCTATTAGTTCAAAGAGAAATCTACTAGGCATCTAACTTTTGGTTCAAAGGAGGATCACTGACTGGGAAACTATCAGCTAACAATGGGTACTTGTTCTCTGGAACATGGAAGGGATACGGACCCATAACTACTGTTGTCTACTATGTATTTTTTGTAGAGAAAACAGATCCTGTGGAAGGTTGGCTTAAACACCTTAATGAGTTCTCAGGCGGAGTGAACGCCTCGTGTGCTTTACAGGAAGCACGGTAGAGCAGCACTACAAGGAGTGAAACTCCATGCTACAGTGGGGTGACTCCACCATGAGGTTCCCAGGTCTGGGGTAATGCCTCGGCTTTGCAAGCCAAGTCATAGCGGCGTAGCACCGCAAATAGGCAGGTAGCCTAATGCTGTATGACGTAATTAAAGAGTTGTATACAACACTACAAAGGGGAGGATGACCCCATGTTACAGTGGCACGACACCACGATGAGGTATCCAGGTAGGGGTAAAGCCTCGGCCTTGCAAGCTATGTCGTTGCGGCGTAACACCGCAAGGAAGCCTTAGACTTCATGCTGAGTAGATTGGCACTATAAAGAGACTGAGACCTCATGCTATAGTAGTATGACACTACGATGAGGTTCCCAAGTAGGGGTAATGCCTCGGCTTTAGGCCATGTCATAGCGGCGTAGCACCGCAAGGAAGCGCAAGGCTTCATGTCATGTCTCTTTAATAAAGAACTCGCCTATAGTGTATGGAAAAAGATATCAGGCCGTCTCTTGAGGGTAAACTTGTAGATGCCCAAAATTATATAATGAAATCAGGCTGGCACAGGGCCTTTAATGTGTAGCCAGAAGCACACGTAACTACACTTTGTGAGTGGAAAGAATTACAATTGTGGTACAGAATTCAAGGCGTAGTCCATTCATGTATTACATTGTTATTTAACCCATGAGGGAAGATTCAAGTCGTCAGCGACATCTATCCTAATGCAAAATGGACAGTTACTGTGGGGAACGCTCAACCCTGGACACATATATATGTTGTGATATGTGGGGGATTGTTGGTGCTTTCTTTACATGGAGAGCTTGCTCTCAACATGCCTTGTAAAATTTTAGTCCCACATCGAAAATGCACCATGAGTTATCTCAACATATATACTTGGTTGTGTTGTTGAGAGATGCACATGGGGTGGTGACCCTAAGGAGGGAACCATGTGGATGATTTTACTAGGAGGTAAGAATAAGACTCCAAGGATTAAGCATTAAAGCTTTTGTTATTCTCTTGGATTAATTCCATTTGGAGCTAAGTCCCAAAGGGGCTTAGCGATTCTGACTCGGACTCGGACTCATCGGCTCATGCGGCCATGCGGCCCATGCGGCCCATGCCGTCCATGCGGCTCATGCGGTCCATGCGGCTCATGCGGTCCATGCGGCCCATGCGGCTCATACGGCTCATGCGGTCCATGCGGCCATGAGGCCATGCGGCTCATGCGGCCAGGCTGCTGCTGCTGCCGCATGGAGGGCTCCACTGACTGTGCAGACTACAAGTCAGTTATGAAAAGACTGATTCAATGCGATTAATTCAGATCCACTTTTTGTGGGATTTGAATTAATTTCGTTGCTATCTTTGTGGGATTTGAATTAATCTCGTTGCTATTTTTTTGGGATTTGATTCAATCTTTCCATAACAGAAGAGGCGGCTAGGGTTTCCACCCTCTCTCTATATATACTCTCTTCTTGCCTCCTTTGTGGGCACTACGAAAATTACAAGTCAGAAAAGGAGAGAGAGAGAGGGAGTTGCTGCCGCCATTGCAAGTCCATCCGAGAAGTCAGAACATAGGTGACTTCGAGCGTTCCACAAGTTCTTTAACTTGCTGGTTCCTGTAAGCAATTCGTGTGGGGCGAATCTTGCTTTGAGCAACGGTGTTTTCACACCCCAGCAATTTTTTTTCTTCTCATCTTTCTCTAGATTTTGTAACTCGTTCTGTACCAATTGCAACACGTTTGAAAGGAATAACGAGAAATCTTTTCTTCTTTATTTTCCTCCTTCATATTGTAATCTGGCTATTTGGTCCTTTGTATCATCGTAGATCTCGATTGTATCAGTTTTACCATCTTTGATCAAGTCCCGAAATTAACACAAATGAAGAACAAAAGACTGAATAACAAGTAAAAAAGATACAACATCATGAAAAAATGAGAAAAAAAAAAAGAAAGTCGAAGACAATTTCTTCCTACTTCCAACCGCCGCCTGGACTTTATCATGCACGGCCAGTCGTGGCTATGGTACAATGGGCAAATAATCCATCAGAGCCTTTTCATTGCTGGACTTCTTTATAGAGGACTTGGGCACCATTGATAATTTGAAGAAGTTTTGAAACTCGAGGCAGAAGGAGTTGTGAGAGAGTTTAAAAAAATAAAAAAACGTTATGCTTTCTGTCTCTCTCTCTCCCTCTCTCTCCCTCTCTCTCCATCGATCTCAATTTATAGAGAAGAGGTGACCCTTCATTACCGCTGATGGCGCTTCAATTTTTGTGTGCGCTAATGGTGCTTCATAGATCATGCCAAAGTACTGACTCTTCAGGATTCTAAATAATTAATCACTAATACTGGTTTGACAGCCTGAAAAAGTAAATTTGGCACAGATATGTTGATTGTTATGTGTAGAAACGAGCTATTTTACTTTCATATGCTTCTTGGTTCAAGATATTTCGAATTTATGTGAAAATTAAAAAATTTTGAAGGGATACGTGCAAGGGATGAGTTTTTAGAGCTCTATGCAAGATAGTTGGTCAAAGCTTTATGCGAGGCAGTTAGACAATGCTATATGCGCATCAGTTGATCAAAGCTATACACGAGTTAGTAGATAAGAACTCTGCGCGGGTCATTTGATTAGAGGATTAGGAAGCCAATATTTAGGTACTGTTTGGGAAGGGTGAAAAATGGAAGGAAGGAAAAAGTTGAGTGAAAAGTGGGAGGAAAATTTTAAATGATGGTGTTTGGAAAGGAGGAGAGAAAATGGGGGAGGAAAATTTGAGAGAAAAAAGTAGGTGGGTCCTACCAAAAAATTTTTTGAGTGAATTTACCCTCACCATCCCTCAAAAAGTTAATATTAAATCATCATTTGAGAATACCAAGGAGAAAATAATAATTGCACCTCTATCCATAAACAAATAAAAAATTATTTTTAAACTTTTTCTTTTCCTACTTTTTGTCCATCCAAACAAAGGAAAAAAAAAATTAACTTTACCTTCATTTTTCTCTCCTCCATTTTCTTTTTCCTCAAATTTTTCTCTCCCTCCCCATAAATATTCCCAAACACAGGATTAGAGCTATATATGGGGATCAAGACAACCCAGTCATATATGCTGGGTCATTTAACGTGGGGCATTAAAATCTGTACAGTAACATTATTCCTGACAACCCGTCATGCTTCAAAAAATATGAAGGTAACAGAAACTGAGGAATTGGCAAAGTTTATGTTAATATAATAATGACACTTTATTTCTTTGATGATGAGAAATAACACGTGGCACTCATTGATTATTTGCGTAGAGAATTGAGATTTTCCTCTGTGAATCCCTGCACAAACGTCGTAGTCATCTATCCTCGTTAATGCACAACTGTCAAGCGTACAGTTGGGAATTTGAGAAGATTAAGAACATTAAATGTGTAGCTTATGGCATGTGTTTCGAAGTTTGAAATGACATTCATTATATTAAAGTGGATTTATTTTATTCCTCGTAATTGATGCCAGGTGTCATGTACACCATATTCTGCGCAAGCATTCAAAGCCGACATATACTCAAAAGTTAATGCAATCACCTATGCGCATGCAAAAAATAAAAAAAATCCATAAATGGTCGCTACAGTGTGAATGTCTATAAATACGTCAGGCTATGTGTTGGCTAAGAGCATCTCCAACCCTATTGTGACTTTGGAAAAAAGTTAATGCCACATAGGAATGACATAATTTTAATCAAAAGTTCTTCTCCAATGCAATTGTGAAGTCAATTGTAAAGCTTATGTGACAAAAATTAAAGAAGATATTGTGAAGTTGATTGTCTTGTTTTAGACAATGTCTTCTCTTCCATGTCATCAATTATGAATAAAAAGTATTAGAAAAAAGAAAGAAGATGAGTAGTTGTCTTAAAAGTTGCCTTGGAAGTTGGAAAAAAATATATTTTATTGTCTTCTCAATACTTTTGCATTGGAGAGCGTTTTTCTATCTCATTGTCTTTTGAGATATAATTTTGCCACATAAACAAGACATTGTCTTGTGGCTCATGCCACATAAGAGCCACCTAAGACTCACAACACTTAACAAGACAATATGGTTGGAGATGCTCTAAGGTAATCAAAAACTTCATGTCTTGTGCCATAGCCTTCTTGTTGGTCGTTCTCACTCTCCCTATTACTTGTGAGATCGAGACATAGCAAGATTTTTCATTGTTGCATTGGGCGGTCAACTAAGTAAAGTAATCACGTGCAGATTGGATCTCCATCGCTGCTCTTCATGATAAATCTGTAGACTTGCTTGTACTTAGAATTTCTTTGTATTAGGATTATTTCTAATCAAAAGCAATAATTAAATTTTCATAACTAAAAAGATCTTCACTTCTGTTTAAATGAAAACACTCTTATCTTCATGCTAGATATTACTATGATTGAGTAGATATGATTTTGATGCACTTAAAATGTTCTAAATATATACTTTGGCTTAGAATAATGTACTACCTTCGATACTGCGATGTAGCCTGGACATATTCACCTACCCGTATCCGTATATTCGGGAGCGAGCATGACAATAGATGGGAGGAGGATGTACTAGAAAATAAGGGTTTAGAAAATATTAAAAGATAAAAAATGTTGATAGGATTTCATGTAATTTCCAGTAACAATATTGTACTAATATTATAATGATATTATAGAAGGACTAGTTTTGTAAGCCCACTTTCCGATTTTTTTTATATTTTATTTTTAGTTTTATATATTTTCTAGTTAGAAAATAAAATTTATTTTTTCTTAACTCTATAAAAGATATTTGTATTAAAGAAGGGATTTGTCAAACTATTTTTTTAATTTGATTTTGTTTTTATAAAAAGATATACTTTTAAACTTATTAATTTTTTATTATCAATTATATTTAAGTTTATATTTATAAAAATCTATTTTTAAATATTATTGAATTATTAAATATTATTGGATTTAGGTGTGGTCAATTCTAAATTATGGTTGGTTTTAGTCTTAATTTATTGCTATATTATTTTGGATGAGATTTGTATTTATGAAAATATACATTTAGGAATATTTGAATTATTCTTATCAATATTTTTTATATTTGATTTTATGAAATCTATTTTAAAGATTATTTAAAATATTATATATTATTTTAAAGTCATGTTATTTTGATTATTATGGATTAGGATTGGGTCAAATCTAATTTAATTCATGGAAGGATTTAATTTATTGATTATAATCCTTCCTTATTTAGGAAATATCCAAGGACATAAAGCCGTCCTATATAAAGGGAAGCCTCTCTTGTTTTTTTTCCACAAACCTAATTATTGTTATGATCAATAATGGATTGAGATTTGATCCATATAGTTTTAAGATTGATTTGATTTTAATTTATTGGAAATATTTATTCATTAGATTCTTGACCCTTCTAAATTAGGAAATTATGAGTCAATCTTTATCTATCTAAGGAGTCCTTATTCTTCTCCAATCTAAACCTGATTAAGTACTATTTTTATATAAACCTATTGAACCTATCTCATCTCCCATATTTTCTTTCCCAAAATTCCTCTATTTTTTGTCCAAAATAGGCCATAATTTGTCATAAATTGCAGCCTCTTTTTTTAAGCTATAGAAACTTCGCGAAGGCGTTGCGACCAACTCTGGACTCAGTATTACCTCTAATTTTTTTGATAGAACCGTATCGAGGTTATCTTTCTAAATATATATTTTACTTTTTGTAATTGTTTACGTAAATTTCTAGAGATTTATTTGAGTATCGGTTGTCCGAAAATTAATACGTCGTACTATTTTCGAGATTTTGGGAGATCTCGAACTCTGATTTGAGATCCGTTTGAAGTTTTGGAAAGCTGACATGAAGATCTATAACATATAAATTTTTTAGTTAATGCAATCACCTATACGCATGTGCAGAAATTTGTTTAATATTTTATTTAATTCGTTGAACTCAGATTTAATCGGTAATTCACCAATATGGTTATGGTAAGCCATAACGACGATAACTTTCAACTAAATCGAGATTGTGTCACACATGTCAACTGCAACTTAACTTGAGACAACTACACTATTGCTTTATGTTTTTAGTACATTATAATGCTATACAACATTGTGTTTCCAATTGATATCATGTTGAGACACAATTGTGACACGATAGGCTTGATTGTATCATTGCTCGTTTATTGACAATTTAGTGAGTCGGGTGGAAAAATGCTAAGTAGACATGTGAACAAACCCCAATGTCTGTTTAATGTGGATAGCTAAGTCATACACCTCACGTATGGGTTGGCCGTACAAAAAATGTGGATAGCTATTGTATGATGTGTCGTATTAGCCCAGCCGTTCACATATCAAAAGGTATTTCAAATCATTGTTTGAATAGTTTTATTTGTTCATGTTCTAGTTGTATTGTTCATACATGTTCCTTCTAGTAGTTTCTTATACAGGTTTATTGTTTCCAGTACATGTACATGTTTCCTTTATTCTCTATCGCATCTCGACTTGTCTAGCTTATTTTGTATTAAGTTACATAAATGCAATAGGGTTGTACTCAGCTCCTTTCCTGACTGGATCGTTGCAGGTGACTTGACATGCTTCCTACTTTGTGCTAAGGACCATACAAGGGAGAGAGATCTTGGAGGCCAACCTTAGATTCTGGATGGATTAGATAGATATTTTATTTAAATATTTAGCGGGTTGTTCTCGAATATTATTTTGATGTACTACTGGATTTGTAGCTTGAATAATTATTGTGAATGAGCAATTAGATGTGGTTTTATTGTACTTGAGTTTGATATTGAGACCTAGACAACGTACTACCACTGATTGTCACGCCCCAGTACCGAAATACGGAGACGGACTAGGCCAGCTACTCCATATGAGGTACGTAACGTCATACGGCGATCGTGGCTGTCGAGAGACTAGGGGGTACATGCTACAATCAAGTCTCCTATGGTCCCACAGAGTTCTATGTCTCAATCAATCAAATCACATCAGCAAATAAATGAACATTAAAGATAAAGCAGTAAGGCGTCCCTGACGCTTCATCAAAATGATCATGAGAGACTAGCTTTATAATTTAGCTATCTCGGAGAGTCAGGAGTACAAAATTATACACAGCTGCAGTCTGTTTAATTATAATTATGTACTGACACAAAATATCAAGTAATTCGGCTAACAGGTGCCGGTGGCTAAACGTCGCAAAAGTATAAGCAGGAGTGGTGGAGAAGAAACCCACTCGAGTCCCCGAACTGCTATGCTCCTAGTATGCACCATGGATGTCAGAGAGGAAGATCGTGTCCTCAGGCTCTGCTACGGGATCTGGCCAAACAAAACCAGCGGGGTCAGCCCCGAATAGCAAGTACCGCCAAAGGGGCACAAGAGTTAAGACTAAAAACCCAGTTAATAGAATGATTGATAATAGTAATATTTATGCTACCATTATAGGGTAACGCCACATCCTCGAACCCATATGGCACCCTTACAACCAAACAAGGACAAAAGGTGCCGCATGGAGTCGGGACGCGTCGTACTCTATAACTTTCGCATAAGTTAAAGGATATAAACAATAAAATCTCATGATCGTGACTTCGGTCGATAGCCTATCGCAGCACAATAACCAACCCAACAATCAAACAAGAACATGGGTTGGATCATGTACCATAATAGACCATGTTCCTCAGTCATTCACAGAAGTAGCACTTCACAACCAGAATAAGTCTTCCGTTCATAACTTCGGTCCACAGCCTATCATAGTACGATAACCAACCCAACAATCAAACAAGAACATGGGTTGGATCAAGTACCATGACAGTCCGCTTCCCTCAGTTACTCACGGAAGGTAATAGGGTACAAGCAAGTCGTTTTCATGGCCAATCAAGTCTACGAGTTTCTAGTGGGACGAGGTTATCCTCGCATCATGTTATTAGAAAATCCTCAGATCGTATCTTTCCAGCAAGGCTAGCCAACCCAGGGGTTCGCGTAGACAGGTATGATTGAGCACAGGTCCCTTGCAAGGCCACCTTGCTAAAACATATAATATATAGCAGGAATTAATCGGATACAGTCATCCACTCGTTGCAGATGACACAGTATCCGTGGAGACCAGCCGGCGCGTCAAGACAGTATCTCAAGGCGGCTGGTGTAACACGATCTCGGGATTCTTGCCCTCCCCATGCATCTAGAATGTTTAGTTGCCTAGTTTAACCCTAGGTGTAATCTTGGACTCACATGCTGTGGCCTGCATGATTATCCTCCTAAAGTCGTACTTTAGTACGAGTACCCCAAAGAGGATTCATGCCAATCAGTATGTCAACATGTTCTACCCTCCTTAGTGTAATGCATCATTGCAAATACGCCACGTGGAGTTACGAGTCATTTGTCGAACATGAACAAGAACTGGGACATTCAGGTACATGTATCAGGTAGGAACACTTTGTTCTCCGGGTCACATTAGTGCTCATATCATGCTCGGGACAAAGGGCGTCAGGATATAAAATGGACATATAATATATATATAATAATAATAATTAGGTAACAAGATAGGGCACATAAGTCCATGCGGCTCAAAGGGAGTGAGTCCATGCGGCTGGGACAATACAGGTTCATGCGGCTGGGACTGCACGCTCATGCGGCTAAGGGAGCCCAAGGCGCATGCGGCTGGAAAGGCGAGTTCATGCGGACGAAGGGGTATCAGCTTATGCGGCTGCGATCAGACGAAGTCCTATGCGACTGAGCATGGGCGATACATATGCGGCTGGATGATGGATGGGCCTTATGCGGCCCAAAAACAGTAGCGCATATGCGGCTGGGTGCAAAAGAACTCATGCGGCTCGAAGGCTAGCCGCATGAAGTCCATACGACTCAAGATAACAGGGGCACATGCGGCTGAGTCTGAACAAGGCTATGCGGCTCAATTACTTGCCGCATGAAGATTCATACGGTCAAGTACTCAAGCAAGTCTTATGCGGCTAGGAAAGACTTTCCATGCGGCTGAGCTCGAACGAGTCTCATGCGACTGGAAAGGCCATGCGGCCAGAGACTTGCCGTATGAAGATTCATGCGGTCAAGTACTGCTCTTCTTCTCCACTTGTCCGAGAAGAGGAGCCAAGCAACCATGGGTTCAAACTACACAAAACCTTCATCCGGAGCCCAAATCGGAACTTCTTTAGGTCAAAATGGGGTAGAACAAAATTTTCTACAACATGGAACCATCAAAACTTAAAAATAATGAAGTTTGCTAGATCAAAACCAAGAAAATCCAAAAATGGTTAAAACCAAGATCTACAAAGATTTAAGCTTCAAAATGGAAAACTTCAAGTTCTAAACTAGTATAGAATAAGGAGAAGAACATATTTTGACAAATAATTTTATAAGAAAACATCAACAACATTTATGGATCCATCTCTTGAGCAAGTTGGTACTTGCCTTGGTTGGTGGAGAAAAGTAAATGAGAGGAGAGAGAATGAGTTGAGTTATTATATAGAATCTTGAACCCATGGGTTCATGATGAACCAAGGTGAACCAAGAATAGGTTACCCAAATGAGCCAAAACTGTAGGCCCAAATACAGAAAATAAATTACGAAATAATATTTTATCGAATATTTTTTGGAAAATACATGAAGAAATACAGCATATAAATATCGTATAAATACAAAGTAAATACAATTTATCGGTTTACGTATTAAAATACGTATTCTAGGATCGAGGAGTGACATCTCTACCCTTCTTAGAAAAATTCCGTCCTCGGAATTCCAGCCAAGACAGGATAGTGAAATCAGGGCAAGCAAGGCTCAATCATATATAAGTTAACTATCATAGCAGTTATTATCATACATCACAAAGTACAAAATAAGCAGGTACAGATAAGCATGGAATCGTGTCAATAAGGTGCAAAAATATACCTTATCAGTCAAACAAATACGGATACCGAGATCTGATCTCGTCCTCGCGCTCCCAGGTTGACTCTCCCGGAGAGTGATGGTTCCAAGAAACATGGACAAGGCTGATCGTCCGATTCTTGAGTACCTTCTCTCGCCGGTCTAAAATAGATACAGGTTGTTCCTCGTAAGTTAGGTCGGTACCAACGACTAACTCAGAATGATCGAGGACATTATTCGGATCGGGGACGTACCCACGTAACTGGGACACATGAAACACATTATGTATGCCAGTTAACGAAGGCGGAAGGGCAAGTCGATAAGCCACATCGCCTACCCGAGCGAGAATCTTAAAAGGACCAACGTATCTTGGACCAAGCTTTCCTCGGGTTCCAAATCTGATGATACCCCGAGTAGGCGAAATCTGCAGAAACACTTGGTCGCCAACTCTGAACTCTAGAGGCCTACGATGCTGATCTGCCCAATGACGATGTCGGTCCTGTGCAACTCGAAGGCGCTCTCTGACCAACTTAACAATCTCCACAGTCTGCGTTATCATCTCTGGCCCCAACAACTTTCGTTCTCCGACGTCGTCCCATGCCAAAGGGGACCTGCACTTCCTTCCGTACAATACTTCGAACGGGGCCATCTGAATGCTAGCCTGGTAGCTGTTGTTATAGGAGAACTCCACTAGATGAAGGTGATCCTCCCAAGATCTGCCAAAATCCAAGATACACGCCCGTAGCATATCTTCTAACGTCTGAATGGTTCTTTCTGATTGCCCGTCAGTTTGTGGATGATAAGCAGTACTGAATCTTAACTTGGTTCCCAAACTTTGGTGTAAGCTCCGCCAAAAATGGGAAGTAAACCGCATATCCCGATCTGATACTATACTAACTGGAACACCGTACTGCCTTACTATCTGCATCTTGTACATATCTGCTAACTGCTCAGTAGTCTGTCCAACTCGGAAGGGAAGGAAATGAGCGACCTTCGTGAGTCGATCTACTATTACCCAGACTGCATTCTTGCCAGCCGAGGATCTAGGTAAACCGGTCACAAAATCCATCGTGATGTGCTCCCATTTCCATTGGATAGGAAGCGGCTGTAGCAATCCTGCTGGTCTCTGCTGCTCGGCTTTCACCTGCTGACATACCAGACACTGGGATACAAATCTCGCTATCTCTCTTTTCATGCCATTCCACCAAAAGAACTGCCTGATATCTCGATACATCTTCGTTCCTCCTGGATGAATGGAGTAAATAGAACTATGAGCTTCGGACATAACTTCTTGCCGAAGGTCCCTACTCGGTACACATAGTCTGTTTCCAAACCTGAGCGTACCATCTTCATGAATTACTAACTCCTTCCTACAGCCTGATTCACACTCCGACCGCAACTTCTGAATCTGTGGATCTCCTGCTTGTGCTGTCCTTATCCTCTCTACTAAGGTTGACTGAATCTGCATACTGGTCATTCTTCCTATATCCCATGGCAAAACTACTTCGATTCCCATACTCTGAAGGTCTTCTAAAATATGCTTCTGCGAGGTCAGGATAAAGGCACTGTTTCTCCTACTCAGTGCATCTGCAACTATATTCGCCTTGCCTGGATGATACTAAAGATCTAAGTCAAAATCCTTCAGTAGTTCTAACCATCTTCTTTGCCTCATGTTCAAATCTCGCTGCGTGAACACGTATTTCAAACTCTTATGATCAGTATAGATCTCTACCCGATCCCCGTACAAATAATGCCTCCACAACTTGAGTGAAAACACCACAGCTGCTAACTCCAAATTGTGAGTCGGGTAATTCTTCTCATGGTCTCGAAGCTGCCGAGATGCATATGCTATCACCTTTCCGTGCTGCATCAATACACATCCAAGACCCTTCCCAGATGTGTCACAATATACTGTAAAGCCTCCCGCTCCTACTGGAAGCGTCAAGATCGGGGCTGAGATCAATCTCTTCTTCAATTCTTCAAATGATGCCTGACAGCTAGCTGACCAAACAAACTCTACGTCCTTGTGCATCAAACGCGTTAAGGGCGCAGAGATCTTGGCAAAGTCCGCCATGAACCTTCTGTAGTAACCAGCTAATCCCAAGAAACTTCGCACTTCTGCAACCGTTCTCGGGACTGGCCAATGCTCTACGGCCTTAATCTTCTTCGGATCCACTGACACTCCTGCCCCAAAAATTACATGCCCCAGGAACGAAATGGATCTAACCAGAATTCACACTTGTCGTGCTTCGCATAAAGTTGATGCTCCCTCAATGTCTGCAAGACAGTCCTAAGATGTTTCTCATGCTCCTCTTCACTGCTGGAATAGACAAGAATGTCATCTATGAACACCACCACAAATTTATCCAAGTACGGCAGAAAGATGCGGTTCATTAAATCCATGAATACTGCGGGGGCGTTGGTTAGTCCAAAGGGCATTACTAAAAACTTATAATGCCCATATCTAGATCTGAATGCTGTCTTCGGTATGTCTTGCTCCCGGACTCTTACTTGATAGTATTCCGACCGAAGATCGATCTTGGAAAAGACACTGGCCTTGCTCAACTGGTCAAACAGGTCATCAATCCTTGGTAGCGGGTACTTATTCTTTACTGTTACTGCATTCAGCTTGCGGTAGTCGATGCACATCCTCGTCGACCCATCCTTCTTAGGAACGAGAATCACTGGCGCGGCCCAGGGCGATTTACTGTCTCGGATGAATCCCTTAGACTTCAACTCTTCTTCATGTTGATACAACTTATCCTGTTCTGACGGCGACATTCTGTAAACTCTTTCTGCAATAGGCCTCGTTCCAGGGTTTAACTCAATGCTAAATTCTACCTCTCTGACTGGGGGTATCCCTGGGAGCTCATCAGAGAAGACATCGAGAAAATCTTCGACCACTCTCGGAATCTGTCCTGGCTCTGACACTGCTGCTGAGATGACGCCTCCGGCCTGATTCTTCAAGGTTCGAGTAAAGATGAACTGCTCCATCCCAGGAATGCTGAATATAACCCTACCTCCTCTACAATCAATGGTCGCATGACTGTCTCTCAACCAGTCCATGCCAAGAACAACATCAAAATTCTCCATAGGGAATTCAATCAATGATGCGGGCAATAAATGCCCACATTCCTCTACCGGACATGAAAAGCGTACTCTGCTCACTTCTACGAGCCCATTGCCGATGAGTATATCCATCCTCTCCGGCAATGCCTCAAACACTAGTCCAATCCGTGTAGCATATTGTGCAGAGATGAATGAATAAGTAGCGCCTGAATCAAATAATGCTACAGCGGGAAATGAGGTGACGAGAATTTTACCTGCCACCACGTCACTAGACGCTAGAGCCTCTCCCAAGGTCAATGTGAGAGCCTGGCCCCGCGGAGCCCCTTGTTGCGGCCTTCCTCGACCATGCTGTTGCTGCCTCTGAGGGCCTTCGGCTTCCTGTGCCTGGCGGAACATCTGAGCCTGCATTGGTAGACGCTGGGCTAGGGGCCTTACTGCTAATACTGGTCCTCCACTCGGGGTTGCCACCGGAGCTGACAATGCTGGAAACTGCTGAGCTGGCCCTCCTGGCCTCTGCATCATAGGACAAGTGGAAATATGGTGGTCTGAACTACTACACCTCAAGCATAAGCCATTCGCTGACCGGCACACCTCCCTCGTGTGCCCTGCCTTCCCACAGAATGTACAACCCTGGGGTGCTCCCTGACGCTGTTGCTAGTTTCTCGGCTGCTGATGCCAAACTGGCGCTGTATTAGTTGACACGGCCGTCCTCCGCGGCACTCCTGCATCATGAATACGTACACCGGGTGCTGGTGCCGATGTTTGCTGCATTGCTCCTCCTCCAACCTGGGAATGAGATCTCTTCTGACCTCCTGTCCTCGATGCCAACCTCTGCTGGGTAAGCTCGTGCCTCCGAGCGGCCGTCAAAACAGCGTCAAACGTCTGGTAGTCGTGTCCCTCCACAAGCTGTAGTAGTTCCAAATGAAGTCCCTGCTGGAACCTCATAGCTTTCTCTGGCTCCGTTGCCACCATTGCTGGTGCGAAACGGCACAATCTGCAGAACTCTGCTGCATACCCATCTACGGTCTTGCCTGCTTGCTTGAGACTGATGAACTTCTGCTGGAGCTCATATCGAGCTACTACGCCAAAATACTTGGCCTTGAATCTGTCACTGAAGGTGGTCCAACGAACAGGGCGTCTTGTACCAACTTCTTCTGATGCCCACCAGTCGCGGGCAAGATCCTGAAGTACCAGTTTGACCTGATCAACCTTCTCATCATCTGGAACCTTGGCTGCCACAAGAATGGCTTCGATGTCTTGAATCCATGCATCCGCAGTGATGGCATCCTCCGTGCCATCAAAATACCTCGAGTTCAAGCGACGGAACCTTCCTGATGCTCCCGAGTCAACCCCGGCACTCCTCTCAAGAGCTAACTGAATCCCTTGGTTTAGCAACACGTTCTGCTCCTGCTGCCGAGTCTGTTGCTGTTGGTTAGTGACAAGAAACCCCCGGATGATCTCCAGGAGTGCTACGGCGTCTGGTACTGCCGTCGCTGCTGGTGCTGTAGGAGTTTCAATAACCTGTGGCTGTACTGCCTCTGGTTCCATTTCTGCTCGTGCCTGCACTGGAGAAGGTTCTCTCCCCTGTTGCTGCCCAGTCGAGCCATGCTCTTGCTGCTCTTCCTCATGGGCCTCACCCGTTACTGAGAATGAAGCACCCCTATAGAGAAGAATATAAGATTATCAAGTCCGGACGAGGAAGATTTCGAGGATGCAAGTCAGGTTAGAGATCAAGGCAAGGACAGAGAATTCGAAACAGAATTTCAAGGGGAACAAGTTTTGATTGAGACTCCTAATAATTCGCAATACCCCACAAGTCTGAAAATCAGACCTGCATGGGCCACCACTAAAACCTTGTCACGCTCCAGTACCGAAATACGAAGACGGACTAGGCCAGCTACTCCATATGAGGTACGTAATGTCATACGGCGATCGTGGCTGTCGAGAGACTAGGGGGTACATGCTACAATCAAGTCTCCTATGGTCCCACAGAGTTCTATGTCTCAATCAATCAAATCACATCAGCAAATAAATGAACATTAAAGATAAAGCAGTAAGGCGTCCCTAACGCTTCATCAAAATGATCATGAGAGACTAGCTTTATAATTTAGCTATCTCGGAGAGTCAGGAGTACAAAATTATACACAGCTGCAGTCTGTTTAATTACAATTATGTACTGACACAAAATATTAAGTAATTCGGCTAACAGGTGCCGGTGGCTAAACGCCGCAAAAGTATAAGCAGGAGTGGTGGAGAAGAAATCCACTCGAGTCCCCGAACTGCCATGCTCCTAGTATGCACCATGGATGTCAGAGAGGAAGATCGTGTCCTCAGGCTCTGCTACGGGATCTGGCCAAACAAAACCAGCGGGGTCAGCCCCGAATAGCAAGTACCGCCAAAGGGGCACAAGAGTTAAGACTAAAAACCCAGTTAATAGAATGATTGATAATAGTAATACTTATGCTACCATTATAGGGTAACGCCACATCCTCGAACCCATATGGCACCCTTACAACCAAACAAGGACAAAAGGTGCCGCATGGAGTCAGGATGCGTCGTACTCTATAACTTTCGCATAAGTTAAAGGATATAAACAATAAAATCTCCTGATCGTGACTTCGGTCGATAGCCTATCGCAGCACAATAACCAACCCAATAATCAAACAAGAACATGGGTTGGATCATGTACCATGATAGACCATGTTCCTCAGTCATTCACAGAAGTAGCACTTCACAACCAGAATAAGTCTTCCGTTCATAACTTCGGTCCACAGCCTATCATAGTACGATAACCAACCCAACAATCAAACAAGAACATGGGTTGGATCACGTACCATGACAGTCTGCTTCCCTCAGTTACTCACGGAAGGTAATAGGGTACAAGCAAGTCGTTTTCACGGCCAATCAAGTCTACGAGTTTCTAGTGGGACGAGGTTATCCTCGCATCATGTTATTAGAAAATCCTCAGATCGTATCTTTCCAGCAAGGCTAGCCAACCCAGGGGTTCGCGTAGACAGGTATGATTGAGCACAGGTCCCTTGCAAGGCCACCTTGCTAAAACATATAATATATAGCAGGAATTAATCGGATACAGTCATCCACTCGTTGCAGATGACACAGTATCCGTGGAGACCAGCCGGCACGTCAAGACAGTATCTCAAGGCGGCTGGTGTAACACGATCTCGGGATTCTTGCCCTCCCCATGCATCTAGTATGTTTAGTTGCCTAGTTTAACCCTAGGTGTAATCTTGGACTCACATGCTGTGGCCTGCATGATTATCCTCCTAAAGTCGTACTTTAGTACGAGTACCCCAAAGAGGATTCATGCCAATCAGTATGTCAACATGTTCTACCCTCCTTAGTGTAATGCATCATTGCAAATACGCCACGTGGAGTTACGAGTCATTTGTCGAGCATGAACAAGAACTGGGACATTCAGGTACATGTATCAGGTAGGAACACTTTGTTCTCTGGGTCACATTAGTGCTCATATCATGCTCGGAACAAAGGACATAAGGATATAAAATGGGCATATAATATATATAATAATAATAATAATAAGGTAACAAGATAGGGCACATAAGTCCATGCGGCTCAAAGGAAGTGAGTCCATGCGGCTGGGACAATACAGGTTCATGCGGCTGGGACTGCACGCTCATGCGGCTAAGGGAGCCCAAGGCGCATGCGGCTGGAAAGGCGGGTTCATGCGGACGAAGGGGTATCAGCTTATGCGGCTGCGATCAGACGAAGTCCTATGCGACTGAGCATGGGCGATACATATGCGGCTGGATGATGGATGGGCCTTATGCGGCCCAAAACAGTAGTGCATATGCGGCTGGGTGCAAAAGAACTCATGCGGCTCGAAGGCTAGCCGCATGAAGTCCATGCGACTCAAGATAACAGGGGCTCATGCGGCTGAGTCTGAACAAGGCTATGCGGCTCAATTACTTGTCGCATGAAGATTCATGTGGTCAAGTACACAAGCAAGTCATATGCGGCTAGGAAAGACTTTCCATGCGGCTGAGCTCGAACGAGTCTCATGCGGCTGGAAAGGCCATGCGGCCAGAGACTTGCCGCATGAAGATTCATGCGGTCAAGTACTGCTCTTCTTCTCCACTTGTCCGAGAAGAGGAGCCAAGCAACCATGGCTTCCAAACTACACAAAACCTTCATCCGGAGCCCAAATCGGAACTTCCTTAGGTCAAAATGGGGTAGAACAAAATTCTCTACAACATGGAACCATCAAAACTTAAAAATAATGAAGTTTGCTAGAGCAAAACCAAGAAAATTCAAAAATGGTTAAAACCTAGATCTACAAAGATTTAAGCTTCAAAATGGAAAACTTCAAGTTCTAAACTAGTATAGAATAAGGAGAAGAACATATTTTGACAAATAATTTTGTAAGAAAACATCAACAACATTTATGGATCCATCTCTTGAGCAAGTTGGTACTTGCCTTGGTTGGTGGAGGAAAGTAAATGAGAGAGAATAAATGAGAGGAGAGAGAATGAGTTAAGTTATTAGATAGAATCTTGAACCCATGGGTTCATGATGAACCAAGGTGAACCAAGAATAGGTTACCCAAATGAGCCAAAACTGTAGGCCCAAATGCAGAAAATAAATTACGAAATAATATTTTATCGAATATTTTTTAGGAAATACATGAAGAAATACAGCATATAAATATCGTATAAATACAAAGTAAATACAATTTATCGGTTTACATATTAAAATACGTATTCCAGGATCGGGGAGTGACACTGATGCTGTGTCGTAGGCTGGACTTGGCTACGTACTCGTATCCCGAAAAGTGGAAGCGGGTCGTGACAAGTTTTTTTGGTGGCCCATGCATGTCTGTTTTTACAAAATTGTACGAACTCGTGGTAGTACTTAAGTTAGTCGTACTACTATGAGCCTGCGCTTAGGAAGTGCTCATTTACAATTAGGATTGAGTTAATTTTTAAGAGAATGACTAGGACTAGGAGTCCCTTATTCAATTTGACTGTTGATAGTTAAGACTGCTATGTAGGCCATATGATTTAGGTAGAATTATTGAATTCTAAACCCTATTAGATATTTGATATGAAGGTAGGACTATTCGCTTGGTAAGTTAAGCCTCCCTAGAATTCATACCCTAACCTTGATAAATTGTTTAAATTTTTTTACCATCCCTCTTTAGATATCATCCTCATATCGTAAGTCCGAATTGCTTATTTATTTTTTCATTTTGCCATAAATTTTTTTATAATTTCTGATTATGTTATCCATATATGAATCTCGAGTTCAAAGTTTTTCTCCTCAATCATTTGAATGTCCATGAAATAGAGATTAGAATGTTTATACTTCTCTTGTCTTCAGTTATTTCCTCCCTAATCGCTCATTTTATTTTCAAGAATTAAAACTTATAGGACAGATACTTATATTTTTTCTATCTTGATCATCTTGGAACTTATTTGAATTTCTAGAAGCTCCTTCGAAATTCTTATGGATATAGTTGGGTAAGTTTCGATGACTTACAATGGCAAGACAGATGCTGACTGTCCCTATTTATTTGAATTATGGAGACTGCGGATTCACTACAGCCAGCAGCGCATTGACAATGCATGACCTCTAAGTTAAAATAATTTCAACTAAGCATAGGTTATCGAATAATATTAAAACTATGTCCTAGTTGCATTATTTGATCCTTTGAGTTGTTATGTCAATATTGGATAGAGTATTCGATATCGTATCCTTATTTGAGTCATGAAACCAAGAGTTTAGTGCAGTCAGATGTACACTAGCGAGGCATGGATTCTCGATAAAATGACTTCAGATATGTTTACGATTTTTGAATACTATAGAGGCTTTATCTTTCATTGGTGTATGACTATTAATCTTCCAAATTGTTTGATGTCTTATTTCTTATTACCATCTTCTCTATAAATTGGTAATTCTCACTACAACAAAATATGTTAACAACGACACTTATTTTACGGCACTTTTTAAATAAGTGTCGTTTATTTTCTATAATGATGACACTCTACTAAAACGTGTCATTGTAATTAACTATTTATCGTAATCTACGACATATTTTTTAAAATGTCGTAAATATAAATTCGACAACACATTTTAGGACTCTTAAACATGTCGTAAATAATTATATACTAAATACGACACATTTAAAAGTGTCGTACACAATTATGTTCAAAATACAACACTTGTTTAGTGTTGTCAAAAATTTTAGTTCCCACAAATTTTTTTTCATTTTACCGCCTTTCCCAAAAGTTCGCGCTCACATGCCCGATAATTTGCTTTGGCTGCTCTTTGCACAAAGAAAATCACTTTCCTCTTTTTCAGCTGCTCTCTCCCAAAAGTGAGCGCTGCTTCTTCCTTTCTCTTTTTCGATCGGTTGCTCTTCCGATCGGTCGCTATTCGTCGACTTCGGTTTCAGCGGATTTTGGCTGCTCTTCGTCGACTTCGGTTTTCGGCGATAGAAGATTTTGGGACTGTCGTACGCCACCATCGGTTTCCTTTTGACATCGCCGTCATCTAGGTCAGGTATCAATCCTTCATCTCCACCCCTCATTTTTTTTAGTATTTCTTTCTTGATTTATTATCTAGGGTTAAATACTAGGGATTTTGTAAGCATCAGAATAGTTTTGATCGTTATATAGGATTTTTCTTTCTTGATTAGGATTTAGATGAAGAAATCAACATCTAGGGTTTAATATTCATGTTTTGGTGCTTTTTATGAAATTTGATAATGATTAAAAAATTTATGTCCTGTTTTGGTGCTATATGTCCTGTTTGATAATGTTTTGGTGCTATATGTCCTGTTTGAAACTTCAAATGAAGTTGCAAAAGTTTTCTAGTTGATATTTACCATTTTGTTTATTTTAGGCCAAGTTATTGGCACACAACACAGAGATATCCAAGGTAAGACACAAACTTAGCTTTTTGTTTCCAGACTTTTTCCCATTCCCTATGTGTGCTCATGCCATGTGAGGTTGTCATATGGATTCATGTCCCAGTTTTCACAGCATATACTATGGTATTAACAACCTTAGATGGGACATTGGATGTTTGCATCTGATTTACTATGATATAAAAGCCAAGAAGCAAGAGATGGGACATTGGATGTTTGCATCTGATTTACTATGATTTGCATCTGATTTACTATGATGTTTGCATCTGATTTACTATGGTATTAACAACCTTAGATGGGACATTATAACTCCAGATCAATCATTTGGCCCAATCACAGTTTAGAGGTTAGTAAATCAGATGCAACAATGATCCATCCTTATAACTATGATGTTTGCATCTGAAAAACTGTAGAGGCTAGTAAATCATTTGGTATCTGATTTACTAACCTCTACAGTTGATGTTTGAGAGGTTTGTAAACTGTAGAGGTTTGGCATCTGATTTACTAACCTGTTGATGCATCAACAGTTTACAAGCCTGATTTAGTAACCTGTAGAGGTTTGGCATCTGATTTACTAACCTATTGTGTGCTGTCCTCATTCTCTAATCTGATGTTTGCATCTGATTTCACTCCTGAACACCAATTGTGTGCTGTCCTCATTCTCTAATCTCCAGATTCTCCACCACCATTCCATTGATCATCTCTAGTAAAACTCATTCCAAGTTGTAATAGAAGAGCCACAGAAGCATTCCAAAGTTCTCTAAAATGTATTTAAAAGAGAATTGACACCAGTACTAATTAAAGGGGTGGCTTGACCAGTGGAGCCATGGGTACCTATAGTTGTACCATGCTATTTTCCTTCTATTTCATCTCTATCTTATTAATTTTCCTATTGTTTTTTTTACATGTTATTCAGTATTGTATTGAATGAATTCACATGAATGAATTCACATGTTAGGCAGTCACTACCATGCATGTCCATTGAGGCACTGTAACATAAAAACCATTGAGGCACTGTAACATGAAAATCATTGCATTACAGCAGCCTAGGGTCTTAAAGTTGGCTTTAGTTGTCTTCGTCAAGTCTTCTAGAATCACTTACATTGAACCTACATAAAATCATAAGAAAGCAACTGGATCATATTGGAATCTAATGTTAAAAAGTTCAGTTTTCTTTCTTTTCCTCTTTTTTTGAATTTCTTGATACTCCACATAAATACTGAGTTTACGAACATGTTTGGATGTTTGAAGTATAACTTCACTTAAAATAACTTGGTAACTTTGATCATTACACGTGTGGCATATAGGTCATAAAAACTTCAACTTTCTTATTTCAATTTTTTTAAATCCAGATACCAAGCAAGGAAAATACAACTTCAGTCCAAGAAAATACTTCAGTAGGACCTTACACCTAATTCTGTAGAACAATTACCTCAGAACTCATTTTCCAAACACACAAGTAAAAATATATAACAAATTCTGCTACATTGTACTTAAAGCACTACATCATTTTGGTATATACAATCAGGGCCAAAGATCAAGCAAGGAGTAACTGCCAAAACTCCCTTTGACCTGAGAGTTGTATAGATGGAGAGGATAGATGATAAGATTTACTCTAACAAATTGAAAACATCAATGGCATACAGAAGCCAAAGATCCAAATTATACGTTATAACATGTCAATCTAGAGTTTATGAGAGGACGGAAAAGGAAGTGAATGAAAAGGAATTATTATCTCATCATTCAAAAAGACATCGAGCACGAGTATTTATAGCCCTCTGTGCAGTCTTTGCTGAACTAGTTGAATGATGAATGGTCTCCCTGGACGAGAGAATTCCAACCATAATAGAATCCGGTATACCGATTGACAGTTCGATCCAGCTGTTACACCAGTATGCTAGTATGTAAAATCATAACTGACTAGTCTCAACCTAAGTTACCTAAAACGTTCCTTTGTTGTTTCCTAAAGCAAGGAAGAGTTTACTTCCCTGCATCTACCATCGGTTTTAGTCAACACATAGCGTACTGCGGATGATTTCCGTTGCATAGGGATGCCTATGTTGTATTTCCATATTGAAACATCACAGGTAGTAGGCTCTAAATGGGAAGGAGTCTTCCAAATCACATGTCTGATGATATTGTCATTTTCAATCTAGTAAACCGAAATATCTAAAAGTATCCGAGGGAGACACTAAGATTTAGAGAACCGAAGAATCAAATTATGAAAGACCATCATCAGTATATAACTGTAATAGAGAGGAGTTTCTCTTATGTTGTGTTTAAGTATCTTCTCACCGTCTCCTCAAACTATGGAATATGGATGAAGTACAGTATGTTAGGTATCCAGAGCCACAACATCAAACTTTATCTGACCTTATGACTCCTTATCATAGTTACCACGTTACCTGAAATGCCGTATGTCCTAAATTATGGTATGGGTTAGGAAATGGTGTACACTTCTTGTATATATTTACTTGTCTATATTTTCGTTACCCTAACGGTAGCCTCAGTTGGTTCGCCAATTCGGTTCATTGTACGCTTCAAAATAATACTTGGGTCGATGTACAGTCAAGAGGTAATGGAGAAACAATTGTTATAGGAACTAGAGAGTCAGAATCCAGACAAATGCAGTACAAACTACCTCACAGTTCATAAAAATGGTATAGTTGTGGAGCCCCAAATTAAATTTGATAATAAATCTCTTTTTCTTTTCCAAAAACTGTCATTCAAAGTATTATATAAAGCAAGGTTACAGTGAGATTTAAGTGAAAGATTTGGATCGCCAAATCGTGCTCTATCCGAATAGCAAAAGTACCCCGAACACAAAGACTTGTATCCTTGTACAAGGGTGTGGTTCGATGGGTGTTAGGTGTCCCAGGTAAGTACGGTCCTTACTGACAACACGTTTTTCCACCCTATTAGTTTCAGAGGATATTGTACTTAAAGAGTTAAATGAAAAATAAGGATCCATGTACCCTATGCCAAGTGGGATATATCTAGTATTATAGTTACCAAAGTTCCAAATTATCCATCTCATCAATATAGCATGACAAAATAGTAATCAATAATGCATCACAGATTCACATAAATGTTTTTACCCCTTTTGATGCAGATCATGAGTGCTCAGGGTCGGTTGGTGTATGACTCCAATTAAGATTAGAATATGCTACCATATTCTTAACTATTGTGATGATCTTACAATACTCCTAAAATCTAGTTCTCTGACTCAATAGAGCTTCGGAAGTGGTCCGGGCTTTTTTCCCCCTTAGCTGTTTATTGTCTATATATTTTTAATTGGTATTGAACAATCCCAAATGAGGTAGTACTTTTAGGTTTTTTATATTTTTAACTGTATGTAATTGTTGCTTATCTATACAATACACTAACTTTCATTTTTGGTGTCTATGATAGGTCATTTTTTTGGGATTATTGTTGTTGCGAGCATCCAACAAAGTCACTAAATTTGGTTGTTAAGGATGGATAAAACTTGGATTAATTATCCAAGGTCCTTCTAAATTTTCTTGATATTTTTTTTCCTTTTAAGCTATCAAATATATGAATGATTAATAAATCGTAAAAAAAAATTTCTTCTATTTGTAGGTCTAGTGATGAGTACTTAGAAGGAGTGAAGAGATTTATAGCAAATGCTAAGGAGTATGCTAGGAATCCCGAAAGGATCGTATGTCCTTGTAAAGATTGTAAAGTTGAAAAGTCACAAAAAAATGATGTAGTATATGATCACTTGGTCCGAATTGGTTGTGACATGCACTTTTTCTTAAAATACAGAGATATGACAAGCTTTCTCAGGTTGGCATCCGCTAATAAAATTCTGCCAATTCTCTTGTTAAGCTTTCTCATGCTCCATGTCCGACTCCATTTAATGGAAGATTCAGGTAATTAAATTATTAATATTTACGTTTAACTTGAGTCCATTCTATAATATTTATAAAGCGGGCTGTTGAATAATACATTCTTTCATATTGAGTATATGTACATCTGTGGTAATCAGTTAATCTTTCTTGCTTATTGTTTCAGGTGAGTACCAATAGGTTGCTAAGTTCTTGACCGATAAAACTTTTTTCTATGGTAATGTCGAAAATGCGACTGAAGTTGTTTTAGGTACGACAAAATTTTCATCCTCCTTATTTTGATATGCAATTTGAACTGTTACATATATATTGGTTATTAACCTTTTTACTATATAATTTGCTGAATAAAGTCTGGGAAGGTTGTTACCTGCATATTGAAATGAGTCAGGGAAGGCTGTTAGCTGCATATTGAAATGAGTCTGGGAAGGCTGTTACCTGCATAATTTTTTAATAATTTGCTGGGAAGGCTGGGAAGGCTGTTACCTGCATATTGAAATGAGTCTGGGAAGGCTGTTACCTGCATATTGAAATGAGTCTGGGAAGGCTGTTACCTGCATAAAACTTTAATACATGAAATTACAAGTGCACTTTCAGAACAATACATGCCCAATTGCATAGCATACACACTTTATTGTCTTGCCATCATATTACACTGCATATCCATGTCATTACAACTGCTGCATTTCAAATTAGGACAACTGCCTTCATTAAACATTCCTTGCATTCGCTAGATGCATAGCCCATCACTTGCCTACATGTCCCATGTTAGATCCATCATAATGGGTCGAGCAGTGATGCACACTCTGCTTAGCTTTGGCTTACACTAGTACATCCATTTACATGCCTTTGCATACTGTTTTCCCTCTTCCTTTTACTGCAATATAATGTACTGCATTAGGACCTGTACTAAACTTCAATTAACTATTGTCATTAGCCTATTGCAATGCCACTTGAGCAATTGCCCTGCATTTAGCCACTGGCCTTGCATTTACTGCAAATGTCTGCACTCCAATTGACATCCTGCACATCATCATTGCATCACCTGTCAAACATCCCACTGCATATAGAGATTTGCCTTGCATCTTCAACTCCATGCCCCTTTGTAATGGTTCAGTAGGCAGCAAGTGTTGTCCCAGATATGATGGGTTCAGTAGGCAGCAAACTTTTCCCAATTGCTTTTCAGCACGAGGAGGGATGTTTTGGAAAGGAGGGTACGAATGGATTCAGTAGGCAGCAAACTTTCTTGCTTATTGTTTCAGGGGCTCAAGGCATAAACTTCCTGCATTTGATACATGCTAGTATCCAAGCATTGTATGCCTGAAATGACCAAATGCATTCACTTCCTGCATTTGATATATTCCACTGCATTCATACAAATTACATTGAAGTATCCTACACCCGTCCATACATTACTGATACAACTTGGTATCAGAACATGAGTATTGAACTGTAGGCACTATCCATCAAGCATCAATTGGTTTGTAATGGATGAATTCACATTCTAAATTCTCTAGATGCATAGCCATCAGTCAAAACTTGAAATCTACAAACCTCCACCCTCATCAAAATAATTTAAGAGGCAAAGGACCACTGCTAACAGTAGAGAGCATTTTCCATACATGAATAGAAGAATACAACAAACAACAGGGGCTCAAGGCATAAAGGATCCTTTGCTCCATGACCCCATACCAGAGATCACATGGTGAAGAAGTGAACAACAAAAGATATCTGCTCTTTCATACATGAATGCATAGAGCAGATATCTTGTGTAATGCAGTCATAGGTGCAGCTACCAAGGGTTATCTGGTGCTTGTTGGTCTTTAAGTAAGGCATTTCTCAGTTTTAGGAATATGGCTCAACTGATGAGATGATCTATTGATCATGACTGGATACATGTATATAGAGAGGGTGAATCCCTCACTTTTGGTTCTATCCAAAGTGGGGTTAAGACTACAGACTAATGAAGAGAGGAGGTTAAATACAAAAGAGATACATTGGTGCTCTCTTACAAGTCTTAAGAAGGTGCCCTCTTACAAGTCTTAAGAATTTGTTCCAAATGGTTAACTTCAAAGTTTGCTTCTGTGTGCGTTAAGCTTGATTGTGGTAATTTGCTAGATAGCCCTAAGTAAATCTCTATCATATAAACCTTTTGCTATTTTGCTAAAACAAGTTTATGCTTTCGCAATTTGCATTATGTTTGCTGAAGCGTATTTGATACTCTAAACCTTCACAAGCCCTTACGGCTTACAGACTAAGGAAGTTTAGAAATTTTTTGAGACCATACTTGAGGAAAGGTTCAAATTTGAAGATGGTTTTGCACAATTTACACAGTTTGATGTTGCAATTGATACCAGGCTTGGTCTCTGATATTGGATGAGAAATTTCAGTATAGACAGAGAGCCAATGTTGCAACTGATGAGATGATCTATTGATCATGACTGGATACATGTATATAGAGAGGGTGAATCCCTCACTTTTGGTTCTATCCAAAGTGGGGTTAAGACTACAGACTAATGAAGAGAGGAGGTTAAATACAAAAGAGATACATTGGTGCTCTCTTACAAGTCTTAAGAAGGTGCTCTCTTACAAGTCTTAAGAATTTGTTCCAAATGGTTAACTTCAAAGTTTGCTTCTGTGTGCGTTAAGCTTGATTGTGGTAATTTGCTAGATAGCCCTAAGTAAATCTCTATCATTTAAACCTTTTGCTATTTTGCTAAAACAAGTTTATGCTTTCGAAATTTGCATTATGTTTGCTGAAGCGTATTTGGTACTCTAAACCTTCACAAGCCCTTACGGCTTACAGACTAAGGAAGTTTAGAAATTTTTTGAGACCATACTTGAGGAAAGGTTCAAATTTGAAGATGGTTTTGCACAATTTACACAGTTTGATGTTGCAATTGATACTAGGCTTGGTCTCTGATATTGGATGAGAAATTTCAGTATAGACAGAGAGCCAATGTTGCAACTGATGAGATGATCTATTGATCATGACTGGATACATGTATATAGAGAGGGTGAATCCCTCACTTTTGGTTCTATCCAAAGTGGGGTTAAGACTACAGACTAATGAAGAGAGGAGGTTAAATACAAAAGAGATACATTGGTGCTCTCTTACAAGTCTTAAGAAGGTGCTCTCTTACAAGTCTTAAGAATTTGTTCCAAATGGTTAACTTCAAAGTTTGCTTCTGTGTGCGTTAAGCTTGATTGTGGTAATTTGCTAGATAGCCCTAAGTAAATCTCTATCATATAAACCTTTTGCTATTTTGCTAAAACAAGTTTATGCTTTCGCAATTTGCATTATGTTTGCTGAAGCGTATTTGATACTCTAAACCTTCACAAGCCCTTACGGCTTACAGACTAAGGAAGTTTAGAAATTTTTGAGACCATACTTGATGAAAGGTTCAAATTTGAAGATGGTTTTGCACAATTTACACAGTTTGATGTTGCAATTGATACCAGGCTTGGTCTCTGATATTGGATGAGAAATTTCAGTATAGACAGAGCCAAACTGGAAAGCCTTAGCTCTATGCCTTCAACAATGAGATTTCAAAATCTGATTCTTTCTCTACTACTTCCCGACGAATGGCCGATAGGAACGAATTGCAACAAATAGTCATATTTTTACGAAGAACTGTCAAAGCTGGTTAGAAGAAAGAGAAGTTGTGTAATAGATTCTCGTCTTTGATATCTGCTCTTTCAGCTACATGATATCTGCTCTTTCATATGCATTATTTGATATATGCTCTTTTAGCTACATGATATCTGCTCTTTCATATGCATTATTTGATATGAAAGTCTAAATATTAATTCTCATCTTTTTTTGTGTACAGATTGATCGATGCGTTCGGATTAGGTTCAAGTTTGATGCTAGAAAGAGTCGGATGCTAACTCTAAAAGGAATCATATCTATTATGTAATAGACTTTGTTATGTAATAGACTTGTTTGTGAAGGGAGAACATTACTTTTATTGTGACTTTGTATGAATTTGAGATATTTTAATATATATATATATTATTGTTGGCACGTTAAAGTTTTATTATTTGTGAAATTGCTTTTGGTTAATTATATGAAATAAATATACAAATAAAATCAATTTATATACATGTCGTTGAAGTGAGTTAGATGACACATATAAGGTGCCGTGACATCAATGTGAAAAATATCTATAACATTAAGATGACACAAGTAGACTGTCGTGAAATACGCATTAAACGACATTCAAAAAGTGTTGTTAAGAATGTTACATGACATTTTTTTCGTGTTGTTAAAAGTTAAAAAAAATTATGACGACACTTATAAGTTGCCATTGAATCACATTAAGACGGCACTGGTATGATGCCCTGAAATAAGCATTACACGACATCTAGAAAGTGTCATCATAAATTTGATACATGACACTTCTGATGTGTCGTGGAAAGTAAAAGAACTTTTTATGACACCCCCTCTAGACCGCACTTAAAAAGTGCCATGAAAAGTAATTAACGACACTTTTTGAGTGTTGTTAAAACACTTTTTTGTTGTAGTGTCTTTCCTTTTTCTTATATTTCCTATTCGAGAATTGTCATTTAGTTTCTTTCTTTCTAGTTATCATTTAGAACAGATTACTATATTTTGATTCTATTCCACTAGATTCATAATCATACTTAGATTTTGAATCTATGATCGTACCTAAATAATTGATCATGCTGAAACAATTTCGATTGATCATTCTTAAACGATTTTAAACTCCACTAGACTTTTTTGATTATATTTCGATCGTGCTAACTCGTATCTTTTTTTCGATTCTATCTGCGATTATGCCTGACTAACTGATCATAAATCGTATCTTTTTTTAATTACAGTTTTGTTGTGCTTATTTGTACCGATTGATTGTATCATCTTTCTTATTATATTCTTAGTCGTGCCTAGTACTATCCTTTGAAAGTTTGAGGATAAAATTTTTCTAAGGTGGGTAGATTTGTAAGACCACTTTTCGAATTTTTAATTTACTTTATTTTTATATATATTCTATTTAGAAAATAAATTTTATTTTTTCTTCATTTTATAAAAGATATTTGTATTGACGAAGGAATTTGTCAAACTATTTTTTTAATTTGATTTTGTTTTTATAAAAGATATACTTTTAAACTTATTAATTTTCTATTATCAATTATGTTTAAGTTTATATTTATAAAAATCTATTTTTAAATATTATTAAATTATTAAATAATATTAGATTTAGATGTGGTTAATTCTAAATTATGGTTGGATTTAGTCTTAGTTTACTGCTATATTATTTTAGATGAGATTTGTACTTATGAAAATATTATTTAGGAATTGATATTTGATTTTATGAAATCTATTTTAAAGATTATTTAAAATATTAGATACTATTTTAAAGTCATATTATTGTGATTATTATGGATTAGAATTGTGTCAAATCTAATTTAATTCATGGAATTATTTAATTCATTGAATCTAATACTTCCTTATTTAGGAAATATCGAAGGACATAAGGCCGTCCTATATAAAGGAAGCCTCTCTTGCTTTTTTTCACAAACCCAATTATTGTTATGATCAATTATGGATTGAAATTTAATCCATATAATTTTAAGATTGATTTGATTGGAATTTAATGGAAAGATTTATTTATTAGATTCTTGACCCTTCCAAATTAGAAAATTATGAGTCAATCTTCATCTATCTAAGGAGTGCTTATTCTCCCAAAACCAAAATACTTCCAATCTAATCCTAATTAAGTACTATCTTTTATGTAAACCTATTGAACCTATGTCATCTTCCATATTTTCTTTTCCAAAATTCCTCTATTTTTCGTCCAAAATAGGCCATAATTCGTCATAAATTTTAGCCTCGTTTTTTTAAGCTATAGAAATTTCGTGAAGGCGTTGCGACCAACTCCAGACTCTGTTTTACCTACAGATTTTTTTTGTTAGAACCGTATCAAGGTTAGCTTTCTAAACAATATTTTATTTTATGTAATTGTTTACATAAATTTCTGGAAATTTATTTGAGTGTCGATTGTCCAAAAATTGATGCGTCGTACTGTTTTCCAGATTTTGGAAGATCTCGAACTCTGATTTGCGATTCGTTTGAAGTTTTGGAAAGCTGACACGAAGATCTATAACATATAAAATTTTCAAAATTTAAAAATTTGTTTAATATTTTATTTAATTCATTGAACTCAAATTTGACCGGTAATTCACCGCTTTAGTCACGGTTAGCCATAACTACGATAACTTTCAACCGAATCGAGATTGTGTTGCATACGTCAACTGCAACTTAACTTGAGGCAAGTACACCATTTGATATCATGTTAAGACATGATTGTGACACGATAGGCTTGATTGTATCATTGCTCATTTATTGAATGTTTAGTGAGTCAGGAGGAAAAATGCTAAGTAAACGTGTGAACAAACCGTAAAGATTATTTAATGTGGATAGCTAAGTCATACACCTCACGTATGGGTTGACCGTACCAAATATGTGGATAGCCATTGTCACTACCACTTTTCTAGAGCAATGGTATTTCTGTCATTTCATAATTAGTGTATTTTTTTAATATGATGGTTGTATTTATTAGTAGTCTAGCTATTCATTAATCATGGTAGATCCTATTTAGATTGACTTGACCAATCAGTTGATAAATTAGACTCTAGTCATGTCCAAGTTGGATACAAGCTTTAATTAGAGCCAAACCACTTAGCCTACTTAAGGACCTTCCTAATACTAAGTGTAATGAAGAGATTAGGGCTTGTCTAGTGCCTATTTAATCCCCTTTTTCTCCAAAATGGCAGCCATCATTTAACTAGGGTTTTCACCCATTCCTCCATTCAATCCTCTAACAAATTGTCTCATCTTTCCTCCATTTGTTGTGCAAAGACTTGGGGGATCTCAAGGAGGCTTGGTGAAGGCTCTAGCAAGGAGTGGAGAGCTCATTCTTTATCCATCTTCCCCAAATTCGTGGAGCTTGGTGTAGGCTACATTCTACATGGGTATAACCCCTAAACTTCCATTTCTATGGTCAAATTTCATGCATTCATGTAGGAGACCCTGCCCATGACTAATAGGAGGTAGAATGAGTCCTATTGTGATAGTTCTATAGAGTTTAATGTCTATTTGAGAGAGACTACAAGTTTAGCCCACCAAGTGTTTGTAGAAATGTCACAATGACCCTTTTGTTCTATTTTTGCAAGTTTTGTGCTTGGGGATAGTTGGTTGTTCTTTAGATTGGCATTTAGAATGATTACTAAGTGTATCCCTCAAATATATAAGCATATACTTATGTGTATTATATGTTATATATAGATACATGCATGATGGGGTGTGGAATAGTTGGGACAGTAATGAGTGATAGGATTTGATACGGTCCCTGAGCCAATGTGGTTCGGGCATGACATTTGGATTGTCAAGTTACAGTGTGTGCCATGGGCCATGTGATGTGGAGTGTAGCTTCATGTGAGCATGTCTAGATGACCTTGTGTTAGTATTAGTAAGATGAGAGGGAGGAGAGGATCCCAATTATGAGTGGATGGATTGTGACCATATCTAATAGTGTGTGTGTGTGTCTTGAGTGTAACAGAGATTAAGTGCAGTAGTTGGTTAGTAGGGGATTGATGTATAATATGAGCCTTTCTATTGGTATTTGAAGGTTTGACACGGCCATAATGCCTTAGCAGCAGCAATAATTGTAGTAGGCTACGAGTTAAGAGTACCATGAGGTTTTAGTGGCGTGTTAGAGTGAGGTAGGAACTTGAGTCCCTGTACAATGTTGCAGGCAGCCAGAGAGAGGCCTCGATTCCCTTGTTCTGGGATTGGGTGTGCCTTGAGTCCAGACATGTAGAAGAGGGAGGAATCATGTTCCATGTACACATGTAGAATAGGTAAATGTATAAAGAGAGGAGTAGGGATCGGTATCAGAGATTATGAGGGAAATAGTGTTAGCCTATATGAGGCTCTGGTGTCAGAGATGTTTCCAGTCAGAGAGAGGTCATGCTCTGGGTCTGTCTTGGGTCAGTAAGGTTCTGTGGCTAGGGCTAATGCAAAAATTTGGTTATGGATATATTTATTATAGAAGGATTGCAATGTATGTTATATGTATATATATATATATATATATATATATATATATATATATATATATATATATATATATATATTATATATATATATATATATATATATATATATATATATGTGTGTGTGTGTGTGTGTGTGTGTGTGTGTGTGTGTGTATCCTATATATATATATATATATATATAGAAGTATAGCAGTAGGCTACTATCTAGTATCAGATGTGAGCAGGGGAGGGTAGAACAGAATGGGGGTTTCATCTTCCCTAATTTTTGTTAGCAACGATAAGTATATGGAGGGATGTATATAGTTAGTGTGAGTTAGAGTGTATATATATATATATATATATATATATATATATATATATATATATATATATATATATATATATATATATATACCCTTGGATTTGTTTTCAGATATAGAAGGAGAATAGGTATCATAGTATCAGTTGGAGAGATGGACATGTAACTCTAGGCATCGATTAGTTCATGTGCATTAGTTAGTATCTCACATGAAGATATTAGAGTTATTGTTCGGAGTTTTAGAGTGATGTATGAGTGGTAGGTGCAGCCTTGTGGGAGTGGTTTAGGAATTTGTGTATCAGAGGGTATCAGATAATAAGTGAGAGGGCTTTGTGGTCTTGTTTGGTTTTGGGGCTCAGGTCGGTAAAGAGAGGGAAATCAGGTCCTTCTCGGACCTACAGTTGATAATTGCAGGTCTGTGGCTATGGGGATATGGGAGTTATGAAATAAATTTAAGGATCTTGTGCAGACATGGAGTATAGTAACTTCATTTGGACAACTAAGAGTTAATGTCCTTATGTTAGCAACAATAGAGTATCCTAGCATGTTAGTATTAGCTTAGGACAGTGGAGAGGGTAGCAGTCCTTACAGTGAAAGATTAGGTATGCAGGTCATAATTTGGCAGCAAGGGACTGAACTCATTACAAGCCTTGGATTGGTCTATATGTGGCTTAGGCTTGTGCAGGCCATAAGCCAGTAGGGTGGACCATAGGGCTGCTCTTGTGTGCGTATGTGTATGTGTGTGTGTCTGTGTTTCAATTGTCTTAATATGAGAATTAGTAGGTATCAGTGGATAATGGGTGTCAATAGTGAGTATCAGTAGGAGCTTTAGCAGCTAAGGGAGAAAAGAGTAGGCCTAGGCTTGTGCAGACCATAGGCCAGTAGGATGTGGCCATGAGAACATTGCTTTGGTGTGTGGTTCATGTGTGGGGAAGTAAGGTTAGTATCCTAAGAGTGGTATATAGAGTAGGACTGTTATGTTAGGAAATCCAATCGAGTATCTCAGTAACAGCCCAAGTGTCAATTAGTATCAGATATTTTAGAGGATACAAGTGGATAATTGAGTTAGAATATTCATTGAATCTTGGTGTGTTAGTGTAAATTAGGATATTGTTGTGCCAGTTGCATAATGGAGATTTTGGTATCTTAGTCTTGAGTGTATCAGAATTAGTATTGTAAGTTAGTATCCTAGAGTATCTTAGAATTAGTATCAGTTAGGACTTTTAGAGGTGATAGTATGCATTCCACTTTGGGGTTTTGGCTCTCTGTTTTGGAGATTTGTGCAGGGGCCTACTAGCCCATGGTGGTCGAGTGTCCATGTGTATTAGTGAGTGATAGGAGGGGATATCTAGATGATGTATCCTAGTGGGTTAGAGGGTTAATATAGGGGCATGGGTAGTGTATATTGTCCATTTGGTTAGGATGCATTGTATCAGAGATTTTGAGTTGGAGTAGAGAGGGTCAATTGGTGTAACACCCCAGTCCCAAAATACGTAGGACTATGATACGTATATATGCCAGCTATACATCGAGAGGACTCCATCCCAACTCGAATACATATAAGCTGTTTGGCTATTCTATAATCAAATATATCACAATCCATATAATAGTGATAAACATCAAGAAGGGACAAAATGGTTCGTGGTCTGCAGCCCACTAGCATACATGTCCGAATAGACTCGAAAGGAAACAAGAGATAATAAACTAGGCTAATAAGCAGAATATTTCATGATAAGAATATGCAGCACGAGAGTAATAATATAAAATCATGCACCAACGATACCTGAATCCTATAGACGCAAAGCATAACCATCCATCGATTTTACCAGCTCGGCCATAACCTAAAGAGATCACCAGATCCTCAGGGGACAAGCAAGACACATAATATACATGCCTACTATACAGTAAATAACATGCGATAAAATAGGGATAACAACTGCTACGACAAGAATAAAGATCTTATGGAAAGACTCTATGATCATGACATGTCATATAAAAATAATACTACGAATGACTACCAATAAATCGAATGACCGTAGCCCTGCCTTGGTACTCCCGGTCCTATAGCTAGTAGCCCTGCCGTGGTACTCCCTAACTATAGTGAGTCTCTATCGTAGCCCTGTCGCGGGTCTCCCGAGTGAGAGTGGTCAAGTAGCCAATCCTAGTATCGGTAGAGGGTCAAGTCTAGGTAACATGGAACACGTGATCAAGTCAAGGTATCATGACACATGTGGTCAAATCAAATCACTCAAGAAAACAGTTCTATCGAAGTCATGGGTGAAAATATATATAGAGAAATAACTAATAATAAGAATAAATGATAACGGATAAGAGACGTAGAAATATTCTATAATAATAAACAATATATATACATTAATAACTTACTATATATGGACTTACCATATATAGACCTTAATAACATTATTTATACCAAAACTAGTTATATTGACTACTCTACTTAATATAATATATATAGTATTAAATCTACATATCAAAGTTATACATTATTAACATAAAAATATCACTTTTAATTCTGAAAAAATATTTATAAATATTCTATAATAATAAACAATATATTTTATACATAGAAAAATATGTGTACAATTCTTGTATTGATTCTACAATATTATTCCTAAACTTGATATACGATTTGAGGCCCGAAATAATAAGTAATTAAAAATATTAAATTTTGGAAAAATTATATATTTTAGCTAAAATAGAGTTTTCAACATTAAATCTTGCACAATAAATAGTTTAGTAGAGTTTTATGAAGTATTGGAACTTTTGGACACAAAAAAACATAGGATTTTCAGAGTTACTTTGTTATGGCAAATGTCAAGAATTTTTAAAAAATAATAAGCGAACTCAAAACCTAACAAATAGATATGCGTTGGAAAGATATAGATGTCTAGTTTCTGAATAAAAATATTAGAAAGATCAGATCTAACCTTAGATAGGTGAAAAATTGTTCGTAATAGAACTCGTCGATTCTGGATACCTTATCGTAGAATCGATGCCACGGACAAAACACTTGGAACTGGAGGATCCGACGATCGTAGATTGGATTAGACATATAAATCTAACTCTAAGTTTTTGTTTGAGGAGAAACGAATGAGAAAAAGTAGACAAAACCTAGTCTACAAGTCAACTAACCTGTTATGATGAATTCAGCACAAGTTCGGTCAACGTCGGGTGCCTTTCGCGCCTCGTATCGACCAAATTAGGGGCCAAGGATCCTCGAGAAGGTGTCGGTGTGTTATAGGAAGGTGTTTGAGGTGGTATAAGGATTGGAGGTGGTCGGAAAGATGGATTTCTAGTGGTTGGAATAAAAAGTACAAAAATAGAGAAGAAGTTGGAGGGGACTCGGTTTTAATAGAGAAATATATATAAAAAGTATTCAAAAATCCTAGATGGAAGAGATTCACGTGAGGGAAATAAATTGGGGAGGAGTAAAATTTGATTTGGTGGGATTTGATTGCATATTTTAAAAGATACACCAATTCTATCTCCTAGGATTTAAATCGGGTCCAAAATAGGAAAGTGGTCATAAGATTTGATATAAATTAGATTTAATTAATGTGGCTGCATATTAATCCACAAAAATTAATCTAAAATAGGTTTAAAAGGTTAGGGCACCCTAGAATAGGCTCTACGAACCTACTTGGACTAGATTTGGGTTGGTAGAATTTTTGTGATCGAGTTGAGTCCAATATGTCTATAGTTTCGACTTGTGTGCCATTTAAAAATAAATAGCACATGGAAACTCAATTGAGTGGCACACCATTGGCATATGCATCGTAAGGTCAAAATGGATCAAAACTATATATTGGGTCAATTGATTTTGATCGATGTCGAGTTCCGAACTCACGTTGGAAGTTAGGTCTAGAATTACGGTAAATAGTCAAGTAGCCTAAATTGACCCGAAGTTGTGTGAAGTCAAAAGAATGCTAGGGAACAAGTTTGGATGGGACATGATATATCAAATTGAAGTTAGACTCGCCTACTTCAAAACTCATGAAGGATGTTTCGAAAAATCAATACTTCTTGTGCTCAAAAATCAAAGCTTCGAAAAGTGCATCTATAGTCATAATTAAAAATAAAATATAATTTAATAAATAGAAATCACATAAAAAAATAAAAAAATAATTCCCAAAAATTATGGTCCTTACAATCTACCCACCTTAAAATAATTTCGTCCTCGAAATTCAATTTATCAAATAACTCAATAATGATAAGGAAGAAGGTGCTTTTCAACCATCGAATAAATGGTCCGTATTGTCTTCAAATATTTAAGGGACGTACCCTAAAAGATTGCTATTCTATCCTAAAAGAAACAACTGGCAAGCTAATACTACTTCAACTATCTATAATTATTTTTCGACCATCCATGGCCACTAACTCCTTCCTAAATTTGAAATGTTGCCAACTATTTACCTTAGGTTATTGTGATTATCTAGGTAGAGCTTATGAAACTTATAAATCGTGCATCTAATCTAAACGTATAGCTATATCCTCCTAACCATATTATTATCACTATTATATAAGTATCTTTTTTTTTACCTAACCAAGCTAAGTGATATCTACCATTCTATTTAGTCCTAACTATACAACAGATAGGGCATAATAGTAAATGGGCTAGGTTAGGCTATGTTTAGGTTCTTCTTGAAGAGGGTCAACCTCTACACTAAAACTACCACTCTATTCTAGATTAATGACTACCATAAGAGCGTAACCTATTATGATCATATATTTATTTCTATACTAAGGACGTCTACCCACCATTGGTTAAACTATCCCATCAAACACATGATGTCCTAAAATTTATAACCACTGCACACTAATAACAAAAATCCATACCACTAGATATCTATGGCATATAACATCTTTAATCCCGTCCTATCTATCAAGCAACCAAAATTCAATAGGCAAACTAATTAATACTATAACTTAAGAATTTTGGATAAATTCCATATAGCACGATCATTCTTCGCTCCGAAATAGGAATGGATGAGAAGCAATGGCACAAAAAAGAAGAGGAAGAATAGTCGAGAGTGGATACGAAGTTCAAGGACGGTAGAGGGATTTCTAAAAGAATTGTCAAGGCAGTGTGGATTGAGATTTCTAAGGGTTTAACCATATTTGCAGGCCCGCTCGATATAATAACGTAACTGAAACGGCTAACTCGACCTTCATGGGCCACCAAAAAAACATGTAACGCCCCAGTCCTAAAATATATAGGACTAGGATACGTATACATGTCAGCTATGCATCGAGTGGACTCCAGCCCAGCTCGAATACATATAAGCTGTCTGGTTGTTCTAGAATCAACTACATCTCAATCCACATAATAATGATAAACATCAAGAAAGAATAATATGGTTCGTGATCTGCAGCCCACTAGCATACATATTCGAATAGACTCAAAGAAAACACGAGTCTAATAAACTAGGCTAATAAGCAGAATATTTCATGATAAGAATATGCAACACGAGAGAATAATAAAATAAAACCATGTACCAACGATACCTGAATCATGTAGACGCAACTCATAACCATCCATCGATTCTACTAGCTCGGCCATAACCTGAAGAGGTCACCAGGTCCTCAGGGGACTAGCAAGACACATACTATAAATGCCTACTGTACAGCAAATAACATGCGAGAAAATAGGGATAACAACTGCTACGACAAGAATAAAGATCTCATGAAAAGACTCTATGATCATGACATGTCATATAAAAGTAATACTAAGAATGATTACCAATAAATTGAATGACCGTAGCCCTGCCGTGGTACTCCCGGTCCTATAGCTAGTAGCCCTGCCAAGGTACTCTCTAACTATAGTGAGTCTCTATCGTAGCCCTGCCGTGGGTCTCCCGAGTTGAGAGTGGTCAAGTAGTTAATCCTAGTATTAGTAGAGGGTCAAGTCAAGGTAACATGGAACACGTGATCAAGTCAAGGTATCATGACACATGTGGATTACAAACTCTAGGTTCAAATATTAAGTTTGTATTTCATACAACGAAACCTATGATATGCGAATCAACACAAGATGATCAACCACAAGGTTAACAATCTTATCTTGGTGATCCATACAGTCACTTTGTCAATTTCAGCGATATAAGATCACTGCAATCGATTGATCTCAGTTTTGATGCAAGTATTCTGAAATACAAATATAATATACATTAATAACTTACTATATATGGACTTACCATATATAGGCCTTAATAACATTATTTATACCAAAACTAGTCATATTGACTACTCTACTTAATATAACATATATAGTATTAAATCTCCATATAAAATTTATATATTATTAACATAAAAATATCACTTTTAATTCTGAAAGAAATATTTATAAATATTCTATAATAATAAACAATATATTTTATACATAGAAAAATATGTGTACAATTCTTGCATTGATTCTACAATATTATTCCTAAACTTGGTATACGATTTGAGGCCCAAAATAATAAGTAATTAAAAATATTAAATTTTGAAAA